>OY821789.1:10000000-10315000 GCA_963682175.1 Triglochin maritima
CATACTACGTGTACTAGACTATTAAGAGAGAACATGGTGTAGTGTTGATTATATTCATAAGAAGTGAATATACATAATTCACACTTCAATGTATATATTTTTCAATATCTATTTTTTTTCTTCAATTTAATATAATTAATTTGCACAATTAATTTTTCGTGATATTTAAATCCCTCCAATTCTATAACTTCTTAAACTTGTACCTTTGCACCAACCTCGAGTTGGTTAGATTGACTTGACTTTGGTGAAAAAAAATAATATTGCGATTGTTACCTATTTTTGTGCTGTATATGAAATGTGTTGGAGGACCTTAAATTCTATTTGATACATCCCTGACGAAGATGTTGATGTCAAATACTACAGTGTAATACGAAATATTTACTTTTTTTGTTGGTAAGTTAAAGACTTTTATTACAAAGAAGAATTAAATGGTATAATTAAAATAATTTAACCAACTTAAATAGTTTTACCATAAATAAGATACTATTTGTGACACATAGAAATTAATCTTTAACGAATATCATTTAAAATTGAATACTTACTTGAAGATTTATATCTAAAGACGAGAAATCAAATCCCAACAGTCTTATTTACGTGCTTGGGAGGTTTGGGTTTTAAAGATGGGATGAGATTAGAGTAGATAAAATTTAAAATAATATCCGTAAATACACTCTCATATACCAAAACCAAATAAGCCTTCAAAAAATGGTAATTAATTATAACCAATTCTACATGTAAACTTACTCACCCATACTAATGATGGTAATGTTCCAAAATTTCTCTAACAGAAAATATACGACTTAGGAGTTCGGAGACTGGCCGTGACTGGCCTCCCACCCATCGGATGTGTACCACTCGTTATGACACAAGCTGCAGTAACACCAGGACCAAGTATATTTTCAAGAGGGTGTGTAAACCACATGAATGATGAAGCCATGGCTTACAACACCAAGATTCAAACCCTACTCAAAACCATGCAACAATCACTTCTCGGAATCAAGATTGCATACATCGACGTCTATACTGCCCTCATGAACCTCATAAAGGACCCCGCCAAGTACGGTGAGTATACCTTGTTCTTAATTTAGAATTTTCCTCAACTTTCTGTAAACCAATCATACTGACTGACGGTGTTGGTCTAGGTTTCGAGATGGCGAGCCGTGGTTGTTGTGGAACCGGATACGTAGAGATTATTGGGCTTTGTGGTGATAGGAGTACCGTATGCCCGAATCCATCTAAATATGTTTTCTTTGATTCGGTTCATCCTAGTGAAGCAGCTTATAGACATCTCATAGATACTCTTATGGGATCTGTTGTCTCGCAAGTCATGTAATGCTATTGCAACACTAGTAAAACATATGTGGACGTAAACCTAAATTAGTCTACGCCACAACCCAAGTTATGTATTTATTAGATTCAAAAGAAGTGCAATCAGAGATTTTAACATCTCACGTAGAAGATGCTTCTGCTGTAGTTGTAAACATTAAGGGTTAATTACAATTTGACCCTCTAAATTATGCATTGGTATCACTTTGCCCCTTTGAATTTTCAAAGTTAACAGTTACCTCTCCTGAACTTTAATTTTGTAACACTTTGCACCCCTGAACTTCAAAAACTCATTATTTAACACACATTCGACATTTTTTTTCCTAATTTTTTTTTGTTGTATCCCTAATACACTCATAAACCTATATTTACGTGAAAGTTTGGATCGAAACGGAGGTCAGATATGGTTGGAATTTGGGTCGGTTTGACACTCAATTCAACCCAAATTCCAACCATATCCGACCTCCGTTTCGATCCAAATTTTCACGTAAATATAGGTTTAGTAGTGTATTAGGGATACAACAACAAAAAATAGGAAAAAAAACGTCGAATGTGTGTTAAATAATGAGTTTTTGAAGTTCAGGGGGGCAAAATGTTACAAAATTAAAGTTCATGGAGAGGTAACTGTTAACTTTGAAAGTTCAGGGGGCAAAGTGATACCAAAATATAGTTCAGGGGGTCAAACTGTAATTAACCCTTATTTTTAATGTTTGTTTTCTGTTCAACAACATGGATGATGGTAAAACAAATGAACATGTATATACCAAGATATAACTGATATCATATTGCAACGGTTTTATTGAGGTGTATGTGAAAGCATTCCTCTGCAATATATGTTTAATGTGAGACCGATAAACACGGAAAATTTTGAATAAAAACTCCATTGTTAAGATAAAGAGGAGAAAATCTTGAATAAATTGTTAACCAAGGACCTCAACCTCAGAGAAACATTAATGCGAGTTCATCCTCTATTGTTGCATATATAATAAGGCTACTTCTACGGTTAGTAGATTCCTACTTTTGGAATAATTAGAACCAAGAATCTATTATTACATGGGCAAAATTTAACTTAAATACATAATTCTTTCAAAAAGAACTTTGAACTTTGCTAAGCTCTTTTGCATTATAGGGCTTGGTCCCAAAACCGTTAGGTCATGCTTGGTTTGTCATAATTATATCACATGAATTCAATTCCACGTAATTACATTACATTCTCATGAATTGGATTCCATATAATCAATTATATTGTTTGGTAATGTTGGAATTTATCGTGAGAATTGTAATGTAATTCAAAAATAAATTTGTAATTTAATAAACTTGATAACTACCCGAAAAAGTTGCCAAAGTTCCGACATACTTCCAACATAATTGAGGTTGAGTTTTGATTATGCAATAATATTTGAGTAATTTGAAATGACTTGATTACATTGCATTATAATTAGATTACAAACCCTAACGAGGTAATTCAATTATTTTGAAAGAGTAACTAGATTACCACCATAATTGGATTAAAGAATGATTACAATATTCAATTTTTTTAACCAAACAAGTGAATGTAATCAATGATGTAATCATATTACATTACATCATTGCTTACAGTGAACTAAGCATGACTTTAGATCAAAAGGCACAACCTAAAACAGATTCAGTGGGGGAAGAAGTGATTTTGGTTCACCTCTCTTAATCCACTTGCTTTCAACTTATTATGGGATAGATTAACCCTTTGGTTCGAGGAAAACATATTGCACTTCGCGCCCCTTAAAATGAACTTGTGCATTAATTAATTGAAACCTGAAATAATATTTGTTTCACTTTTAAATTGATATTATACAAAATGAAGCTAACTCAGTTGGGAGGTCTAATCTTAATCAAAACAAGGAATCAAATCCCAACATGTGTATTTGTGTGACTAAAATTTAAAATGGATTTTGTTGTAGGGTTGTCAACTTATGCTCGGGATCAATAGATCGCTCAATGTTTTCTCGATTTTGCTTAGATCGGTTAGTAACGAGTCGAGCACGGGCAAACTCCACTCGCTCGATTATCGCTCAAGACCCTATTAGTCTATCCAATTACCCAATTAACCTGAATACTTTATCAAATTACAGAATTAGCAAACTCATTTAGCAAACTCATTATCATTTATCAAACCCAGTTACCAAACTCAATAACCATTTAACAAACCAAACCAAACTCATTTATCAATCTCGTTATCCATTTATCAAACTCACTCACCAAACTCAATAACCCATTTGACTTTTACATTTTATTTCCGTTTTTTCTTGCAGAGACTCCAATACTCAATGATACATTTTATTTCATGCGAGTGGTTTAATCCCACATCGCCTATATTAAAATTCATCATTGATTTGCTTTTGATTTATACATATTGTCATTAAAATTGTCACATTTTAATCAAATTGGATTTGAATTTGTCTTAAAATTAAAACTTAATTATAAAGTTGACTTTGGCTCATGCTAAAATACAACACCAAAAAATAAAAATAAAAATAAGGTTGAATGTATTGAAAACGGACGATTTATCAATGGAGGAGCAAAGTGTACAAAATCAAAATTTCAAGGGTTCAAACTGAAATCAAACTTTGGTTTAGGGGTTAAATTGTTATTTACCCTTGACTAAACAGGAAACACTAGCGTGTTGGTTAACAAATGAGAAAGCACTATCAATGTGAGAAAAGTTTAGTTCCACGTGGATGGAATCAAAAAGTAGAGGATGGGGAGGGGCTATAAAATTGAAGCGGGTTTTGATGGTTGAATGCATCCTTGAGCTTTGGCCAATGACTCAGCCAGTGAGGTTATAATTCCCGTACAACATGGGGCCTGTCAATTGCCGGAACGAAAATTATTTCCTGAGCCCTCCAAACAAGCCGCTCGCGATCTGCTTGCGTGCAGAGTCGAGCACGAGTTTTGCTCGAAACCCTTATCGAGCGAGTAACAAGCAGATTTTTTTTCCTTATCGAACCAATCTCAAGCATGCTTGGCTCAGTTGTCTAAAGATCAATTACACCCCTATTTGGTTGGATAGTGATGAGATATAAAAAAAGAAATTGTGCTTTATACAACTTAAATGTTTATTTTCAAGAGAGCTGACGAACTACTTATGTTGTTAACCAAAGACCAACCAATTGGATTTACACACAGGAAATTAAAATAGTATTCCTTCAACAAAGAAAACCCTATGGCCTTCTTGATATAATACAGGAATAATAATCCTTAAACGCAGAGATCAACAAAACTGGCTTGCACAGAATCAATTTGAATCAACTCGATACATTACTTGGCATTGCTGCTAAACCAGGTAGCGACCGATATGCACCCATTAACTATCCCGTCGAGGAGCAAAAACACGACGATCAGGTTCTACCTTGGCAGATGACCCTGTTGATGACCATGATGACCATGTGAGATTGGTCCGGATCCATACTGAAAGCCACCATCGGCGATAGTTGGAACCTGGCAAAAGGGAAATGGTGGGGTTAGATGGGAGGTTAAAATCGAAGTTAAAATTGCTTTTTGTTCTTTTTAAGAATCGACAGGCCCCATGTTGAACGGGAATTACAAGCAACTGCTAGAATTCGTTGATTATATTAAAATGTAACTCTATCAAAGTAACATGTACCCTTTTGAAATACAAAGACTACCAATACGGCAATAACCATTATTTTTTTCATTGTTAGGCAAAAATGAAAAATTTCTTCTTTACCAAGACAAGAGGTTGTCAACCAAGTGGGAACTTGGAAGACAGTCGATGGACAATGACGAAGATAGTTTTGATGGGCTATAATTTTGAGTCCCTTCAACAGAAGTTAATCATCCTTGGTTCCTTAATCCTTACTACTAAATTTGGCCTAACAACACAATCTTCTCGAACTCAGCTTCATCCCTATCCTCTCCCCTTCTCTTTCTTCCTCCATTGCATATTCGTTGTTTTGCTAAACCTATATTTATTGACCATCACCCAACGCTGTCAAAACCATTGCTTCAACGTTGTCCACTTACTTTACCTTGAGAATTCCAACTTTGTTGGCGAATCTAGATTAATAAAATGTCAAAATAAAAAGAACTAGGAAAGGATAAAGACCTGTGGTGGTTGTTGCTGCTGCTGCAGCTGCTGATGTTGTAGTTGCTGGTATTGTTGATGTTGCAGCTGCTGGTATTGTTGATGTTGCAGCTGCTGCTGCTGCATGTTATAGGCATTAGCATATAACATTCCCCCATATGCCGTCTCCACGCTTCCATAGCCACCAGCATATCCTGAAACTGGAGCATTCTAAGTTACGAATAAAGTAAATACAATCTTTATGGCATTATAAGAATAAAATCCTAATAACATGAACCTTGTCGAGTCTAAAAAATGCACAACCTATCATTATGTAATGAAGACAAATCTTAACACTAACAAAAAAGTACCCGGGTTTGTTGCGAGATTTGTTGCAGTGTTCGGCATTGATGGGTTGGTTGGTGGATTTACTGCTAGGCTCGTTGGAGGGTTAGCAGCTGCTGCTCGTGCCCTCTTCTCTGTATTGGCAAGTTCCGCCTGCAGCTTTTCAATCTGCTGACCCATTGAAACCATGTTTTTCTCCATTACCTGACTCTGTTCAAGGTTATCAGCATAAGCCTTTCGTTCATATTCAACAGCAGCTCTGTCCATATTCAAGTAAAAAAACATCAATATCCCTTGAAAGACTGCAAACTATAGCCCAACTATGAGTAGAGTTAACTTGCGGAATTCCTAAAAGGGGTGACCCCAAAAAATGTAATTAATTTTCTAAGTAAGGTGCATAAAAAATTACTAAGCCATAAATGACCATGCGGATACCAACAATTTTACCACCACCAAGAAATAAAATGGATTAAATAGATACATGTAGAGCATGTTTTATTCAAGGGAAAACAATTTTTGACCACCTTCTGTCAGCTAGAGCAAAATAGTCCAACCCTACAAGGTGCAGAGGCATATGGACCATTAGATGTCCGTTGAAAGGAGTCTCAAGGGTATCAAATAACAATAAACAATGGTGCTTTACCGTTCAAAAATAATAAGAATGATGGTGCTTTGGACAACTGAAACACAGATTTACAACTGGGCAGAGAATAACACAATGATCAATATCCACCTCATCATGAGACAAATTGAGAAAACGGAATAACTTTATAAAGATGAAAGCAAATTCACAAAGATACTTTTTTTTGATGATCCAAAATTCCCTAAGACCCAAGATGGACCCTAAATTTTAACTGGAGGAGGTCCAACACCGGATGCACCGAGGTGTAAGATCCCAAGAATTGCAAACCGCAATTCCTGGGGCTCAACCGTGAATATAAGGTATGAAACCACACACCTCCACACAGTAGAGCAACACCTTAGGGGACAATAACAAGTGTTGAACCCTTGACCTCATGCCTGAGAGATCACTTTTCAACCAGCTGGGCTACAAGGCACTTGTTTGGGACTACAACACTTGACCTCATGCCTGGGATACTATATATATTTACACATCATGTCATCACACACTGTATGGTGAAAACAAAATTTCTCATGAATCTGGTAAGAATTGGCATCATTGATCAATCACGTTAAATAGTTGCAGGCAGGTGAATAGGCAACCCCAGTTGCCTCCTAAGGAAACAGGAAATTTTAGTCCTACGACTAAACAACAAGCCCTCCTGCATTCCATTTTCATATACTCAATCTTCACATTATCATGAAGTAATCACTTGGTATTTAGTTAGAGTAGTACCACTTCAAGTGCCAAAACAAATTTCAACCTAAAATACTTCAATAGGGTCTGAAATGCATCATAATTCTTAAACAGCTTCTGTTCATTCTATTGCAATTAAGCTACTGCTTTACCTACATATATTTCATCCTAACCTGATGCACGTCAAATTTCAAAACAAAACGCATTAGTCCAGTAAACTAGCAGCTTGTCTTTTTATGTCTCCAATCGACCCTCGCATTCCTGACATCCAAACTGCCTAAACAGATTTGTGTAAGGAGCTTACTCACAAGCATCACATTTTGTAGAAAAAACAAAACAGCATTAGCCATTTAGCCCTTGAAGGCTTGAAGTAAAATAGTTCAACCACCAAAGTCAAAGTTAAAACTTAAAAATAATATCCTCACATCACTCATAACTATTGTCTTGTAAAGCACATGGAAAACAGTAAAAACCAAACCCATGAGCATTCAAGCACCTGTCTTAGGGTCAGTTTTGAGTCATATTTTGATAATCGGATTTTCCTTTTCCAAAATCTGATCAAATCTCAGTATCAATTCCTTCGCATGGAGATAAAGATTTTAGATGCCAATTTTAAATCACATAATATTCTTTACTTTTAGGAATCAAAAACTGATTATCCAAATGTAATCTTACAGACTAAATCTCCACCACAACATCAGGGAATACTGGATTAGGAATAATCAGTTAAATAAGTGAAACCTAACAAGATTAAACCACTGGCACACTTAACACTACAAACAAAGAATGCACAACAGTCATCAACAAAGCAGTATTCATCCCGATTCCTACAAACTAAACATGATAGTATAATACTCTATCCCAAACCAATATAGATATAATATAATCCCAAAGCAAACATGCCCTTCAAACTCTCCATCCAAGATTCTCAACACAATCCCAAGAAATATCATGAATTACTTGTTCCTTTAGTTCCGCCAAATCATAAACATCCTGTGGTTGCAAATCTCCACCACTACATTCCCAGTCCTCAAGGAATGGCAATTCATTAATTTCTAGCCCTTTGAGTTTCTTCAAGCAAGATTCTAGAATCAAAATCTACAAATATGAAATATCAACTATGAATTCACAAAGAATACCAGAATAAATACCCTACTATAAAACAAAAATCACTCAAAACTCACCAAGTCGACATCAAAGAAACTACTGATAACAACATCATCCTACAAATCCCCAACAAGTCATTTCCAAACCCAACATCAACATAACCCATGTACCTCAAAAGAGGTCCCACCTAGGCGAGGTAAGGAGAGGTTGGGTGTATGCAACCCTACCACTGTAACATAGTGAAGTTGTTTTCAATTGACTCAATGATGTGAAATGCAACTGACCATCTATGATATCACAATAGATAAGAAATGTGGATCGTTTAGATAGTCAATTGATATAGTCTATGATGCTACAAATGTCATAAAACAATTTAATCAGTGATACAATGGAAATGGACAATGTCATTTCCATGCCATTTCCAAACCCAACTTTAAGAATCACATATCCAAGTTTGGTAGCCTAAGAAGTGCTACCAAACAAGTCCACCCACAAATACCTAAACTAATCAAAAAACTGTCACAACCAAAAATGCTTAACCTAAAACAACACCCAACACATTGCATTTCCAAACGCACATGATATTGACCTATCCCTTGTCAAATCTCCACCGCCCTATCATTGCAAACCAAAGAACCAAAAATAAATGAAAACAGCAATCATTTTTCTACCAAAAGGATTAATCCAACAATCCAAGTAAGTACTAAAGGATCCACTACACTTAAACAACTTCCCACACTAAACACAACACCCTGTAATTGCATACTTAAGTACAAACAAACAAAAAGTTAAATCCAAACGAAACGACTCGAATCCTAAACTAATCACAAACCAACCAACCAACCTGCCCTTCTGGATCTCATTTCTAAAAGCCTCGATCTCGGCCAGCATCTCCGGGACATACCCGACCTCCCTCCTAGCCATCTGGACCTCCATCGTCACCCCCTCCAACCTCTCTTTCAGCTCATCCCTCGCCCGCCCCAACTCCCCCACATCTCCTCTCATCCTCTCCAGATCTCCCCGCATCCTCTCCACCTTCCCCACCTCCACCTCGACAACCTCCGCCCTCGCGCAGACCTCCCTCCCCTCCCGCTCCCTTTCCGCCTCGACCCTTGCAGCGTCGTCGGACACCACGCGGAGGTCGTGGCGAGAGAGGTTCAGCTCCTGGCCTAGAGCCACGTGGGTGGCGGCAAGGGCCTGGTTGTCGGCGAGGAGGACGTGGATGTCGCGGTGTTGGGAGGCGAGGAGGGATTGGAGGTGGAGAGAGGGTGGTGGTGGGCCCAGGAGGGGCGGTTGTGGGTCCCGTAGGCTTAGGATGTGGGGGCGGCTACGGTTGGACATTGAGGAGGTCTAGGGTTTTGGATTGGGGAGGTGGGAGAAGGAGAAGGGAAGAGGACGGGGGAGAGGTAGGATGACGACGGAGAGTGGGTTCTTTTTCCTTATTATCACTTTTTATTAAAATGAAATCTTGAGCAACATTCTTTTTCAACAACCTCGAAAAGTTGTTTAATAAAGTTTTCTTGTTTAATATCACCCTGACCTGAAGCCAATTAGCAATGAAATTTCAATACAAATTTCCACGACAAGTACGATTTTGATTTAAATCATTATAACAACGTATAAATTTTAGAATCACTTTGTAATGTGATTCTAAAATTTATAATTTGATTTCAAAAATTGAGTTCTAATTATTATTATTTTGCTTTCCTGTGCTTAATTGTTTTTCTTTGTAACGTGATTTGTACTTCTAAACCATGTTGGTTGATCGGTACTCCTGGAAACTTTAAAAATCTAAACGTCAAAGTTCCAAAAAGACTTTAACTTCTTTAAAAACATATTAAGAGTGATTTCCACAACTCTACCCTAAAATAAATGGAATTCATGGAATGTAAGTTCTAGACTTCTTCCAACTATTTAGTTATTCATTACACACTTAGAGAATTTTAAGTGCGGTTGACAACACAATTTAGTGATCCCAACTGCTTGCGAGAAATTGATGTAATAATTTTCAGATTAAAACTCAATTTTTTATTACATAAGTTTTCTAAAAAAGTTATGGTATTCTTGGCTAATTGCAATGATTCATTTATTTGTATATTAAACTTGACCTGCCCTTATAGAACAAATATTTAGTACTCCAAATCTACATGACAAAATGGTTACCCCCCAAAAATAGTGCTTATAATATTTACCTAACTAATCGTTTCACCACTCACTTCCTTAGAGCACAAATAACAGCGCCCGGGCTACCCCCGGGCGCCCTGCACTCTCTCTCTGCCACGTCAGCTTCTCTCTCTGCCACGTCAGCTCACCCAACCCACCCAAAAAAAACCTTTACCCATGCCCAGGCTACCCCACCCACCCTACACTCTCTTTCATCAACATCATTTCTTAATTAAACAAATTTAATTCTCACACATCATTTAACAAAATACATTTTATATAAATCTAATTCTAATTACATTATAATTCTATTTTAACTCGAAATATTGTTAATAATTACTGGTAAATCACGAAATTATTATTAAATATTACGGAGCCACGTTACATTTAAGACAAACTGAAATAGGAAATATTACACTCAAGGTTAAGAAACAACAGTACATATTACATAAACTAAAATTTCAAATACTACATTACCAACTACGTTAACCGATTTTCAAACCGCTCCTCGTCCATAGTGTTGCCATATATGCTCGATTAAATCGCCTTTCAGATCCAAATGTTGGTTCATGTCACACACTCGATCTTGATTAACAAAAAAACTCGTGAATATCCGCTATACGATCGGTCGAATACGACGTTTCCTCAGCTGAAGTTCCAGGACGATCTTCCATAAATTCGCGAATATCTCCAAAATTAGCATATCGGTCGTGTTCGTCCTCCACTATCATGTTATGCATGATGATACAAGTTGTCATTATTTTGGACAGAACGTCCTTGCTCCAAGCAAGAGCCGGGTTTCTGATGATCGCGAACCTCGCTTGCAACACTCCGAAAGCGCGTTCAACATCTTTACGCGTTGCCTCCTGCACTTCAGCAAACAATCTGTGCTTCGGGGTGTGAGTGTGAAGGATGGATTGGATGAAGGCCGCCCACTGTGGATAAATACCATCAGTAAGATAGTATCCCATATCATATTGAACACCATTTACCTCATAATTAACAGGTGGTGCTCGGCCTTCTAGTATGTCGTCGAAAACTGGAGATTGTTGCAGGACGTTCAAGTCATTGCATGAACCCGGTATTCCGAAGAAGGAGTGCCAGATCCATAAGTCGTACGATGTCACCGCCTCAAGGATCAGAGTTGCTTTCCCAGCACGCCCTTGATGTTGTCCCTTCCAAGCAGCTGGGCAGTTTTTCCACTCCCAGTGCATACAATCGATACTCCCCATCATACCTGGAAACCCACGTTGCTCACCAACGTAAAGTAGGCGTGCCAAGTCATTTGCAGTTGGCCGATGTAAATACTCAGGGCCGAAGATGCGAATAACACCTTCACAGAATTTGAGGAGAGCATTTCTGGATGTTGCCGCACTCATTCGTAGGTACTCATCGATCCCATCAGAGACAACGCCATATGCTAGCATTCGCATTGCTGCCGTACTTTTTTGTAGACCGGAGATGCTCATCCTACCAGTTGCGTCCGGTGTTCGTTGGAAGAAGACATCAGATGCTTCGATGGCATTGTGGATGCGCAGGAAGACATGCTTTCTCATCCGAAATCTTGTCCTGAAAAGAGTATCAGAATACACAGGGTTGTCAGAGAAATAATCGTCTACAAGGCGTCTGTAACCTAGTTCACGATCTCTATCTGGGTTCGTCGTTCTCCTTCGACGCTGCTTAGGACGTGTAGTCCTTTCGTAAACAACATGTCCGGCTAATTCAATAGCACGGTCCATTAGATTTAAGGTCTCATTCCAGTTATCATCGTTGGATTGACCGGAGTTTAAACTATTATCCGACATTGATGAGAGAAGAAGTTAACAAGTTGAGAAGTTAAGGAAATGTGAGGAATCAGGAGATAGATAGATGTATTTATAGTTGGGAGGGTTTGGATGTATTTGTTGCATTGTTCACGCGTGATTGCACAGTTTACTCTTTGGAAGCGTGATTAAAGTGCACGCGTGATTGAAAACAGTACACGCGTGATTGAAAATAGTGCACCCGTGATTAAATACTGCACCCGTGATTAAACAGTGTATTGGTTCTGGAAATTTCTTAATTTTAATCACTTACAAAAAATTATTACCCCACATTTAAAACAAATACCCAATCCATTAATAACAAAACCTAAACTAAATAAATTTAAAAAAAAACCAATCGGAGGGGGACCCGTGTCCCCCTCCCTTGGGCGCCCGGGCGTCTGCCCGGGACGCCCACCGCCCGGCCACGCGCCCGGGCGGGCGCCCCGCCCGTTAACGGGGGTGCGCCCGGGCGCCCGACCAGTGCGCCCGGGCGGGGCACCCCCGTTAAGGGTGCCCTTAGGTATTTTTTCTAATGATATGCGTTCTGCTGTAGGATAGCATAATTTCAGGAATTTGACATCCAGCACCAGTGGTCTAGCGGTAGAATAGTAACCCTGCCACGGTACAGACCTGGGTTCGATTCCTGGCTGGTGCATTTTTTTGTCTTATTCCGCTCCAACTACCTCCAAACCTGTTCGGACCGCCAATCCAACGGTCACCAATTGTTTTGGATTTTAATTTTTTGGAAAAGTTACCCTAGTTAAATAAATAAATAGCTGGACACAACAGTGACACAACTGATCCATTCAACAAACCTTCATACCAAGCTAAGAGACGAAATATATTTCGAGTCCATGGATCCGAGGATCCATGTGGATTGGCTTGATAGGTGATTTAGGAAGGTTACCCTAGTTATTAATGTTTTATACATTGAGAATGTATGTGAAAGAAAACTTTGATAACAAGTGGGAGATTGAAGGGAATGTGTTCTAAAAGTTTTACTTTTAAATGTCAATTATTATGAATTGAATGAGAAATCATTTTGTTCCTTGTTTATGTTATTCGTCTTTTAGAAGTGTTAAGGAAGAGGCTCTTGGTCCTTAACCGTAGAGCTCAGAAAGATATTGGTTTGCATAAAACAAAAGATATTCGCAATCATGGTAATTAACATGGGACATTAATTACCGAGTTAAGATTGTCGTGTTGGTCATAGATCATTGTAGCTCTACAAGTGAGTGACGACACGGGTATGCAAAAGAGGAAAATATTACTTTTGTATACTGAATAGACCTAATAAGTAAAATATTATAGAAATGTGTTTCTGTGTCATTAATATTTTACTGTGTCTTTGGTCCTTTGATATGAGACTTATATCTAATCACTTAAGGAATACTTAATTAGATCAGTGTCTTGAACTATCGATCAGTGTAGTGTAAAGGCATTGGTTGGTTAAGTACAACTTTTGTTGGAGAAGATAGTTAGTCAAAAGACTATCATTGCCCCTCTTAATTGAGTGATGATATTAGTGGGCCCCTTGATAAAGCAAAGTTATAATGTGCACAATGTGATTTGAGTTAAGTCACATATTTATAACTAGCTTAAAGAGATCAAGAAATGAATACTAATACAAAGATGACACAATACTACTTTGTATGTATTCTTAATATCATGAGGCAAGGGACGGACACAAGTGGTGCACTCCATCACTAAGTGGATCGGGTTTTGGTTCGAGTGGAATTAAGACATCTAACTAATTGGGAGCTATAATGTGTAGCTAGATACCACTTATAGCTTGTGATATTAAGCTCTTAATATCACTGCCAACTTAGTTTAGATCCTCCCATAGGTCACACCACAAAACTGGGAAACAAGAAATGGAGATTTTGAGTTCATAGGATGTGTCGGGTTTCATGTAGAAAATATGACACATGGGGTGAACAAGCAAAATCAAAATTATGTTGTGATTTATAACATAATTAGAATCTAAATTAAATTCATATGTGATGTAAATATTATGGGGTGTAATGATTGATCATTACATAGGATAATATGTTACATAAGTTGTGAATTTATTACTAATCCCGAAATGTCAAATTTTGTAGGGGTTAAACCGAAATTTGACAAGTCTGCAGCACAGTGCACAAACGGTCGACCGCTAAACAGTAAACGGTCGACCGGATGTGGGACGGTCGACCGCAATATTGCACGGTCGACCGGATGTGTGTACATCGTAACAGGGATTTCGTCTGTTCGTTTTCGGTCGACCGAATTTATCGGTCGGTCGATCGAACATTGTGATGAAATATTTTAATGTTGCGAACGGTCGACCGAGTGTCTAAACGGTCGACCGAAACCAGGTCTAAACGGTCGACCGGACCTCGCAGACGGTCGACCGGTCAGACGGTTTTATGCAGAATTAATTTAAGAATGAATTAGATCATGCATGGAATTGGTCCATAATTGATTTAATTCGTGGCTAAGATTATTTATTAATAAATAATGGATGGTTAGATGGAATTTTGCATGGAATCATGGGCAAGAGGTTGCACATGAATAGGTAATTTGGAGAGAACCTATAAATACAAGGTTATCTCATTACCTCCTTAATTAATTCATTATTTTTCTTATGCAACATCTCTCTCCATAATTCTCCACGAAAATTCCTTAATTCTTAAGTTTAGTTTTAGTTCTTCAGAGGTCATCTTCTAAAGGGAACTAAAGAGGGGTTAGTAATTAGATTCTAAACCCAATCGGAGATTGAGAGACTAGCTTCCCTCTCTCCGATCTTGTTTAGAGTTTGGTGAATACTCGGAGGCATCCGGCGCAGCGAGGAGCATCCCAACCGTCTCCGAATCTTTGAGAAGTTTTGGAAAACTTCTAGGTATGAATTTCGGAGCTCCTTCATGTTTGTTTTAATAGAGTTTTGAAACTAGTTTGTTAAAACAAACCGATGCATGCAATAAATTCTAGAAAATTGAAAATTGATCCTTATTATACATGAAAATTCGAAAAATATATATGTATAATTAAACATGAAATCCTACAGTGGTATCAGAGCTTAGGGTTCAATTTTCTAATGATTTATGGCTGTAAACAAATTTAGTCTACCATTTAGGATTTAAACAATTCGTTTTACCGGTTTTTCGGTCTTTAAATGTTTTGCTGAAATAATTCTTGTAATAATTCGTTTTAAATGTTTTGAATATTTAAAACATGGCATGTAATTATTAGAATTATGATTTAGACATAAGTCTAACTTGCAATAATTTCGTTTTAAGTATAAACGATTATTTTGTAAGAGAATCAACAAAACCGAAAAACTGCGATTCATCTTTCCATTGGAAATTGGATGGACAGCGGTTCATAATTAATTTTTTGAACTATGGATGCATGAAAAATGTTTTTAATGGATTTCAAAACGTTTTTCAAAGAATTGTTTGAGATTCTAGATGCTTATAAACTAGATTGCATAGTTTATAGCGATATTGCGTGCATGGATGCTCGAATTGTATATGCAAGAATTGTGGGTTTATATGTTCCAAATCAGAAGCTATGAATGTATGTTATTATTATAATACAGGGGCTTATGTATGTAAAAGCCAAAATTCTCTCTATTTCCGTCTTTTAGATAGTTGCATTTGCATATGAGAGGTTTTTACATAGGACTTGCACTAGTCAGTTTTATCGAATGTGAGGAGCATGTTTATTTTCTGTAAAATCTACATCTCCGGTGCAAGAGGAAGTCGCCGCTGTAGCGCATCGATCGAGGATCGAAGATCAGGGATCGAGGATCGAAGGGAACATATAAACTCACACGATGTGGATTGTGTGAATGTTTAATTTCTGTTTTAATTTCTGCTATGCATGTGATGAATGTGGTGAATGTTAGGATGTGTATGAATGTTAATATGCATGATAACCTAAAATTCTAAATCACGTGTAAATATATGAAATTGTCCAACAAAAATTAAGAATAAATTTCCTTCTTATTTCATCCACTAGCAGCCATTGATCGAGGGATACTCTGCTCGCCCTTAGCGGGAGATAGCTCCCTCTATCTTTGGGAATAGTGGGAGATATAAAGGTTGTCTGTTGTTGTGCCACAATTAAATATATGAGGTGTGTTTCACCCTAGTGAACCCCAAGTATGTTTAGTTGTGAATACAATAGATAAACATATCTCGTATCAAATGAAAATAAGTTTTCTTAACATTACCTAGAGCCCTCGCTCGGTTTTGGGAAAAAGTTTTTCTTACGAGGATAGGTCGCATTCCCTCATAATTAAAACGACAATAGTCACAAAAGTTTGAAGATGCTAAATGTTGCTAAAATTCAAAAATGTTGTGATTAGAAAATGTTTTCTTACCTTGATGTTGTAATGTATTCGATAGCTCTTAGCTAGTCTATATTACAATTGATGGGATCTTGGATTACTGCATTTACGGGCAAGATTTTATTTGCAGTATTTACATCATATTCGATATATATATGTATGTATGTATGTATTAAAACATAAAATTGTCATTAAAACCTATATAATTTATTTTGTAGAAATGTCAAATATCCAACAAATTGTGCGATCTATGATCGAAAAGAACCCTTTGCAAAATGATGGCTCAAACTTCATGAAATGGCAACTCAATCTTAATATCGTGTTGAGGTTTGAAAAACTATCTCATATTTTGGATGGTGAAATCCCAAAATTAAATGAGAAAGCAACCGATAAAGAGAAAGAGGCGATAGCCAAGTGGGAAGACCAAGAGAACCAAGTTCACGGTCTTATACTAGCATCCATGGGTGACTCGCTTCAAGCGAAATACTTGGATTCAAAACCCAAGAAGACCATGGAGGCTCTAACCAAGATGTTCATGGATAGCGCCCGAAAGGAGCGCTATAAGACCACCATCGCACTCACAAGGTGCCATATGGCGGAGGGAACATCGGTATCCATGCATTTTCTCACGATGCAAGGATACCTTGAGAAGTTGTCGAAGCTCTCTTCTCCAATGCCAGTGGACATTGCCGAAGATCTAATTCTTGGCTCTCTAGCCCCGTCCTTTAAGGATTTTGTGATGCACTATCATGTGCGTGCAAAGGGGGTGAGTCTTGAGGAGCTTCACAACGCTCTCAAAACGGCTGAAGTTGATATGGGCAAGAGTAGGGACCATGAGGTCCTTGCTATCCATAAGAAGAGCAAAAAGATCAACAAAGGTAAAGGCAAATTTACCAAAGATACGTCAATCAAGAGCAAGGGAGTAGGAGGTGCTCATGGGAGTGCCTCAAGGGGGAAATCTTTCAAATCTCCAACTCCCAACACGGAGTGCTTTCACTGCGGTGAAAAGGGACACATCCGACCGAATTGCCCCAAGTACAAGGAAGACCTTGAAAATGGGATGATTGAACGTAGGCGCCCGAGAAGCGCCATAGGTATGTTTGTTATTGAGATAAATTTAATCACCTCTATCCTTGATTTGGTAATGGTTACCGGATCTTGTGCTCACATAATTTTGATGTGCAGCTATTGAAGGATAGGAAGGAACTCGTTAGGAACGAGATGATATTGAAGATTGGAAATAGTACAAGCATCGCTGCAATTGTACAAGATTCTATGGAACTTCAATAGTCTAGTGATTTAAATTTATGCTTTGTAGAATGTTTGTTATGTACCTTCGATTAGCAAGAACTATTCTGTATCAAGTTTTGGATATGGATAATTTTTAATAAATATTTTAATTCTTGCTTGTCTATATCGAAGAATGGAATTTTCTATGCAAATACATTCATATGGAATGATTTCTATTTGCTTGAAATAAATAATGAACAAACTCAAACAAACAATAACAAAAGAGAAACTAAGATAACTCACGTGAATGATACAATCTTGTAGCACTATCGGATTGGTCAAATAAATGACCAAGAGACTTTTTCAAGAAGAAAGGAACGAAAACGAACAACTAATTAGATATGATACATTCTAATGTATGTGGTCCGATATGTACAAGTGCAAGAGATGGTTTAAGGTACTTCATTTTGTTCACAGACAACTATAGTCATTATGGCTACATTTGTCTAATGGGAAGCAAAAGTGAATTCTTTGACAAAATCAAGGATTTCGAGGATGAGGTAGTGAACCGACTCAACAAGAATATCGAGTCTCTATGAAAGGTTCGTAGGGGTGAGTGCTTAGAATACCTAATTTGACTCATTCCTAAAGTAGGAATAGGATATTGCTTGACATGGTTCGATCAATAATGAGTCAATTTAAATTGTCGATTTACTTTTGGAATTATGCACTACAAATAATGACAAACTCACTAAATAATGTTCCATCCAAATCCGTGGAGAAAATGTCTTGTGAGTTATGGAGTTGAAAGACACCTAAGCTCGACTTTCTCAAGATTTGGGGTTGTGAGGTATACATCAAGAAATTGATGTCGACCAAGCTTCAACCAAAAGCGGATAAGTGCTTCTTTATAGGTTGTCCTCGTGTGACAAGAGGATACTACTTTTGGTATATCACCTCCAATCAAAAGATTGTAGAGAGAGATATGGTTTTTCTGGAATTTCTGGAAAAGAGAGAAAAGTAGTGGGAGTAGAGTTGAACTTGAGGAAACTCAAGATACTCTACAAGATCATGATGTGAATGTTGCATTCAAAATCATGAAGGCCCAACCGAGATTCATTTGGTTAGTGGGAGCATGAGCGAGAGATCCTTACAAAAAATTATGAGAGAATCTCAATCATCCTCACCTAGTGTGCGTTCGAGAGTCGAACATGAACCTATTCCTCAAGAAATTGTGGAAGAAGTTCGAGAGACACAAGAAGAACCAAAAGAACTAAGAAGGTCAATGAGGGAAAGGAAGAAACCCAATAAGTATGTGGGACTTCATGAGATCATGGTACTAGATACCAAAGATCCCTCGACCTTCCGAGAAGCAATAAAAAAGACTCCAAACTATGGTTAAAAGCCATGGAATCCGAAGTAGAATCCATGTATGATAATCAAGTATGAAACTTGATTAGCCTTCCTCAAGAGAAAATATCATTTGGTATAAATGAGCTTTTAGGAGGAAGATAAACATGGATAGTAACTTGACAACCTACAAAGCAAGGCTTGTAGGAAAAGTTATACTCAAATTCAAGAAATTGACTTTGATGAAATTTTTGAGAAGTTGCCATATTAAAATCTATTCGGATTATGCTCACTATTACCACATTTCACAATTGTGGGATATGAAAAATGGATATCAAAATGGCGTTCCTTAAACAGGAACTTGGAGGAGGATATGTACATGGTACAACCTCAAGGTTTTGATGATCCAAATAGTAGCGAGAAGAAATGCAAGTTTCGAGAATCCATTTATGGATTGAAGCAAGCATCGAGGAGTTGGAACAAACGCTTTGACGAAGATGTGAAGAAAATTCACTTCATTCAAAGTAAAGGAGTACCTTGTGTATACAAGGAGATTAGTGGGAGCCATGTAGTACTTCTGATCTTATATGTCGATGACATATTGCTCATGAGCAATCATATACCTTTGCATTAGCAAACGAGAAATTTCGTTGAAATCAGTGTATTCAATGAAAAGAAAAGGATGAGGCTCAACACATCTTGAGAATCAAGATACATTGAGATACATCCCGTAGACTCATTGGCTTCAGTCAACGTGCATACATTGACAAGGTCTTTGGAAATGTTCAGGGTGAACAATTCCGATATGGACAATATGCCAATAAGTATGAGTATAGGTGTGCAACTCAAGAAGTCTCAATGTGCTCAATCACACAAAGACTTGGGGTACATGAAGGTATCCCTTATGCTTCGGCAAAAGGAAGGACCATGTACACGATGGCTTGCACAAGACTCAATATCTCCTATGCTTTAAATGTGACAAGAGGTCACCAATCCAACGCGAATCCTAATCATAGGATTGCGGTCAAGAATATTCTGAAGAACCTTAACCGGACTAAAGATAAGGTTCGTGTTTATGGAAGACAAAGGAGAAAATAGCCGAGGGCTGTTTTGATGCAATTCTTATAGGAATTCTAGACAATAAGAGGTTGGAGTGATGATGCGTCATCATTATCGAAGGTGGAGGTATGAGCTAGTGTAGTTAGGAGTAATATCACTACAGCTAACTCAACCACCAACGAAAGACAAAATAAATAAATAAATAGGTGGACACAACAGTGACACAACTGATCCATTCAACAAACCTTCATACCAAGCTAAGAGACGAAATATATTTCGAGTCCATGGATCCGAGGATCCATGTGGATTGGCTTGATAGGTGATTTAGGAAGGTTACCCTAGTTATTAATGTTTTATACATTGAGAATGTATGTGAAAGAAAACTTTGATAACAAGTGGGAGATTGAAGGGAATGTGTTCTAAAAGTTTTACTTTTAAATGTCAATTATTATGAATTGAATGAGAAATCATTTTGTTCCTTGTTTATGTTATTCGTCTTTTAGAAGTGTTAAGGAAGAGGCTCTTGGTCCTTAACCGTAGAGCTCAGAAAGATATTGGTTTGCATAAAACAAAAGATATTCGCAATCATGGTAATTAACATGGGACATTAATTACCGAGTTAAGATTGTCGTGTTGGTCATAGATCATTGTAGCTCTACAAGTGAGTGACGACACGGGTATGCAAAAGAGGAAAATATTACTTTTGTATACTGAATAGACCTAATAAGTAAAATATTATAGAAATGTGTTTCTGTGTCATTAATATTTTACTGTGTCTTTGGTCCTTTGATATGAGACTTATATCTAATCACTTAAGGAATACTTAATTAGATCAGTGTCTTGAACTATCGATCAGTGTAGTGTAAAGGCATTGGTTGGTTAAGTACAACTTTTGTTGGAGAAGATAGTTAGTCAAAAGACTATCATTGCCCCTCTTAATTGAGTGATGATATTAGTGGGCCCCTTGATAAAGCAAAGTTATAATGTGCACAATGTGATTTGAGTTAAGTCACATATTTATAACTAGCTTAAAGAGATCAAGAAATGAATACTAATACAAAGATGACACAATACTACTTTGTGTGTATTCTTAATATCATGAGGCAATGGACGGACACAAGTGGTGCACTCCATCACTAAGTGGATCGGGTTTTTGTTCGAGTGGAATTAAGACATCTAACTAATTGGGAGCTATAATGTGTAGCTAGATACCGCTTATAGCTTGTGATATTAAGCTCTTAATATCACTGTCAACTTAGTTTAGATCCTCCCATAGGTCACACCACAAAACTGGGAAACAAGAAATGGAGATTTTGAGTTCATAGGATGTGTCGGGTTTCATGTAGAAAATATGACACATGGGGTGAACAAGCAAAATCAAAATTATGTTGTGATTTATAACATAATTAGAATCTAAATTAAATTCATATGTGATGTAAATATTATGGGGTGTAATGATTGATCATTACATAGGATAATATGTTACATAAGTTGTGAATTTATTACTAATCCCGAAATGCCAAATTTTGTAGGGGTTAAACCGAAATTTGACAAGTCTGCAGCACAGTGCACAAACGGTCGACCGCTAAACAGTAAACGGTCGACCGGATGTGGGACGGTCGACCGCAATATTGCACGGTCGACCGGATGTGTGTACATCGTAACAGGGATTTCGTCTGTTCGTTTTCGGTCGACCGAATTTATCGGTCGGTCGACCGAACATTGTGATGAAATATTTTAATGTTGCGAACGGTCGACCGAGTGTCTAAACGGTCGACCGAAACCAGGTCTAAACGGTCGACCGGACCTCGCAGACGGTCGACCGGTCAGATGGTTTTATGCAGAATTAATTTAAGAATTAATTAGATCATGCATGGAATTGGTCCATAATTGATTTAATTCGTGGCTAAGATTATTTATTAATAAATAATGGATGGTTAGATGGAATTTTGCATGGAATCATGGGCAAGAGGTTGCACATGAATAGGTAATTTGGAGAGAACCTATAAATACAAGGTTATCTCATTACCTCCTTAATTAATTCATTATTTTTCTTATGCAACATCTCTCTCCATAATTCTCCACGAAAATTCCTTAATTCTTAAGTTTAGTTTTAGTTCTTCAGAGGTCATCTTCTAAAGGGAACTAAAGAGGGGTTAGTAATTAGATTCTAAACCCAATCGGAGATTGAGAGACTAGCTTCCCTCTCTCCGATCTTGTTTAGAGTTTGGTGAATACTCGGAGGCATCCGGCGCAGCGAGGAGCATCCCAACCGTCTCCGAATCTTTGAGAAGTTTTGGAAAACTTCTAGGTATGAATTTCGGAGCTCCTTCATGTTTGTTTTAATAGAGTTTTGAAACTAGTTTGTTAAAACAAACCGATGCATGCAATAAATTCTAGAAAATTGAAAATTGATCCTTATTATACATGAAAATTCGAAAAATATATATGTATAATTAAACATGAAATCCTACAATTTTCAGCATGTATATGTGATTTTGTAACTTTCTTTGCATCTGTAAATGCATCTGGTAATTCGTTTGCAATTCTTTGCAAATGAATAATCTTTTGAACTTCTTGTTCACATTGGTTTGTATGGGGATCAAGATGGGACAATGAAGATGCATTCCAAGTAATTTCAGATTTTTCCATCTTCTGTTTTTCTCCCCCTAAGATTGGGAATACTTTTTCATCAAAATTACAATCAGCAAAGCGTACTGTAAAAATATCACGAGTTAATGGCTCCAAATATTTAATAATTGATGGAGACTCAAAACCGATGTAAATTCCCAATCTTCTTTGAGGTCCCATCTTTGTACGTTGTGGTGGGGTTATTGGGACATAAACCGCACAACCAAATATTTTTAAATGGGATAAATTTGGTTCTCTACCAGAGACCAGCTGTAAAGGGGAATATTTATGATAAGTTGTCGGTCTTATTCTTATGAGTGCCTAAACATGTAAAATGGCATGATCCCAAAGAGTTTGTGGTAATTTTGTATTCATAAGTAATGGTCTTGCAATTAGTTGCAATCTCTTAATTAGAGATTTAGCTAGACCATTTTGTGTATGGACATGAGCAACCGGATGCTCAATTGTAATACCAACTGATATGCAGTAGTCATTAAATGTTTGAGACGTAAATTCTCCTGCATTGTCCAATCAGATTTTCTTAATTGGATAATCAGGAAAATGCGCCCTCAATTTTATCAATTCTACTAGAAGTCTAGCAAGTGCAACATTTCTAGTTGACAAGAGACTAACATGTGACCATCGGGTGGATGCATCTATCAACACCATAAAATATCGAAATGGTCCACATGGAGGGGCAATGGGTCCACAAATATCACCTTGAATTCTCTCTAAAAAATAAAGGAGATTCATCTTTAATTTTGCTTGTGGACGGTCGGATTATCAGTTTTCCAAGAGAGCATGCTGCACATGAAAGCTCTTTCGATGATATAATTTTCATATCCTTCAGGGAATGACCATTTGAATTTTCAATAATTTTTCGCATCATTATATCACCGGGGTGTCCCAATCTATCATGCCAAAGTTTATAATGCACTTGATCAACTAACTTCCGGTTAGTGACCATATTTGATTCCAAATGGGTGATATAAGTGCAATATAATCCCGATGAAAAGGCTTTCATCCTTTCTAAAACGATTTTGTTACCATTCACGATGGAGATAATGTGAAGGTATTCATCATTATTTTGATTTATAGTTTTAAGATGATAGTCATTACGACGTATATCCTTGAAACTTAGTAGATTTCTTCTGGATCTACTAGAATATAAAGCATCACTTATTTTGTAATTTCGTGTCATTGGGCAACAAAATATAAGCTCTTCCGGAGCCTTCAGTCAAATTACTAGTGCCAGAAATTGTGTTAACACTTGTCTTCGAGAAATGTAATTCGGAAAAGAAGGTTGTATTTTTCAAAATCGTATTTGTTGTTCCACTATCTACTAGACATTGATCTCCACCACTCATGATAGTATCAACCATGTCTTTGTCCTAAAAAAGGGAATAGAGCAAAAATTATCTTTTTGTATATATAGTATCATAATACTATAGTATAAAATTTTAAGGAAAAACAAAAACAAATATTATATTATAAAGACACAAGTCTTACATATTTTTTTGGAAAATGAAAAACATCGAAAATAGGATGTAGGAAAACCAAACTAAGCATTTTGATGGACATTTCCATCATTGACAAAACATCGATATTGTCATCATTTAAAAGAAAATCCGAAATATCTAAATGAGTGTCCATGATCATTCCATCTTGGTTGTTTTCAACCAAGTTCATTTCGGCACCTTCCTTTTTCTTGAGTGATGCTTGATAAAGATCAACAAGGTGCTTGGGCGTACGACATATACGCGACCAATGATTTGTCATGCCGCATTTGTAGCAAGCATTCTCATATTTCTTTGGAGGATTTTGCACTTGATTTCCTCTAGCATTTCTTCCATCATTATTTGCATTGACATCATGACCACCACGATGGCTATGGCCACGTCCATGACCACGTCCTTGATGTTGCCCGCGTCCATATGCACGACCACGTCCACGTTTACGATTGTATGATGCCACATTCACTTCAGGGAATGGGTCGCGTTTGCGTTTGTGATTAGCCTCATTCACTTAATGGAATGGAGTGGAACCAGTGGGTCGAGCTTGATGATTTTTCATCAAAAGTTCATTATTTTGCTCGGCAACAAGAAGACATGATATTAGTTCCGAATATTTCTTAAAACCACGTTCTCGATATTGCTGCTGCAGGAGCATATTCGAGGCATGGAATGTGGAGAATGTTTTCTCTAACATATCATTATCAGTAATTATTTCTCCACATAATTTAAGTTCAGATGAGATTCAGAACATAGCAGAATTATACTCGCTTACAGATTTAAAATCTTGTAATCGCAAAAGAATCTATTCGTAGCGAGCTTTTGGGAGAATCACTTGTTTTTGGTGGTCATGCATTTCTTTCAAGTTTTTCCATAACTCTTACGGATCTTTCACCGTTAGATATTCGGCTTTTAATCCCTCATGGAGATGATGCCGGAGAAAAATCATTGCTTTGACACGCTCCTGCGGGGAGGCCTTATTTTCATCTTTAATTGTTTCTCCAAGATTATTTGCCATAAGATGGATCTCTGCATCGAGAGTCCAAGGGAGATAATTTTTCCCCGAGATATCAAGCGCAGCAAATTCAAGCTTGGTAAGGTTTGTCATGTAAGTAACTACAATGAGATGTATCGAGATGTGAACCACCGAAAATAGTAATAAGCTAGATTAAATATTGAAAGGAAAAAGGAAAAGTAAACTACGATGATATGTATCCAGGAGCTCAACGAGAGTTTGCACAAGGATTTTCAAGCATTAAAGATGTTGTGAATATATAAATTTGCATTTTTTTTTGCATTACAGATAAGATATGGAACGTATTTATGCTTCCAATGTGATTTTTTTATTTAGATCAAGAACTAAATAATGGTTCCCCTCCATTGAGAAAGATATATACAAGATCACGTCACTAAAGATCTTATAAGTCAAGTAAATTCATATGGATGAGTAAGTGGTCACATAACCAAAATGTTTATTATTATTTCATGTACATGTAAATCTCTCAATTGATTGAACATGATTTTTTATTATTAATCATGCAAAAATGGAATCACCTTTCTAACCTCGTTTTGCTATGATAAAAACAAATAATTTTTGACAAGTAAACGAGAGAGATTATGTATATGACCATGCAAATCAAACACACAGATTTGTTACCTTGTGGCTTGAGTGACACCAAATGTTATAGTGTTAGCGGTAGAACCTTCGTGCTGATAACGTGTTGCGAAAAAAACAAACCAAAGATAAAAGATCGAGGGAGGGAGAGAGGTATGTATTTCTTCTCTTGTCTTGTGACCAAACATGTACAATAATCCCCTATATATAGGGTGAGGATGTAGTAGGAGTTACAACCAAAATAAATAGAATTACACCACATAAATAAGAGTAAAACCTACATAAACTATTGGGGGTTAAGGAAGGTGAATCATCCAAGAAATATTTGGAATTCTCAACGGCTACAATATTGTACAATTATTCAGTGCTGTTATGTTGTTATATGACAATTTTATATCTCTTGTTTATACGTATGTTTTTTAGTTTGCGATAAACTATTTTTTTAATTACCGTAATGATTTTTAATACCTTTTATGCATTTATTATCGATTCATTGTCTGGTTGGTATTACGAAACACTCATCTTATGTAGTATGATTGTATTTTTGTTGCGAAATCCAGATGTATTTCAGATGTATATGAACCTATTTTTTAATGTATTTATAATCAGATCTATTTTGTGGACCTATAACTATTTACGGGACAGTTTTCCTGAATAATATTCATTATATGCTTTTTAGTTTCATCTAAAGCTTGAGCTTAGAGCATCATTAACCCCAACCAAAAATCCCCCCTCCAACCCAATTTTTCTCTCCGCCACGTCAGCAAAAAATACTATGCAATCCACTCCCAACTCAACTCATTTTTCACTTCTTAACCTTAATCCCACTTTCAACACTCTTTCTCATTCACATAAATTTTTTTTACCTCATTTTCTATTTCATCACAAAAATACATAAACTACTAAATAAATTATTTCTACAGTAACTTAATCTAATTAAATTACGTTAATTGCCAAATAATTTCTAAAAATTAAATTTATTAATGACCACTCCCGATTTTTTGAGATTTTTATTAGTAATTCTCTGCCAATTTTTTGGGTTACTAATGCGTTTTTGGGTGAACCTGGGTAAATTCATGTGTTCTATTTTGCTAGGTAATTTTATTTAATTATATACATTTACAATTATCTTACTAATTTTCTTTAATTACTTATATTTATTTTTACTAATTATTTACATTTATCTTATTAATTTTCATTATTTATTTTAATTATATCGAATAAATTTTAATTATATAAATTACCATACATATATCATTTATATATTAAATAACAAATATAAAAAACCAAAAAAATTAACAAAAAAAAATTCAGCCAACCCGGGTCGCCTCCCAGGTCGGATCGCAGACCTAGATCTGGACCCGACCTGGGTCCGCCCCCCATTAACGGGGGCTGGGGTCGGGTCCCCCTCAGACCCGACCCCAAAGAGCACCCGTTAAGGGTGCTCTTGTGTTCTCAAGTTGATTACGCATTGTATCATCGTAATAAATTCATTTTTTTCTTATAGAAATAATTTGAATAAACATAATAGTGAACCCCCATGGTAAACCACCGGCAAACAAAGTATTCGTCTCTAGTGTTTAATACCTTGAACTTTTCCTTCTAGAAACGTGCATATAACAAAGTTGAACCAAAGGATGCTGCGACCCACTACTAGATAAATTATTTTCTTTCTTCTTGTTGTGGACACGTAGCCATGTAAGATATATAAAATAAAATTCTAATTTTTATACTAATACTTCTGTTTTTACGCGTGTGGGACTTGAATTTGTATACTATTACCTAACATACGGTGGGAGAAGATCTAACAATATACTAACACGATACAGATTAAATACACCAAATAATATTGAATATTGACTTGCGGAATTAATTTCAGACACTTTCCAAAACATAATACAACAAGAAACACAAATAAGATGGAAATAAACAAGCAAACACAAACGCACACCTGAAACAACCACGACACACGCGATTTACAAGGTTCGGCAACGTGCCTACGTCATTGGAGGGTCTCCTGCGGGTTTCCTTTCCTTCTTCCGCTTCTCCAATAAGAGAAGCAACCGAGATTACAAGTATATGGAGGCAATATGTCCTCCAAAGCACTCTAGATCATTCTCTAGCCTAATCTCTCAACTTACAATGAAGGAAATATTACACTTGTACGTTGTATTGAAACCAAGAGCAAACAAGTCCTTTTATAGACTCAAAGACCGAGCTAAAATTAAGCAAAACCGTGCTGAAAAATCGTGGTCAACGGTCGACCGATGCTCCTTCGGTCGACCGTCATTGATTAAACAGGAACGCTTCCTGGTGCGATTCGGTTAACCGATTCCTTCCCGGTTGACCGTTGGAACGCTTCTCACTACAGTTTGGTTAACTGCGAGAACGCTTCTCCCACGAACTAACTAACTCTCCAATAACCCCACGGTCGACCGAGCACCCCTCGGTCGACCATTCTATTATCGACAGACTCTCTTGGTTCTCGGAACACCAAAAATCCCACCAACGGTTTACCAAACCCGTTGTTCTGAAGTGTCAGTTGTCTTCTGACGGTAGACCGAATCTCATTCGGTCGTCCGATCCCAGCTGCTCACGAAGTGCCTGGAATCTTGGTTCGGTTGTCTGAATCCAATTCGGTCGTTTGAACCCTGCCTCGCCAAGTGCCTGGAGTGTTGGAACGATGGCCGGATCCCATCCGGTCGACCGTTTCTTCCTGGTTTTGTTTCCTTAACAAATATAGACCAATATTTAACAATCTCCACCTTGGTTTAGATTTCTTACCTGAGTCTTCTTCTAACCCCCATCTTTCGTGCCTCCAGGAGGCATCGATTGGTGCTACCCCTGGAGCACCCTCCTTCTCAGTTTCTGAGGACATTGATAAGCTTCGAGCATAACTCAAACTTCTCCCGATTGACCACCTTGGTCATCATATTTGCAGGATTTTCGCTTGTGCCGATTTTCTGGAGAACAACCTTCCCTTCCTCGATCCATTCCCGGATCTTATGGTACATTACTTCAATATGTTTGGTCCTTGAATGGAACGTCTTATCCTTGGCTAGATAAATTGCACTTTGAATATCGCAATGCAATTTGGTCACTTCTTGTTCCATCCCCAAAAAGCTAACCAAACCCCTTCAACCATATAACTTCTTTTCCGACATCGACAACTGTCATATACTCCGCTTCCGTCGTAGACAATGTGGTAGTATGTTGGAGAACTGATCTCCAACTCACTGGACCTCCACCCAAAGTGAACACGTACCCTGTTGTGGACCTCCATTTATCCAGATCTCCAACATAATCTGAATTGACGTACCCCTCCACCTACCTTTGTGCTCCATGTTTGGTGAACTTCAAGCTAACATCCATGGTTCCTTTATGGTACCTCAACAACCACTTCAACGCTTCACAATGCTCTTTTCCTGAGCTAGCCATATAATGACTCACGAGCTAACTGCGTGTGAAATGTCTGACCTAGTGCAGATCATAACATACATAACAGATCCGACTTACTAGCATATGGAACTCTTTCCATGTCTCTCCTTTCCTTTTCAGTAGAGGGGTTGTATTTCAACGAGAGCTTGAAGTGAGCACTAATAGGTGTGACCACCTGCTTGGCGTTCTCGAGATTATACCTCTCGAGTATTTTCCGAATATAGCTCCTTTGAGTGAGCAGAATTTCACATTTTTCGGTATCCGTGGAGATCTCCATACAGAGAATCTTCTTTGCACTCCCGAGGTCTTTCATTTCAAACTCCCCGTGAAGCTTCAGTTTGAAATCATCTATATGCTTCATCTCCTTAGCCGCAATCAACATATCAACATATAAGAGCAAGAACACGTGTGTACCGTCTCCAAGACTCCGAAAGTAAACACAACTATCATAGTCACAACGTACAAAACCATTATCAATCATAAATGAATTGAACATTTTGTATCACTGCCTCAACGACTGCTTAAGTCCATAGAGAGACTTCTTCAGCTTGCAAACTTGCCCTTCCTTGCCTCGTGTGATGAACCCATCTGGCTGCCTCATATAGATTTCTTCCTCTATGTGCCCGTGAAGAAAAGTTGTCTTCACATCCATTTGCTCTAACTCCATGTTGTCTATAGCCACCATGGCTAACACTCTAATTGAGGTATGCTTTACAACGGGTAAGGAGATCTCGTTGTAATCGACCCATTCCTTATGAGCATATCCCTTTGCCACCAACCTTACTTTATACTTTATCTCCTCCATAGGAGTTGATCCTTCTTTCTTCCTGAAGATCCACTTGCACCCAATCGTGCGCTTCCCCTTGGGAAGCTTCGTTAACGCCCAAGTTTGATTCTTATGAAGAGACTTCATCTCTTCGGTCATGGCCACCATCCACTTGTTCATGTCCTCCTGCTCAAAAGCTTCTTCGAATCTGCAAGGGTCCCCACATTCGGTAACAAGTGCAAACGCAATACTAGCATCATCGTGACCATACCTTACCAGTGCCTTTGTGATCCTCATTTGTCTTCCTTGAGCAATACTCTCTTGCTCAGCTTCTTCCTCTACTCGTGAGTCAATTGTTTCCTGCTGAACTTCTTGATTTGATTCTCCTCTTGAAGTCGTGACCTCAACATCAATTTCGTCTTCCCACATGGGATTCTCTTGCTTCTCTTTCTTCTCAAGGCCCTTGAGCAAACTTGTCTCATCAAAGACCACATTACTCTGTAGGAGTACCTTCTTGCTCACTGGATCCCAAAACTTATATCCTTTCACTGCCCTATCGTAACCAAGGAATATGTATTCCTTTGATTTCGAATCTAGCTTCGACCGTTGTGTCTCATCGACCAACACATAGGCTTTGCATCCAAATATCCTAAGCCTTGGATAATCAAATGGCTCACCCGTCCACACTTCCTGAGGCGTCTTTAAATCAAGTGCTGATGACGGTGAGACATTTACCAAGTAGCATGCAAGATCTACCGCTTCCGCCCAGAAATCCTTTGACAGATTCACATGAAGCCTCATGCACCTTGCCCGTTCGCATAAAGTTATGTTCATCCTTTCAGCTACGCCATTTTGTTCCGGACCCCGCGGTGTAGTGAAATGCCTTCTGATGCCTTCTTTCTCACAGAAGGTTGCGAACTCCTTTGACGTGTACTCTCCTCTGTTATCTGTCCATAAGTACTTAACACATTTTTCTGTACTTTTCTCTACTTGGGCCTTCCATGCTTTAAACTTCTCAAAGACATCAAATTTATTCTTCAGAAAATAAACTCATACCTTCCTTGAGAAGTCATCTATGAACGTGACGAAAAATTCGGCTCCACCTTTTGATCGAACCTGAGTCGGTCCCCAGACGTCTGAATGCACATACTCCAATATTTGTTTCGTCTTGTGGATAGTTGTCTTGAATCGAATCCTGTGTTGTTTACCGAAGACAAAAAACTTGCAAAAAATCCAATTTGCAACTCTTAACACCCTTCAACAATCCTTGTTTGTGTAGCTCACACAAACCCTTTTCCGACATATGACCAAGCCTCATATGCGAAAGTACGGTGCTGTCTTCGTCGTGTGCAACATTTACTACACCTTTTCCTGCTACTACATTCCCTAGCATCCAATACAAGTTGCCCACCTTGGGTCTCTTTATCATTGTCATCACCCCATGAGTGACCTTAATATTTTTGTCCCCGCCGGACCATCTCCTCCCGAGAGTATAAAGTTCTCCTAGAGAAATCAGATTCTTCTTCAACTCCGGTACGTGGCAGACACCCGTCAGCGTTCGAATGCACTCATCGAACATCTTGAACCGTATGGAACCAATCCCAACGGTAGTGCACGATGCATCGTTGCCCATAACAACGATTCCTCATTTTAGTGGTTTATAGGATGTGAACCACTCCTTAACTGTGCACATGTGAAAAGATGCTCCAGTATCCAAAATCCATCTCGATGATGATTTGTCGATACCTACAACATATACTGTAAGAACGTCGGCTTCGTTTTTCTCCTCCACCACGCTGGCAGAATTATACCCGTCTTTCCCTTTCTGTTGTGAATCCTTGAAGGCCCTACAATCACGCTTCATGTGACCCGTCTTCTTGCAGAAAAAACATTCGAAGGATCTCCCCTTTGATTTGGACCGTCCCTTTCAGTTGTTTCTCCCTTTGTTACCTATTCTTTCCCTTTCCGGTGCTGCGATAAATCCTTCACCCTTCTCGAAAGTGCTACTACTCGAATTCTTTCTTGCATCGTAAGAGATCAATGTGCCTTTGACCTCCTCCAACACCAACGAATCCTTGCCATATATGATCGTATTCACCAAGTTCTCATACGAGTCCGACAGTTAGATCAACTATCAACTTGTTGAACATCGACATATGCGCAATGAACGACGTGTTCTCCTTCATCCGAAGCATGTACAACTGACAACTCGATGATCCCAATAGCCCAGAGATTCAGACTCTCCCACTTTTCGTCGGTCATCTTCAACGACTTCTTTTCAACTCCATCCAACGTCAGCAATAGTCCGTCCGTTTGCGACATCAACGCAAGAACCCTCCGTTGCCATGTCGAAAAGTCCCCTTTCCCGGTGAATTTCTCCACCGGAAAGTTCCGCGCATCATCTGCCATCGAAAGTGCAACCAAAACTCTGATACCAGTTGTTGGGAGGGGGGGTCTAATAATGCACTAACACGATACGGATTAAATACACCAAATAATATTGAATATTGACTTGTGGAATTAATTTCAGACCCTTTCCAAAACTTAATACAACAAGAAACAGAAATAAGATGGAAATATACAAGCAAACACAAACGCACACCTGAAATAACCACGACACACGCGATTTACAAGGTTCGGCAACGTGCCTACGTCATTGGAGGGTCTCCTGCGGGTTTACTTTCCTTCTTCTGCTTCTCCAACAAGAGAAGCAACCAAGATTACAAGTATATGGAGGCAATATGTCCTCCAAAGCACTCTAGATCATTCTCTAGCCTAATCTCTCAACTTACAATGAAGGAAATATTACACTTGTACGTTGTATTGAAATCAAGAGCAAACAAGTCCTTTTATAGACTCAAAAATGAGCTAAAATTAAGCAAAATCGTGCTGAAAATCGTAGGTAACGGTCGACCGATGTTCCTTCGGTCGACCGTCATTGAGTATACATGAACGCTTCCTGTTGCGATTCGGTTAACCGATTCCTTCCCGGTTCACCGTTGGAACGCTTCTCGCCGCGGTTCGGTTTAATCGCGAGAACGCTTCTCCCACGAACTAACTGACTCTCCAAAAACCCCACGGTCGACCGAGCACCCCTCGGTCGACCGTTCTATTTTCGGAGACTCTCTCTTGGTTCTCGGAACACCAAAAATCTCACCAACTGTTTACCGAACCCGTTATTCTGAAGTGTCAGTTGTCTTCTAACGGTAGATCGAATCTCATTCGGTCGTCTGATCCCAGCTGCTCACGAAGTGCCTAGAATCTTGGTTCGGTTGTCCGAATCTAATTCGGTCGTCCGAACCCTACCTTGCCAAGTGCCTGGAGTTTTGGAACGGTGGACCGGATCCCATCCGGTCGACCGTTTCTTCGTGGTTTTGTTTCATTAACAAATATAGACCAATATTCAACAACATACCCAACATGTACTTAAACGAGTTGAGACGAAAAGTATAAATATTGTGGTATGTTTGGAACTATTACTAATCATGACAACTTGTGGTTCTAACGTTTATGACAAATATATAGCTGGGGGAAATTGTAGTTTCCTCTTTCACCAATGACTTTGAAGCGTTTTACATCATTATCTTTTCAAAATGTAAACTAGTCGCTTATCACCATGGCCTTTGTGTATTGAAGAAGTTGTGTACTTATGGTTAACAACCCATTCCAATAAATATGATTTCAAATTTAAGCACACAACGTGTTCAACATTTTACGTCCAACTTCAAGACCTACGTTTTGGTTTTAGGTGGATTTGGTGGGGGGAGGGTGTAAAACCCCCTAAGTTTAGTCTCACGTTTCTTAACATAAGAATGTTGGGGTGGGATATAAAGACATGAGCCCACTACCATAACACTTACCAACTTAAGTTTTGTGGCAATATGTGGGTGTTGTGGGTCAGTGGGCACATGGGTGACGGACCGGGACCCGGGCTCGATGCGGGTTCGGGGACGGGACGTTACAGATGGTATCAGAGCCTGAACCAGCCGGAATTGTGGGAACTAAGTGCTACACCTAAAGAGTAGGAGTCACCTCTAGAATCCCACAACGCCTGGTGACTGAGTGGCTTGACCCTGACGAGGACGTCAGGTGTTCAAGTGGGGTATGTTGTAAAACCCCTAAGTTTAGTCTCACATTGCTTAACATGAGAATGTTGGGGTGAGATATAAAGACATGAATCCACTACCATAACACTTACCAACTTAAGTTTTGTGGCAATAGGTGGGTCTTGTGGGTCAGTGGGCACATGGGTGATGGACCGGGACCCGGGATCGATGTGGGTTCGGGAACGGGACGTTACAGAGGGTCCGTTGTTTGGGAGAAGGTTTTTGCGAATTTGAGTGATTTTCGATATATATTTTTATTTTATTATCCTTCTATGTTTCAACATTGGTATAATGCGTATTTAAGAAGTTTCGACTTCTGGTGTTTTCGCAAACGTCGTTAAATGTGGTATGTCACTATAACTACGTCACTATTCTTAAAAGGGCGTAGAAGATGTGGTACATAAACCAAAGTTTATAGTAACGGTTCACACAATATATTTTGAATTAGTAAATTCTAAGCTTTATAATATATTAAAATAAATCTTGTCAAGTTGTCGTGTGGTTTAAGTAGGAAATAAAGTAGAAAAGAACTTACAAGATCAGAAGCAGAGATATCACCAACCACAATGTTAATGCAAACTATTGGCGGCTCCTCTCAGGCGTGTCAAAGTCAATAAAAATTTATAACAATGTTAGTTGTGATTCAACAAATAAATAAATTGGCAATACAACGAGCAAACCACGACTCAAATAATTGAATAACCTCCCGAAGGCATTGCTAAAAAGAGCATATTAATTTCTCTAAAGAGTATATACATATATACAGAAATTTTCTATTGACGAAGTTTAATTTTTTTTATTTTAAACATCTACCATATCCATTAATTATTTGAAATTATAAGGTAAATTAAACTACATGTGATTATGCTAATAAATGGTCTGGATATTAACTGAAAAATAACAGTAATTTATATGAGACGATAAGATTCAAGGAAACTAAAATTAATAAAATGAACCATGCAAAACATAGAGTAAACCTCTCCAGTTGACCTTCAAGTCAGAAAATGAAATATGGGCTTATAAATTTGATTTTGTTTGGTCTAAATACACCAACTCCAAACTCAGGAAAATGAAGGTCCTCTTCTCTTCCTCAACCAGGTGTATTGTTCCGTTACCTCTTACCACTTATTTTCTTAATTTTTGTTGGCATCCGTTATGGTGAAAACTTCGATTGTATTTTTATGCAACCCTTACAACATCAGCAACAATCACAACAACATCTAAATGGTACCTTTGAGCAAGAAAATGTAAGATGACCTATTTTCCTACTATTCCATCTAAATTGAAATCCATTTTAACCTTTTTTCTCTTGAATAGAATGATGAAAACGGTATGTTTTTGTATTATTTTCTGGAAGGAATTTGATTACAAATACAAGAATATATAGAGGGTTTACAAAGGGACGTTTAGGGGAAGATTTGGTTTGTTGCTTATTCTGATAATATGCCCTGAATAGTTGTAATCAAGATCTTGTTTCCCTTTTTGAATGTAGCCGTTGTGATGTTTCCTTAGGAGATGATGACCGTTGAAGTCTGATCCACCATATATTTCAACACTCCCCCTCAAGTTGAGTCCGGAAGAGATTGAAGGACCCCAACTTGTGAAGAATATTATGGAACTGTTTCTGGTCGAGTGACTTGGTGAAGATATCAGTGAGTTGGTCTTTGCTTTGGACATAAGGAACATCAATTTCTTTAGCTTGAAGTTTTTCTCTAATGAAATGACAGTTTACTTCTATATGTTTGGTACGTTCATGAAAAACAGGGTTGGAGGCGATGTGGCGAGCAGCTTGATTGTCACAGTGCATAAGCATGGGCTCTGTGTAAGGAACTTTCATTTCGCCGAGGAGTTGTTTGAGCCAGATTAGCTCACTAGTAGTGGATGCCATGACTTGATATTCAGCTTCAGCGCTTGATCTCGCAATGACGTTTTGTTTTTTGCTTCTCCATGTGACCAGGTTTCCACCCACAAAGGTACAAAACCCAGTTGTGGACTTTCTATCGAAGCTGTCGGCCCAATCTGCATCGGAGTAACCAGTTATTGAGTTAGAATTGTTATTTTTCATCCATATTCCTTGACCTGGTATTTTCTTTAAATACCTAAGGATTCTGTCTATGATGTCAAGGTGATGAGTGTGGGGAGCATGCATGAACTGACTTATTATGCTAACGGCATAAGTTATGTCCGGTCTAGTAACAGTGAGGTAGATGAGTTTTCCTACTAATCGTTGGTATTGCCCTATGTCATGAAGAGGTTCCCCATCGGTGGGTCCAACCTTTCGATTGGTCTCAATGGGAGTGTGGGCAGGTTTGGATCCTATTTTACCAGTTTCTTTAAGGAGATCTAGAACATACTTTCTTTGGGATAGAAATAAGCTTTTTTTAGAGTGAGCAATTTCAATGCCTAAAAAATATTTTAAGATTCCTAGATCTTTAATATCAAACTTGGTTTTTAGGTAAGATTTTACATTGTTAATCTCAACATTGTTATTCCCAGTGATTATGATGTCATCTACATAAATTAAGACAATGATGGTAAATGTGTTAGAATGCTTGATAAACATGGATGCATCAGCGGAACACTTGGTAAAATTGAAATGGAGAAGAGAGAGACTAAGTTTTGCGTACCATGCTCTGGGAGACTGTTTCAATCCGTAAATTGATTTATGGAGTTTGCATACCTGATTTTGAAGGGAGTTAATCCCTGGAGGGGGGGGGGGGGGGGGGGGGTCATGTAGACTTCCTCTTCGAGAGATCCTTGAAGGAAGGCATTTCGTACATCCATTTGGTAGAGATCCCAACCATAATTTACAGCAATAGAGAGGAGGACTCTTACGGTGTTCATTTTTGCTACGGGGGCAAAAGTTTCTAAGTAATCAAGGTCATATGTTTGAGTATATCCTTTAGCAACAAGTCTAGCCTTATATCGGTCAATGGAGCCATTACTGTCGTACTTAATTTTATATATCCATTTACATCCTACAGGTTTGATTCCAGGTTTCAAGGGGACCATAGTCCATGTTTGGTTTTTTTCTAATGCTTCTAGTTCAATTTTCATTGCTTTTACCCAATTTGGGTTTCTAAGAGCTTCATGGTAGGAGGTAGGTTCATTGTTTTTATCTATTATATTCAACAAGGAACAATAAGAAGGTGTTATGTTACTGTAGGAGATGTAATTCTGGATAGGATAAGTGGCGTTGTAGGTGATGAAATCCTCCAGGTGAGTTGGAGCCCGAGTGGGTCGTGAAGATCTTCTAGTGGGAGCCATATCATGATTGTTGTTTTGCACAGGAGCCATATCATGATTGTTGTTTTGCACATATTCGGTACATGTATCCTGTTCGTCTCCCCCGTCTTGAGGAAGAAGATTTTCCTCAAGAGAAAGAGAAAAATCAAACATGTCATTTGTAGGGAGAGGAGATGTCTCACCTGGGGGGTTAGAGTTATAGGATTTAAAGTAGGATTCATTCTCGAAAAAGGAGACGTCACGAGAAATATAAAGTTTGCACGTTACCGGGTCATAACATTTGTACCCTTTCTTTGAAAAAGAGTACCCAAAAAAGACAGTTTTGATACAGAGAGAGTCCAGTTTGTCACTTCGTTTTTTGTGAACGTAGCAAGTGCAACCAAAAATTTTAAGATGGTCAATGCTCATGCATCTATTATTAAGAATTTCTAGGGGTTGTTTATTTTGAATAACAGGACTAGGGAGACGATTAATCAAATAAACTGCAGTTAAAATAGCTTCGGTCCAATAAATCTTGGGGACATGATTTTGAAATAACAAGGCTCGAGTAACATTCAAAAGATGGCGGTTTTTTCTTTCAGAAATACCATTTTGTTCAGGTGTGTTAATGCAGGTAGTTTGATGCAAGATGCCTTTGTTTTTTAAGAAGGATTGAAATGTGTTACTGGTGTATTCAGATCCGTTATCAGATCGAAGAATTTTAATCCTAGCATCATACATATTTTCTACGAAAACAACATAATCACAAAAAACAGAAAAAAAATCAGATTTAGCTTCTAGCAAATATAACCAAGTGGTGCGGGAAAAATCATCGATAAAGGTAACAAAATACTTAAACCCATTATAAGATTCGACTGGGGCAGGTCCCCATATGTCAGAATGTACCAGTTCCAGAGGCTTCTTTGTCTGAGTTGTTGATAAATTGAAGGGCAACCTGGTATGTTTAGCAAGATGGCATGTTTCACAACATAGATCAATATTAAAATTTAAACTAGGCAGTAATTGTTTCAAAACGGGAGATGATGGGTGCCCCATGCGTTTATGCCAAATATTTGGCATTGAAGAAAGCACATTATTAGCAACTAAACAAACATTTGAGCTAAAACATATAGTCCATTAACAAGCGAGCCTCTACCAATCATCTTCCCTAATGTTCGGTCCTGAAATAGAACATCAAAAGGTGTAAAAATCACATTGCAATTTAGATTCTTAGTGATCCGTGATACAGATAGGAGATTTGCAGTAAATTTTGGGATATATAAAACATTTTTAGTGGTTTGGTTTAGCAATCGTGATTCTCCTATTCCATTAATTCTAACTTGATTTCCATTTGCAATAGTAACAAACTTATTCATATTTGGATCATAACAAATATTCTTTAGTAGATTTTTATTACCAGTCATGTGGTCAGTGGCCCCGGTGTCGATAATCCATGAATTCATGAAATTAGCAAGGTTTGCAAATTTAAGAGGGTTAATACCTGATCTATTACCTGAGTTATTCTGATTTTGTCCAGATAATTGAAGAAGGTTGTTGAGGTGGGCTAAAACCTGGTTGAGTTCTTGTTGGACCGATCCAGGCCCATGTGGTCCACTCCCATGCACATTAAGAGGTGGTGGAGTACGAGCCTCTGAGGTTGCGCGTGTACTCGGGTCCGGAGGTGCTCCGCGTTCGCTGCTGCTGTTTTGAGGATCCGCGTAAGAATCGGATATAAAACCCCGACTCCCTGTACTCGACCCGATCTGCCCCCATTTTTGGTAACCTCCTCCAAAGTTAGGGTTTTGGTCTGGTTTGCCGCCGCCGCTTGGTCCTCTGCTCTCGCCCCCTTTTTCGCCGCGTCCATCCTTGGGTGGCCGGAGGTGTGGGTGGAGGAACCAGCAGTTGTCCCGGTTGTGGCCTTGCTTTTTGCAGTTGTCGCAGTGCTCGTCTCTCCTCCTTCCGAACTGTCCTCTGTTTTTTGTGTTTTGGTTTTGATGATTTGTAGTGGCGAATGCGTGGTTTTCTTTTTCTGTGTTTTGTTGCATGCCTTACCTTCGAGTTTCTTCTCTTTGTGTCATCGCTATGATCTGACTGAGGGGCGGAAGCTCCGATGAGGACAGAATCTGCGACCTCAGAGTCTCGTAGCTAGGGTCGAGTCCCACGAGGAAGTGGTAGATTCGACCTTGCTCGACTCTGTCCCGGATGACCTTGGGGTCAGTGGTTGGTGGCTCGTAGATTCCGAGCTCGTCCCACTGAGATTTGAGCGCGCCGAGGTATTCAGTGATGGATTTTTGCCCTTGTCTGGTTTGTGCGAGTTCTTGTTTTATTTTGAAGACGTGGGCAAAATTTTGTTGCTTTCCATACAGATTGTGGGTTTCATCCCACAATTCTTTTGCTGGGTTTGAGTAGAGGAAGAGGTCGGCGATTGATGAATGCATGGAGTTTAATATCCATGTCATCACCAAATGATCTGTTGTTTGCCATTCTGCTACCTTGGTGCTGTCGGTTGGTTTGGTTGTCTCTCCGGTGATGTGGCCTAGTTTGCCCTTTCCACTGAGGGACAGGGTGACGGATCGCGCCCATGATAGATAGTTTGTGCCGTTGAGGGATTGGGTGGTCAATCTTTGCGGTGTTGCTTCTGAGGCCATTATAAGGATGGATGTCGTCTTCTTGGCGTCAACCCCCACTAGGGATTTTTGGATGGTTTGTATGGGTTTATGGATGGGAGTCGATGATGAAGTTTTGGGTGGTGGTTTCTGAGGCTGGGATCGCCGGTGATGGACACACCCGTTTCTGAGATGATTAAGAAGGCTCTGATACCATGATGAAAACGGTATGTTTTTGTATTATTTTCTGGAAGGAATTTGATTGCAAATACAAGAATATATAGAGGGTTTAGAAAGGGACGTTTAGGGGAAGATTTGGTTTGTTGCTTATTCTGATAATATGCCCTGAATAGTTGTAATCAAGATCTTGTTTCCCTTTTTGAATGTAGCCGTTGTGATGTTTCCTTAGGAGATGATGACCGTTGAAGTCTGATCCACCATATATTTCAACATAGAACGACTTGGAATCACGAATGTTCTCTGAGAAAAAGCAAGAGCGTTGCAACATTTTTGAGGGTACGTGGGTCTATGATGAAGTGTCAAGGCCACATTATGAAGAGAAGAAATGCCCTTACATTCCAAAGCAAATGTCATGCCAAGCTCACGGTCGTCCAGACTTGATGTACCAACACTGGAGATGGCAACCCCTCATGGTTGTTCCATTCCGAAGTAAGCCCACTTCTTAGATTAGGTTTGTTATGTTGACACCTCTAGTTTATCAAAATATGATCATGGTAGCTTACATGTATAGTTGTGTGATTGCTTGGTCATTATCTTCCAATAAGAGCTAACATTTACATCCGAAGTGCAGTTTCAATGCATCCCATATGCTCAATACACTCCGAGGAAAGCGAATGCTCTTTATTGGCGACTCAATAACTCGAGGCCAATTTTACTCCATGGTGTGTTTGCTTCATCAAGCTATCCCTAATCAAGTTCGATCTATCAAAACCTCTGGCTCACTCCTTATCTTTAGCATAAAGGTAAGATCTTGGTTGAAAATCCAATATACTTCCATCTAGTTATGTATTTTTTTTCTTCTGAAAGCAACACAACACCACACAACATGATTTTGCCGACTCGTGTTAGCTCATATGGTAGATTCGTACTCTTGGATTGTTTTTTGTCTAAACAAGGATTTGAATCCAAGCATGTTAGTTAATTTATAATAAAAAAACACAAAATGCTCTTTGGAAAACATAAAATGATTTGGTGTCAAGCTCCCAAACGTCACGACTAACAAAATTCATTTTTTAATATTTCCGTGAAACTGGCTTCATTTTTACGCAATGTTGCAGGAGTATAAGGCGACGATCGAGTTCTACTGGGCACCCTTTTTGGTTGTTAAGGATCGGATGGTCAGACCTGGATCAATCAAGAAACACGCAAAACATTGGAAGGGAGCGCATATCATTGTCTTCAATTCTTATATGTGGTGGACTAATACTAGAGTTAAGACCTACAAAGTAATATTGTAAGAACTCATCAACTTATAAAATCCTATTTTCATATGTAATCCCATTATATTAATCCAAACTATTCAATAACAATTGGTTATCTATTTGCAGAAATGGGTCATTCAAAGGTCACATGAGCGATGTCAAGATAATGAAGAAAGAGGATGCTTATAAACTTGCATTGAGGAAAATGGTGAAATGGTTGGAAAGAAATGTGAACCCAAAAAGAACTAAAGTTTTCTTTTCAAACATGTCGCCCGTCCACCTATGGTACTAGCTATTAATTAGTAACAACTTTTTATTTACATGCCCATGGGATTTCCTTAGCACAATTTACTAAACTAAACGTTTTCAGTTTTAATTTACCCATTTTTATTGATAATTCAATATAGAATAATCGATTATATTTAGAAAGTTCCTATACGCCACGAAGGGTACTCCACAACCTTCAATAAATTTATATTAGTTTTAGTGGTCACATGACCTTGTTTATCACATTAAGATGCAGGGTCTTGCTTAATTTTGATAAATGTGAATGTAGACTTCAATTTATTATTGACTCATTCTTTTGTCGATTATTTTATTTTTTTATTTTTGAAGGAGTGGGAGATGGGGTCGTGCACGAAATGGGAACTGCTACAACCAAACGACGCCAATAGACCTTGAACACTATCGAGGTATAAAGATCAACAAACCTATTATGGAGACTATTGCAAAGGAGTTCGATAAGGCAAAACTTCCTATCATTCTACTCAACATAACACAACTATCGGATTACAGAAAGGATGCGCACGCATCAATTTATAAGAAACAATGGAGTAAATCGTCACTTGAGAAGACTGAGAATCCTCAAAATTATGCGGATTGCATGCATTGGTGCCTTCCTGGCCTCCAAGATACATGGAATGAGCTCTTGTATGCCAAACTCTTCTTTCCACAAAAGTGGATTTAAATTCTGCACTGGTTTATTTTTTATCCGAATGGTACCAAATGTTACGGTCTAAAATTATATTTTGTGTTGTTCCTTATTGCCTTTAGATCTTTAGTCTTAGATTGACTAGAATCACATATCAATTCTTAGCATATGAGCTATATGTTCGAGATTTAACTAAAAAGAAAGAAAATGGTGACCAGTGTGATGGAAATTTATGAAAAACAAGAACTAAGGGGGTGTTTGGTTGGGGGTACCTCGAATGGAATGGAATGGAATGGATTTCATTCTATTATGGTGTTTGGTTTGTTTATTTTAGGCCCAAAATCAGAATCTATTCCAGTCCATACCTAGGAATCAGAACCTTACCTACCTACCACAGAATGAGAATTCATCCAACCTGATATGTGATTCTCATACCATTCAATTCCATTCCAGCCAACCAAACACCCCCTAAGTAATTATTTTCTAGACCACTGAAGAGGACCCTACATCTTTCATTAGAGAGACGACTAAATATACACAATATAAAGCATGTAATGCTTTGCTTTGTGTAGATTCCCTCGCCTACGACACCACCAACCTCTAAGGAAGCTCGAGTACTAGTCATCATAGTTTCATCCTATGACGATTTGATGAGTTAATATTGCCATTTTTTTCTTATATATATGAATCTTAATTCTTACATCAATGCTCTAATCGGTGGATTTCATGTTAGTTTGTTAGATCTAGTGTTTGGATTAATATAGCATCTAACAGTTTAACAACACCACACACTTCATTTTATGTTTATAGGTGATCGCAATCAATCCTTGTGCTTATTAATTATAGGTCGTAAATCTCTGTGTTAACCGGTGCTTACAAAGCTGGCCTAGTCAACCTCTATCCAATTTATAATCTAAAATTTTCATTACTTGTAGTATAGTGTTGCTTATGGTGTCTGATCATCATACATAGATATCCTAGACAAGACTCATCATTGTTAGGATCTTAGGTGGTTTAGACTCGGTGCAGAAGCAATGAGAGCCTCAAAAAACGACTTAGGTAATTCTACGAACACCTAGCATACATTCAAAACAAACGACAATAGCAAGCACAAAACAAAATCACAATGAGACACGAGATTTTATGTGGAAACCCAAAAGGAAAAAAAACCACAGACGGCAGGGACGGATGGAGGCTTCACTATGAAAGATTAAAGTACACAGACGGAGCCGGAGATGATTACAACATACACCGGATTGGGGTTGAATGATTCTTCAACAACAAGATTCCCAATCAAAACACAGAGGAGTTTGGTGGCTAACTAACCTCTCAAATGGTGGTTCTCTTTCTCTCAAGCTTTCAATCCTCAATCTAGGGTTCCAACAACTTCGTATATATATGGTGGAGGGAGAGATTAGAGTTGAGATAAAGTGATAAAACATCCCAAAAATACCCTCCCGGAATTTATGTTTCGTCTGCAAACGGTCGACCGAATAGGGGTCGGTCGACCATTGCACATCATTTCGTTCGACCATTTGGGCAAACGGTCGACCCCCCCTGAGCATGAAACTTGTTCATCGTCTTCCTGATATTTTTGATCGACCGGTTAGAAGACAAACGGTCAACCGATACACTTGATATCGACTCAGTTTTCTTCCTAATAATTTCGATCAACCGATAGGGAGACAACGGTCGACCGTGAACTTAAGTCATTACTGCTGAGAGAAACTAGTGGTCGACCGTTAGCCAAACAGTCGACCGAACATTGAGGCAGCTTCTCAATATGGGTTAACAGTCGACCGCTGATCAGATTCCAGTCAATCGTTGCATTGCCTGGCTGTTGTTCTAAAGGCAATTTTCCATCAATCATCATGGACTCGTTTTAATTTCATCAGTTCAGACACAATACACTTTCCGCTTGAATAAACTAAACTCCAAGACCAAGCCTTAGTTTGTCACCAAGGAAGAAGAATGCCAAATAACATCAAAGAGGGTGAGATCTTTATATCAAGTGTTACGTCCGGAGAAGATAATCAAGAATCAATCAAATTAAGACCAAGTAAAAGGAATATTAAATTTATCAAACCATGGCCCTAGGGGTTTCAATCCATAAATAGCTTTATGCTACCTGCAACGTAATTAGGAAGATAAGAATGCTTAAATCAAGGTGGTCTAGACATATAGATAACCTCATTCAAGGAATTTTGCAAGGATGCAATCTTAATATCCATCTGACGAACATACCATTGCATAGAAACAAGGCTCAATACAAGTCCAATAGAAGAAAGCTTAATGGACAAGAGAGAATGTCTCAACTCTTAAGTAAATTAATACCCTTATGAAATTATAAATAGTTGTAAGAATTGAAAATACTTAAATTATTATAATTATAAATAATTAATGTTCATTTCTACTGTGTCAAAGATTAAATTGTTTTTTGACATTTGGAGCATTATAGATGTTGGAAATACCAAAATACAACCAAGATACACTTACCTTTTGGGCTCAGAAGGAAATCTCATCATAGCCGTTACACCATAGCCGTTGCCGGATCTTCACCAAAGGAAAGAATTGTGATTCACGCTCCTCTCTTATTTTAGAATGTAACCAACGACTATATCATTGTAAAACCTATAAATACACTTGTACAATTCAAAATACAGAATAATAAGAAGAAATACAATCTCCCTACTGCTTCTCGTCCTCCAGCAAAATCAATATGGTATCAGAGCAGTAAATCGACAAACCACTAGACCTCAGGCTCCCCGGAGCTCATCATCGGTCTTCGCCTCGTTCAAGGGGGTTGAAGGCTACCACCACCTACATCCAAACCCTCAAAACACAAACCCAAAACCATGACCGACCATACAACCAACCAAACAGATTCCAACACATCATCACGGTTGGTCACCACCTTATTCAACGGGACCAACTATCTCTCGTGGTCGCGTGCCGTCACTCTCTCCCTCAGCGGCAGGGGGAGACTGGGCCACATCACCGGGAAAAGCAAAAAACCCGAAGGCATCGGGACAGAACACAAACAGGAGGAATGGCAAAACGGGGATCACCTCGTTATGTCATGGATCTTCGCCTCGATGCAACCCAATATTGGGGAGATCTTCCTGTACAAGGAAAGCGCACTGGAGCTATGGGAAGCAATCCACGAGCATTACGGCAAAGCCCAAAATTTTGCACATGTATTCAAGCTAAAGCAGGAAATCTCACAGACTCGCCAAAATCAAAAAACCATCACAGAGTATCTGGGGACCCTCAGGAGAGCGTGGGATGAATTGGGGGTTTACGAACCACCAACGACCGATGCGAAAATCATCCAACAACGGACAGAACAAGACCGGATCTACCAGTTTCTGGTAGGTCTGGATGGAAGCTACGAAAATCTACGAAGTCAAGTGCTAATGGCACCAGAACTCCCGTCTCTTGCAGCCGTCACCGGGATGATCCAACGCGAGGAAACTCGACGAAGGACCACCGCTCAGTCGCAAGGACTCTCCGACAACAACAACCAAAACGAAAACCATGCGTTTCTTGTCGGAAAAAACCAACACCAAAACCCTAACCCTCTTTTTTCGCTGCAGGACCAAAATGGAAACAACGAAACCGGATCCAGCGGAATTTATAGGACGGGAAACCCGAATCCAAGAGGCTACCTGGTAAGCAACCCGAATCCGCCAGCGCATGGACCGGACCCAAATATACAAACACAACAAATCTCGGATCTGGTGTCCCAACTCACAGGACTTTTGCAAAACTCCCCTCTACATTCAGGTAAATTTGCAGGTATGAAACAACTTCTGGAAAATTACACTGCCTTATCTAGTAGATTAAAATCAAATCATCAAAACTGGATAATTGACTCGGGTGCTACTGACCACATGACAGGAGATAAAACATTACTTTCTAAGATTGAAAATAATTCTAGCTCTCTAAATAAATTTGTAACTGTTGCAAACGGAAACCAAGTAAAAGTCAAAGGAATAGGAAATATAGAACTACTAAACCAAAGCAATAATAATGTCCTTTATGTACCCGGGTTTAACTCTAATTTGTTATCCGTAGCAAAAATCACAAAAAATTTAAATTGTAATATTGTATTTACTCCATTTGACGTATACTTTCAGGATCGTGCCACAGAGAGGACGATTGGTAGGGGAACCCTCGTCAATGACTTATATATCTTAGACTCCCAAAATTCTGCTTTTCATGTTGGAAATAATTCCAACCACGAACTTTGGCACAGGCGCATGGGACATCCGTCCCACTCAGTCTTGAAAACTTTATTCCCGTTTATTAATTCTGAAATAGCATGTGATATTTGTAGTTTTTCAAAGCAGACTCGGTTACCTTTTTATTCTTCTACTAATAAGGCAGGTCAACCTCTTGAATTGATACATTCCGACATTTGGGGACCAGCCCCAACTGAATCCTATAATGGGTTCAAGTATTTTATTACGTTTATTGATGATTTTTCCCGAACCACATGGATTTATTTGTTAAGATTAAAATCTGATGCTTTTAACATTTTTTGTGAATTTGTTACATTTGTGGAAAACATGTATGATTTTAAAATAAAAACACTTAGGTCAGATAATGGATCTGAATACACCAGTAATATTTTCCAGGATTTTTTAAAACAAAAAGGGATTTTTCATCAAACTACCTGTATTAATACACCTGAACAAAACGGGGTCGCAGAAAGAAAAAATCGACATCTCATGAACATTACTAGATCCCTTCTTTTTCAAAATCATGTTCCAAACCGTTTCTGGTCTGACGCCGTTTTAACTGCTGCTTATCTCATAAACCGCCTTCCTAGTCCTCGACTTCAAAACAAGCAACCTTTGGAAATTCTTAATGGGAAAAAGATGACTCTTGACCATCTAAAAGTTTTTGGTTGTGTTGTCTTTGTCCACAGGAAAAGGATGAATAAACTCGACAAAAGCTCGCAAAAATGTATTTTTTTAGGGTACTCCTTAAAGAAAAAGGGGTATAAATGTTATGATCCCCAAACATGTAAATTTTTTGTTTCTCGTGATGTTCAATTTGTAGAAAACATGTCTTACTTCAACAATAATGAAGGACATCCACCAACCGACATCAACGTACAACCACAACCACCTCTTCCGATAATCAACTCTCCGGAACAAAACCAAGACAACAATCACCAAGGTCACCAAGAAGAAGAAGAAGAAGAAGAAGACGAAGAAGAAGAAGTAGAAGCCAACCCACCACCATCTCCTCAACGCCGGTCATCTCGTCCCACTCGACCACCCACCTACTTGCATGATTATGTTACCCATCTAGCCTACCCTATTCAGGACTACTTGTCCTATACAAAAATAAACAACAACCATAGAGCATTCATAAACACAATCGATAAACACATAGAACCCACAAATTTCCACGAAGCCATAAAAAATCCAAAATGGGCCAATGCCATGCAAGACGAACTCACTGCCTTAGAATCTAACAAAACTTGGACCTTGGTTCCTCTTGAACCTGGAATCAAACCCGTAGGTTGTAAATGGATCTATAAAATCAAATATAATAGCGATGGAACTATAGAAAGATATAAGGCTCGCCTCGTCGCAAAAGGTTATACCCAAACTTATGGCATAGATTACTTAGAAACATTTGCACCCGTAGCTAAAATGAACATTGTCCGTGTCCTTCTCTCTATAGCGATAAATAATGGATGGAATATCTTTCAAATGGATGTAAAAAATGCTTTTCTCCAAGGCAACCTTGAGGAGGAGGTCTACATGACACCACCACCAGGTATCCACTCCGCTCCAAACCAGGTATGCAAGCTACACAAGTCAATCTACGGTCTAAAACAATCACCACGCGCATGGTACGCAAAACTCTCCCACTTCCTTACTTCTTATGGTTTCATTAAAAGTTCAGCAGATGCATCTATGTTTGTTCACAACTCTAACAACATAACCACTATAATATTAATATATGTTGATGACATACTCATCACCGGAGATTGTGACAAAACAATAAATCTAGTTAAACAACACTTAAAATCAAACTTCGACATAAAAGACCTAGGTTTTTTAAAATATTTTCTCGGAATAGAGTTTGCTTACTCAAAAAAGGGTTTATTCTTGTCCCAAAGAAAATATGTCCTAGACCTTCTTCACGAAACAGGTAAACTAGCCTCCAAACCCCTCAACACTCCCATTGAAGCAAACCGGAAAACACACCCAACAGATGGAGACCCAGTTAAAGATATAGGACAATTTCAAAGACTTGTTGGTAGATTAATTTATCTCACTGTTACTCGTCCAGATATTACTTATGCTGTAAGCATTGTCAGTCAATTTATGCACGCTCCTCGAACCCATCACTTAGAAATAATCGATAGGATCATGTGCTATCTTAAGAAAACTCCAGGGCAAGGAATATGGATGAAAAGAAACAACTCTAATGAAATTATTGGTTATTCTGATGCAGACTGGGCAGGAAGTCATGATCGTAAGTCAACAACGGGATTCTGTACTTTCGTAGGAGGAAACTTAGTAACTTGGCGAAGCAAAAAGCAGAATGTTGTGGCTAGATCCAGTGCTGAAGCTGAATACCGCGCCATGGCCTCCACTACTAGCGAACTCATATGGCTCAAACAACTGCTTAAAGACATGAAGCAACCATTCAACAAACCAATAAAGATGTTCTGTGACAACAACGCTGCTCGCCACATCGCAACCAATCCCGTCTTCCATGAACGAACCAAGCACATTGAAGTAGATTGCCACTTCATTCGAGAAAAAATTCAGTCCAATGAAATAGAAGTCCCCTACGTCGGAAGTAAAGATCAACTCGCAGATATATTCACTAAAGGATTGGACTACAAACATTTCCAAGAAATACTACTCAAGTTTGGTGCCTTCAACCTCTATCAGGATCCAACTTGAGGGGGCGTGTTGGAAATACCAAAATACAACCAAGATACACTTACCTTTTGGGCTCAGAAGGAAATCTCATCATAGCCGTTACACCATAGCCGTTGCCGGATCTTCACCAAAGGAAAGAATTGTGATTCACGCTCCTCTCTTATTTTAGAATGTAACCAACGACTATATCATTGTAAAACCTATAAATACACTTGTACAATTCAAAATACAGAATAATAAGAAGAAATACAATACAGAATAATAGACTATATCAAATGGTTATTTAAACAAACTGCATTTCTTTTATTGTGGAATCGCAGATGGTCAGTTGCATTTACATCATTTGGGTCAATTGGAAACAACCTCACTGTTTTACAGTGGTAGGGTTGCGTATATCCGACCCCCCTTACGTCGCTTAGGCGGGAGCCTCTTCTGAGGCCTTGAGGTTATGTTGATGTTGATGTTGTATTATAATTATAAATAATTGTAGCTTGTTTTGTGGAATACCAAATATGTTTGTGGAGCGTGCAACGATTGCGCCTCCAGTCAGGAATGTCAAAGTCATCCCCAAATTATTATAATCTTAAAAGTCATAAATCAAACAAATAAATAAATACCTAACTCAACATCATGCAAACCCACAACTCAAATAATTATTCTCCTGAAGTCATTAGTATAATTAAACAAGTTATTTCCTCTTCTTGTATGAACCTTATTGGAAACAGCTTTATAACTAGCAAAGGCAGGTTCCAAGCTTTCCGATCATAAACTATTTATAATAAAATATTTGTTAATTAACCTTTTTTAATTTGCAAAGCAAAAAAGGTGCACGAATCACCATATTTTATAAATAAATCAATAAAATACAATATCTGTTAATTAGCCTCTTCATCTGTCTCCTCTTGATTCACAAAATAAAATAGGCTTATAAATTCGGTTTCATTTTTGGTCCAGTTCCATCAACCCCAAACCTTCAAAAGATGAAGGCATTCTCCTCTCCTCAATCAGCCACATTGTTCCCATACTTTTTTGTACTTATTGTCTTAATCTTTGCAGCAATTCGTTATGTTGAGGACTTAACTTATGTTCTTAGGCAACCCTTTCTACAACAGCCACAACAATTACTAGATGGTGCATATGAAAAGCAAAATGTAAGAACATCTCATATGACCCTCATATTTCAAAAAGATAGATTTAATTATTTTAACTTTTTTTTGTAATAGAAAGAATTGGAATCGCAAGTTCAGCCCCAAAAAAACCCAGAACATTGCAACATTTTTGAGGGAAAATGGGTATATGATGAAGCATCAAGGCCACATTATGCAGAGAAGAATTGTCCCTACATAACAAGTCAATTGTCGTGCGAGGCGCAAGGTCGACCGGATTTGATGTACCAACATTGGAGATGGCAACCCTACGGTTGTTCCGTTCCAAAGTAAGACTTGTTAGATTTTTGTATGTCTAGTTAATGAAGATCAATAATAGCAAGATCGTAAGAAGTTCTAGGAATCGCATGCCTATTATCATCAAACAAGTTCGCGAATTCTTATATGAAGTGCAGTTTTGATTTATTCTCACCAGAAATACAGTTTCAATTCATCCCATATGCTTGAGACCCTTCGAGGAAAGCGAATGCTCTTTATAGGCGACTCAATTACTCGAGGCCAATTTTACTCCATGGTGTGTTTGCTTCACCAAGCTATCCCTAATCAAATTCAATCTATCAAGACCACTGGGTCACTCCTTATCTTCAACATAGAGGTGAGATCTTAAGTTACAATTCCATTTTTTGTTTAGTTGCTAGCACAACATGATTTTAGAAAGCTTTAATTATGTCGAAGTCAACAAAGCATTTACACCTTGCTTGTATATGTTTTTCGAAGTTTGAATCTAAACTTGATTATCTTGATTGGTAGATCAATCCAAAACTTTAGTTTGGAATGTCATGGTTTGGTGAAAAAATGTTTGGATATCAAAAACTTTGTTCCCACTCCTTTGACATAGTCCAATTTTTTATTTTCAAGTTTGCCAGATTTCTCTCTATCTTGTTCTTCATGAGATCTTTTTTATCTCTGTCAAACTTCAAGAGTTCTCTAAGACTTCCCCTCTTTTTCAACACCTCTCACTGATCATATTTTTCTGAGGTACAAGAGCCATACACGTTGTGTTTAGAGTTTGAAATCTAGTTTTATGATTAATATTAAAACACAAAATAGAACTATATGTGATTTAAAGGATCTAAGAAGTAAGGGAAAATAGGTGAAATACGACAGAGAGTTACAAAAGATAGGCCAAGGAAGAGAAGAGGGACAAGATATAGAGGGAGGAGAACAAAGAGGTTTAGAGGAGAGACAAAGAAACTAAAGTTTTGGGAAGAAGAAAAAGGTTTTGGAAAAAAATGCGTAGAAAAAAATTTGTTGTATAAATTAATTTGGGCAATTTGCTACTGTGCACCTCTTAGACCAAAATTGGCCAAATGTACCTGGTTTTTTTCTATTTTCTGATGTGCACATGTAATATGTTCTTATTTGCTTATATACACCTCTACCGTTAGTGGACCCTACTCCGTCACCGTTACCGTCCAACGACGTTAGAAAATTTGCAAATTAAACCTCGTAAAATCTAAACGTCTTTGATTGTAAAAGCATAAAAATAAAAACATAAAACATAAAAAAATAAATATATCTCTCTCCTCTCCTCTCCTCCTCCTCCCGACCCGACCAACCATTGCCTCTTCCTCCCTCTCTAGCTTCCTCCTCAAGTTGACGTCCAAAACCTCCCTCTCCTCTCTAACAACTACATCTCATCATATTTATAACTTTCTTATAAGTTACTGTTTGTAAAAACATCTATCGATCTTCTAATTCCATTCCAAGTAAGTGTTGGATCGCTTCCCTTCCTTAAATATTTAATTTTCTAGCAAATGAAGTCGACCACGAACACGACCACCAACCAACTAATCGCCCTCCCAAAGCTAACGACAACTCACACAACCCCTACCTACGAGCCGACATCAGTCCTACACACGACTCTCAGCTCCAACCCATCATCGGCGGCAATAGGCACAAACACCCTCCATCATCTGCGGTAGCTTAAACGAAAGGTTGAGTTTAGGTCTAATAACTCGACTAAATCGACAAAGGTCAAGTAGGAAGAGTAATTCTCTCCTATTTTCAGCCTTACAACATCATCAACAGTGGGGAGTAAGGCCGGCTCCAAGGGGAGAAGGTGGGAGTTTGTGCGAGTGACTCAGAGGTCTAAAACTCAATTTCTTCCAAGGGAAGATGTGTCGGCATTTTCCGGAGCTCCTTGAGTGGTTAATTGGGTCAATTAAGCTATTCATGGAGTTCTGGAACTTAGGGGATGAACAATAGTCGTCGAAGGTCAAAGTTGAAATAGAGAGCTTCAGACGCCAATTGATGGCATGGAAGAGTTCGATACGTCTTCTTGAGCGAAATGGAGTTCCCAGAGGAACCAGATGACACCAAAAACCACCCTTTCGCTTGGGGAAGAATGATGAACAATAATCTCGATTGGATTACAATTAAGTGTTGACTTTTTAGCCTTAATCTTTATTTAGTTTTGATGATTAAGTAATCTAATCTTAATCTATATTTAATCAATCAACCTAGACAATCAAAGTAAGCAAACATGAATACATGCATTGCATATATATTCGTGTACTTGCGATATTCTTAATAGGTTGATGAAGAATCAAGCTAAGGAGCTTGGGGACAAGAAGATAAAGACTCAAGACATGTAATCAAGCTTTGGACCAATATGTAATGTAGTATAATTTGAGTCCTAAGGATTAATGTAAACTTGAGCACATTAGGATTCTGTCCCGTATCCCCACGGTTAACCGAACCCTTCTCGGTAAACCGAATCTTGTAGAGTTCGGTCCACCGAACACCTTGCGGTGAACCGTGTAGAATCCTTTAGGTGTTCCCTGGAATAACCACCTCGGTATACCGAACCGCCTTCGGTAGACCAAATTAGCCTGGACCGGTTTTGGACTTTGCTCCAACGGTCATATTTAAATCTTGACTTAAAGCCAAATTGACTTATCCATATTCGGTACACCGAACTTCATTCGGTCAACCGAATCATATTGCTTTAGGAGACCAACGGCTATTTAACTTGACCGTTATTGGTAAACCAATCTCCCACGCTTTGTCAGCGCAAAACCCGCGCAAACTTCGGACTACCGAAGTATACACGGTCAACCGAACTTAGCATAAACAGAACCCTACCAATCTTACTGTCCAGTTTGGAACGGTTCACCGAATAGGTTTCGGTAAACCGAATTATATTAGGGTTGCTAGTTAGAGAGCTACTGGAGTTGAGTGAGCGGTTCACCGAATAGAATTCGGTAAACCGAAACGACCATCTTCGGTAATCCGTTGGGTTAACGGTCTACCGAAGAGCGTGCAAATTCTGCCCGAACTTTTGTCACATCATCACATTTCATGGGTCAACTTTCTCACCCACTCCCCAACGACTCTAAGAGCTTTGAAGCCTATATAAGGACCTCATTAGAAGCACAACACAAGAACTACACTCTCCAAACATCAAGTATCCTTGTGCTATCTTTCCCAAACCTTCAAAGCTCAAATCCTATACACTCAAGCCAAAACTTCACCACTTGTATTCCTAGATCCATATCATAATCCAAGTGTGCTCAAAGTTAGAGTGTCATTAGCAAGAGTTGTGATTCCATTCTTTCATCCAAATCACAAGAGTTGTAATAGCTTCAAGGAAGCTCCCTCTCGGGTTGTGAGAGGAGACACGGGCGAGGCGAGGTTGTTCGCGAGGCTCGGGTTTGTAAAGGCGTTGATCTCGGCCCGGTAACGGAGATCGGATAGTGGAAACCACAAGCGAGGCTCGAGGGACGAGCGAGGCTTGTGAGTGAGGACTAGGACCCGGGGAGGGTGCCGAACCTCGTTAAATCGGGCGTCGACTTCAACGTTGGTTTGCAAGTTCTCTATCTCTTAGAATAACCCTTGCATGATTAGTTGTTAGATCGTAATTAGTTTTTAATTCCGCATCTTGTCTAATTACGATCACTAGAGGGCCCCTTAAGATCCCCACATTAAGGACGTTTGGATTTTATGAGGTTTAATTTGCAATTTTTATAACGTCGTTGGACAGTAACTGTGACGGAGTGGTGTTCACTAACGGCAGAGATGTATATAAGCAAATAAAACCAGATTACAGGTGCATATCAGGAAATAGCAAAAAAAGGGTGCATTTGGCCAATTTGGTCACTTGAGAGGTGCACAGTAGCAAATTACACAAATTAATTTGGGGTTCCCCAAACATTATTTTGTAGTTTCAAGATGCTAATTAATCTTCAATGAAATAGATTTTAACAAGAGCAACATTATTTGGAAGTACCCAAATTAATGAAACCTTAATATTTTCCCAATTAGCTCGGTTTATTCATTGATAATGCTTGCAGGAATACAATGCGAGAATCGAATTCTACTGGGCACCATTTTTAGTAGAATCCAATTGTGACGACCCCAATATCCACAAGATTGAAGACAGGATCATTAGGGTTGGATCAATCAAGAAGCATGCTAAGCATTGGAAGGGAGCTCATGTTATTGTCTTCAACAGTTACAATTGGTGGGCTAATACTAGAGCTATTAACTTCAAAATATTGTAAGAACTGATCCATCCACTATTGGTTTCCAAATATTTCATATTCAAATATCTTGTTTTTATTTGCAGAAATGGATCATTCAAAGGTGACATGAAGGACATCAAGATGATGAAGAAAGAAGATGCTTACAAACTTGCATTGAGAAAAATGGTGAAGTGGTTGGAGAGAAATATTAACCCCGAAAAGGCTCAAGTTTTTTTCTCAAATATCTCGCCTATCCATCAATGGTACTAGCTATTAGTTAGTAACACCATTATATTTACACGCCCATGGAATTTTTTCAGCAAAAAATATTAAACTAAATTAAGGTTCTGGGTGAAGGAACTTCAGTAAACAAATGATTATAAATTTTGAAACGAGGGAACTAATTTAATAAACAAATGATTGTAGCTTTTTTTTTCTTGGTAATAGGCAACAATATTGTTACTCATTGGGTGTAATTGTTTCATTGAAAGATATATGCTCATGTCAACCTTGTTTTTCTTTTGAAGGTCCCCAAGCCGGGGTGAACTGAACTGCTACAATGTAACGATGCCGTTGGAGCTCAAAACGTACCGAGGATTGAACATAAACAAGCCTATTATGAAGACTATTGCAGAGTTTCTGCCCAAGGCAAAGGTTCCGATAATTCTACTCAACGTAACACAACTATCGGATTACCGAAAGGACGCCCACCCCTCTATATATAAGAAACAATGGTCTAAATTGACTCCCGAGAAAATTCGCAACCCTTCGACGTATGCAGATTGCATGCATTGGTGCCTTCCTGGCCTCCAAGATACATGGAATGAGCTCTTGTATGCCAAACTCTTCTTTCCATAGAAAATGGTGGAAATTTCGTTATTTTTCTTCTCGTGCGAAGAGGTTGTTATTGTTTTGGTATATTCATATTGTTTTTGTTCCTCCTCATCTTCCATGATACCTTGGTTAAGTCTGCGAGGAATGTGGAGACTAGTGTGACTGGAATAAATAACTTATGGTAAAAATACCAAGTTACTGTTTCTTGACCACTAAAGGGGATGTTAAGACTTATTTTGGAAATATTTCTTCTCTTATATAATTAAAGATGATCGTGGGTAACACATTGGTTAATTTCATAAACGATGTAAGACATTATCCAATCCCACTTATTTCCCAAGTGAATTAAAGAGGCCGGAATCGTTTCCTTTTTTTATCTTTTTGATTCGTCAAGATACAACTTTTTTTACAAACGTGGTGCATTCATTTTTCATCTATCTTCATCAATGCAAAATGCATCCCAAACTTTAACATTTTCGATATTCATGGACATCTTGTCTCATAGATCAACGTTTGTGGTTTAGAACCTTTTGAAGTTTAAATTTTAATTTACCAAAACGAATTGATGCAACACATTTCAAATATGGTAGGTCTTTGTTCGTATATTAATTGAGGCGCGTGGTATTGGTCAAAAGGTCATTCAACAATGGATAAGAACCATTCGAAACCTATTTATGGCATTTCATTTTTTTGAATATTATTTCATATTGCCGTAAACGTACTCACTCTTAGTTAGTGCACCCCATGAAAAATAGTTTATTACCACATCTTTCTAAAACTGTATATAACGTGTACATACATGTATTTTAAAAGGTGTTTTATATTCTTTATTGTTTGTTTATATATGATGTCAAACTCGTTGTTGACCACTACCTCCACTTTCTATAACTTTTCTAATTAAATCCACATATAGTTAGCAAGAAATAATTTACCTGATACCATATATGTTTGTTGTAACATACTCGTAACATTATAATTTTCCTATCGATTTTTGTTTTCAATCTTGTTGGTTATCAAGAGCTTGCACGCAGCCGTGCTTGATTCTTTGTAATTCATCTAAACGAAATTAGATAATATAATCAGTTTATATTTCAATAAACTCATTTCATTGTAAAGCACTTGCATCGTCTGATAACACCAGATGAATTTCAATTTAATTTAAATTACTTTTAGTAATTTAGTAGCTCTTGTAAATGTTCGGTAGGTTTGCTGGAGATCTGTTATGTCCTAATCCTTTGCTAATTGGGTTTTATGGTGATTAGGTGGTGGATTAGAAGTGGTGGAAATGGAGGGCTGAGATGGTGGGAAGAGATGGGGTGGAGGGTGGAGATTGAAGGAGGAGGAGTTAAGGTGAGGATTCTTCTCCCTCTCCCTCACTCGTTTTTCCTCTCTCTCACTCAAGTCTCTCTCTCTCTCTCACTCTTGATCCGTAGCTCTCTGAGGTGAAGAGGTGCTCGAAGCTCGCCGGATCGTGTGGTTCAGGGCTCGTCGGATCGTGTGGCCGGAGGAAGGTGATCGCATTCGGGTTCCGCCGGAGAAGGAGGTGAAGCGCTTGTGGAGGCGACTTCGTGAGTTCTTCAAAGGCTTCTTCAAGCCTTAAGGTATGCCAAGCTTTAGTGTAGACCTCCTTTTAGCCTTTGCGAGGGTTGGAGTGGCCGACGGTAGGCCGGAAGGCTCGTCGAGATCCTTGCAGCAGCATTTCTGCTCTGCAACGGTCGACCGGCGGGATGGCGCGGTCGACCGGTCGTAGTGTATTTTGGGTGGAAAACCCTTGCACCGGTCGAACGATACTCTTCGAGTGGTCGACCGGTGGTGCGTTTTACCAAGGGAGAAATGCTCTGTGTGTTTTCGGTCGAACGGGTCCCCTTTGCCGGTCGACCGAAACGCACTGTTGTAGGTCGGTTGGGGGCGTTGACCATCTAAACGGTCGACCGCTCATTGACTTCGTTCGACCGACGTTTAAGTTAACTTATTGCCCGGTCGACCGGGAGTGTGGTTTCGGTCGACCGTGTAGTACAGTTTTGTTGGGGAATTTCCCTGGTTGTTTTCGATCGACCGTGACCTGAGGGTCGTTCGACCGTTGGTGCTTTTGAGCGAGAGAGGATTTTCCCTGTTGGATTTCGGTCGACCGTAATTTGAGAGTCGTTCGACCGGTTGGTCGTTATTTCGGTTTTTCTGTGGAATAGTTGTGGTGTTCAGTCGACCGTTTGGGTTATTCCGTTCGACCGTTTGGGCACTGTTTTGCATATGGATGCTTGTGCCGTGTGTTGTTGGATCCGTCTCGAGGGCAATGGGTCTCTGGCCTTTTTGGGGCGACGGTACAGACATTGCCGGCCTGAGAGGAGAGACGGGTTGTGGCTCTACGGAGCATTGGCCGAGACTCTGACCGGCGGTGCCTTGTGTGCACGTGTTGTGGCTCTACGGAGCGTTGGCCGAGACTCTGACCGGCGGTGCCTTGTGTGCACGTGTTGTGGCTCTACGGAGCGTTGGCCGAGACTCTGACCGGCGGTGCCTTGTGTGCACGTTGTTGTTGTGGCTCTGAGGAGCGGGTGCCTGGTGTGCACGAGAGATTGTTATGTTTTACTGCATTTCATTTCATGTTTCATTTCACATATTATGTTCATATTTTAGGGATTTAGTATACGGGGTTTCTCACGGGAAACTCAGGCATATTTATGTTTTATGTCAGGTCGTACGCGTCATTAGGAGGTGGTGACTGCGGACAGGAACACCCAGACCAGATCCTGTCTCCTTTTGTTCTTCGAGGTGGATGATTTTCCCTTGTACATGCGTTGTATATGTTTTGTGTTGGGTTGTAATCATCCTTGACTGTTGTATCGTACATATCATATTATATTATATATGTACTCGTGGTTTGGTGACGACCCCAGTGTTAATTCTTTATCTGTTTAAAGTTTTAATTTTTCCGCTGTTTTGGGGCGTTACAAGATCTGTTTTTTTTTTCTAAGTTCGAGTTTCGACAACATATCAGTATATCTAAAATGAGCTAATTATGTTAAACAATTTGACTATGATCAGATAACCAGATTAAAGATAAGGTTGGATCAGATCCATAATAGTACATCCTGCTAAAGTTAAATTATGAATATATAGGATATAATAAAAATTAATTAATTAATTACGTTACACCCTCGACCATCGTAAATCATTCATGGCCTAAAAGGTAACACAGAAAGACTGAAGAGATACATTTTGATAATGCCACGTATCTTTATTTATTTTTAACAGAAAATACAACCTGGCCACTTTTTATTATGATGAAAATAAAATATCATGAACCACTTCTCAACTTTATATTTGTTCTATGTTGACTCATCAATCAGAGGACACGAATTGCACCAAAATGCATGAAAGTGAGAAGCATGAACTTTTTTTATACGTTCCATGTGTAATAAAATAGTAAGTCATCTCTCTCCTTTCTGAAAGTCCATGAAAAATACATCCACAATTTTGATTGAGATTGGTTCCATCAAACTTACCTCCACCCCAAAGGCACACTTTGAAATGAAATCCTTCTCTTCTCCACATGGAAAGACACCTCAACCAAGTAAATGGTTCTCAACCTTTTTCTTTCTATCCTTCCTAATCTTTGTGGGCATCCTCTATAGTGAAGATTTCAGTTGCATTCTAGGCCAACCTTTCCAACAAGAAGTGAATGACGAACATAAACAAGACAAGGTAACAATTAGGATGTCACATTTTTCAATCATTTTAATGTCATAATAGAGATGTAGTTTTGATCATTCGGGTGCATATGAAGGATGCCGAGTTGCCATTTTCGATCGGAAAAAAATCGCAAACTTGCAACATTTTTGACGGAAAATGGGTGTATGATGAAGTATCAAGACCACAGTATAGAGAGCAAGATTGCCCTCACATACAACCGCAGTTGACTTGCCAAGAACACCGTCGACCGGAGCATATGTACCAACATTGGAGATGGCAACCTCATGGTTGTTCTCTTCCAAGGTATGGTTTGTTGATCAATCAAATCAAATACCATTTTGCACTGCTTAAAATTTTATTTTTGTTATATGGATATGGGAGAGCATCAAAGTAAGGTTATGCTCAAATATTTTTATCAATTAATTCTTCCACATTCATTTCTAATTTTTGTGTAAATTGTTGCCTCATACTTCTCCTTTGATTATCTAAGGACAAGTTTGAAAATCTATTAATTTACCTATTTAAACATTCTACTTGTGGGTTGCAAGTTTTTTATAAATGAAATCAAACTTAATTGAATTTGTCAACTATCAACTTTTTCATCCGGAAATAAATTCACACATTTTTGCGAGGGAACATTAGTCAACAAGAATATTTTCATATGTAAGCAATGCGCGCGTGTACCATTTTTTTCCGGATGGAACTTATGTTGGGTGGGAAGCCCGTCCAATTTCCCGCAAATGGACTCTCAGACAAAAACATCGAACACCTTTTCGTACAACCTGACCAACCAACTGACCTTAGCAGCGAAACTTTGACTAAACATACAACAACCAAGTCATTCAAGCACACAATAACTAGAAGAGAACATACAAACATGTAGTAATGTACAAACCACAAATCATCCACGTGCAAACCACAAACCATCCACACACAAGAGGTTCGGCTACCTGCATCCTCTAGGAGTCTCCTGGGTATCCTTCCACTATCTTGCCTCCAAACTCAAGAGGGATGATCACCGTTACATGCCGAGATTACGCCTTACAACTTTGATAGAAAAGGAAACGAGAGTATCAACACTTTAACTTTGAGCACACCTGAGTAGGATAATGAATTTGGTCAAGTCTTTAAGCTTGGAGTGTGTAGGATTTGGGATTCTAGAAGTGAGAGGATTCTCTCTAGTGTATGGGTAAGTTTGGAGTAGGAGAGTTAAGTAAATAATGTAGGAGAACCTCTAGTAAAGATTTGTGTAAAATTCAAAAAACAAAAAATTAAGTTCAATAAATCTGTTACGGTCGAACTTTTCATTACTTTCATGGAAACATTTCCATGAAAGTAATGAAACATTTGAACCAACTAAAGATACGGTCAAACCAAACGACTACAACTTAAGTTAACGGTCGAACTAAAATAGGAGGCGGTTGACCGTTTGGAGAGTTTTGGCCAGGTAAAAGGTTAATCGGTCGAACTCAAAAATAGGATTCGTCCGAACGAAAATATCAAGGATTTTGGGTGCATAAGTTTGTCTTCATCAGGTTGACCACCGTCATGACAACGTTTGACCAGTGGCCAAAAACGAAATAAGGGTTAGGTGTATATATACGAATACGACAAGTATAACGATCATCCTGAAAATACGGGTAACATGGTCTACCGAAAGGTCAAAATGGGTCGATCAGTGGAACTGGGTAAAATCACATTTGGTGTACCAGTTAACTGATAGAAACGGTCGAACGGAAAACACATTTCGGTTGACCGTTCTGCACACATGTTAGGGTTTAGTTTGTGTGATTTTCCGATTTAGGTTTGAGTGATCTATTGAAGTCCAAATGATGTAAAATTTGGTGTGTGACTTATACAAGGAACCTAGTGTGTTTGTGAATAAGTTATAACTTTTGCATGCTCAAGTTCACATAGATTCTTAAAACTCAAACAAAAGTAAAATTACATGTCTTCGATTAGCTTAATTACATGTCTTGACTTTATTCCATTTTTCTTTGAGTCTTGATTACGTATAGATGTTAGCACAATACAATATATATTCTATGCATAATGTGTTCTACACTGCATTTAATTGTGATTAAGACTATATTAGTTAAATCATCAAAACATATATTTAGATAAAAAAAACCAACAACAAAATGGAGATAATGTGTCCTCGACGTCAATCACATAATTAAGTCTCTCCATATTTATGTTAACCATAAGGTTTGATGTTAACCAAGAGATCAAACCCTAGATGTTCCCTCTTCTACAACCGTAACAGCCAAAGGCCAAGGCTTAACGAAATGAGGGTCATAACTTTCCTTTTATACAAGTCTTAAAACCTTAAAAGAATGGCTACAAATCTCCTCTAAGTTGGTCTAAAAACCAACTGAAAAAACATAGGAAATGAACCCAAAAAACGGAGCCCCGCCTTCACAAATTTGGGTTTAAACCCGGAAAACACCGTTCCATGTCCCTGTTGAGCAGGGACAGAACCTTGACCAGACGTCCATCCAGACCTGCTGTTCGACCCCAAACTTGGGACAGAACCTTCCGGAAGTCGTAACATCCTCGTTTCTCAACCCATTCGCAAGTCATCTTCGCCGTTTATATATCTTGTCATCCCTTCCTCTATGCTTCCCTGGGTTTATCACAGCTTGTACTCTTCAATTTGGCCTCCAAATTTTGTCAGAATTGGAGACAATTCCAACAACTTAACTTAACAGTTCTTATTATCTCTTTGTAATATGGCATATGACTACTAAAATTGCAGTTTCAATGCTTCCTTCATGCTCGAAGCACTTCGAGGAAGACGGGTTCTCTTTGTCGGTGACTCCCTTAATCGCGGCCAGTTCACCTCCCTGGTGTGCCTCCTTCATCAAGCACTCCCTTATAAGCATACCAGATCAATAAAGTCCAAAGGCTCTTTCTTTGTTTTTAGCATTCAAGTAAGGTAATGAGTTAATACATAGTCATAGGCACGTCTAGTTCAAACTTTCTTTATTAACACACTTAATTCGTTGGTGATGCATAATTGAAGGAGTATAATGCGACCGTCGAGTTTTATTGGGCACCATTTTTGGTCGAATCGAACTCCGACAATCCGAGAGTACACAGGGTGAAAGATAGGATCGTAAGAGCTGAATCAATCATGAAGCACGCCAAGCATTGGAAGGGAGCACATATCATAGTCTTCAACACTTACTTGTGGTGGATGGGTGGGAAGAAGAACTTCCAAATTTTGTAAGAACAAATATACTATTTCATTGTAAATAATTTGTATGTTATCCCTCCCAAGTAATTCCATTATTTAATGTAAATGCCTGTTTTGTTATTTAATTATATATTGCAGAAGAGGGTCTTTCAAAGGTGACATGAAGGACATAACAACGTTGTCGAAAGAAGATGCTTATAGGCTTGCATTTCGTAGAGTGTTGAGATGGGTGGAAAGAAATATGGATCCTGAAAATTCTCGGGTTTTCTTCTCCAATATGGCACCTACCCACCAAAGGTAATGTATTACAACATTAATTTTTTGGTCTGTATATAATTACCCGTCATATGGAATATTTTGTTTTGCTTTATTCAATTCTCTTCGATTTATTATTTTGGAAATCTAATTAACTAATATATCTCACCTTATGCATGGAATCGAAGAACAACGACTGTCCGCAATCCGCAGGCAAAGTTAGTAGCATCCTAATGTTTAGTCAAATGGCGTAGAAAGAACTTTCCAAAAAAAAGGACGTCCAAAAATTTCTTTTCTGATGGTGGCGGTCTTTTTGTGAAATGGTACATAATTACATATTTATGGTAGATAGAAGGGATGGGTTGCATGGGTAAAAGTCGTGCTACGAAGAACAACCAAATCCTCCCAAATTAAGTTAAGATTCTAAGTTTGTTCAAGCAAGTAAATGGTACCTTTTGGTAGGTTGAGTTAACTAGAAATTCATGAACATGCCGTGATTTTTTTGGGGTAATAAAATCGCCCTTTTCCTTGATTCGCATTACAATTTCTAGTTAGGTGAAAGTCGAATAGATGCTACAACTACTGATTGTCAGGCTAAGAAGAATCAGTTGAAAAATAGATAGATTAAACGTCATTAATTGTGAAATAAGATTAATGTTGCCTCCATTTGTTTTGTTGATTTTACCTCTAATTTTTTTTTCCATAGTAGCGCGACCTGGAGTGGTGAACCAGACGGAAACTGCTACAACCAAACGCAGCCCATTGAACCAGAAGAATACCGAGGCCTATCGATATACAAGCCCATAATGCGAATTATCAATGAGGAGTTAGAAAGAGCAAAGTTTCCGATCACTTTGCTCAACATAACACAACTATCGGACTACCGGAAGGATGCACACACCTCGATCTACAAGAAGCAATGGACCAAGTTGACACCTGAGCAACTCGCCGACCCGAAAAGCTACGCCGATTGCATCCATTGGTGTTTGCCAGGCCTCCAAGATACGTGGAACGAACTCTTGTACACCAAGCTCTTCTTCCCTTAGTACAGGACTATAGGCTTGCTCAATTCAATTTTTTTACATATATATGGTCCAGAGTTGGCTATTAGACTTTGCGAAATACAGATTATGCATATGGAGACGTACATACAAACTGAAAAACAATGTGAGGAGAAGCATTAATGTTTTCCTCCAATTAGTATTTTTTAATATATGGATATTTGCATAGAATGAAGTCATATGTGTTAATTTTATTGTTTCTTTAAAGATGATTGTTTAGTGAGTGCTTGTAAACCCTTTTTAACTAAATTGTACACTGACATTTGTAGAAAAGACTAGAGGAGGGGGACGAGAGAAAATCCCAATACAATACTTGATTCCTATTGTCATGTCCATATTAGTTCTATACATTCATTCCTTGATGTCACTGCCAATTTACATGTACTATTTTTACTCATGAAAACACCACTTCAATGAAATTTAGATGGCAGGCTTTTGAAGAAAAAAATCGAAATTTAAAATATGTTCTTTAATTCATGAAAAGAGCCTATCGAACTCAAGTATAAACATGAAATTCTTGCACATAAAACACTTAATTAATGTATTAAGACTATCACTCCACTCTTACAATGTATAGTCATCCTTAGATGGAACCTCGACAACGAAAACCTCAACCTATCACGTATATTCCAATGTTGTACAACACAAACTTGTACAAACAATAAAATCCTCCCTTAAAACACAACACCCACCATAACACGACCACCGAAATGAACAAAAAAACTATGCTTATATATAAAAACAACAACTAATTATCGGGAAAAACTATAGCATCTAACTCAACTTTTAAATGGACCACGGCACCTCCATCATCTCAAGCACCACTCTCTATGATTTATGAATTATGATTCATGACCACTTTAGCCATCAGTCACCCATACAGCTGGGCCCGTCAAACATGTTGTGTTTGACAAACCCCTAAACCCAAAATCTGTCTGGCCCAATCTGTTTAATAAAATGCTAATCCAACCCATAAGAATATGTTTGCTAAACGAGTTAGCCGAGCAACCCCTAAAATACTTGTATGCACCAAAAACTTCAGGTTCCCCGGGGTAAATACGTTAAAAAGGCAAATTTTAGCAGACGGTGTGGCTACCGTTGGTGGAGAACTCGCTTTGGGAAAAACGTATTAGTAGCTTATATGTCATGGGAAGGTTACAATTTTGAAGACACGGTACTTATCAGTGAACGTCTGGTATACAATGATATTTATACTTCTTTTCACATATGAAAATATGAAATTCAAACCCATATGACAAGTCAGGGCCCTGAGCGAATCACTAAGGAAATACCCCATTTAGAGCGAATCACCCACATGCAACAAAAGCTTACAATCAACACTCACACTGGCTTTCACCTTAATTAATTTGACCATAGGAATTTCAGAACATGAAAAAAATCACACTATCAACAACAACTTAGTCTTAGACATTCATCTCAAAAAAGGAGAAGAAGAGGTAAAGCATTTCACATATCATACAATCCACAATATCAATCACACCATTCAGGAGGATCCAGGAGAGAAACTATGAGTCGACACAATAAAATACATTCTTCATAAAAACAAGCATATAAATATTTGAAATATAATATTATTCAAAACAAAAAATACTTTCTACTTTTAACTTTCGTGTTACAATTTTCCTCAGCAAGTTCTCCTATTTTGAAATCGTTTGGCTATAACTTCATTATCAATCTTGTCATAAATCTCATTTTCAATATACGTAACAAGAGCATCATTGATCCAATCATCTCCCATTTGATTGCGCAACCTATTCTCTATGATATTCATAAGCTGAAAAGATTATCTCGATACTTGTCGTTGCAATTGGTAACACCGAAGTTAATGCAATAAGCAAGAAAACCAATGGAAAAGTGATATTTTTTTCCATTTGAATTATTTTTTCTGCAAGTTCTGTAAAACTCTTTAAATTCTCAAAGTCTAAATCAGATCTGACATCATGGACATAAGACTCCAATTGATTGTCAAGAACAATAATATCAAATGCTGGAAATTCTGTATGATAAAATTTAGCCAGCTTAAGTAACATTTACTTGTTAAACGCAAAGAATGATTTTTCAGACTCAAACATGTTAAGCAACAAAGTAACTCAGTGCTCCCTTCGGTGAAGCGATTGTTCAATTCTTGAAGTTTCATATCAATTACCGTATTGAAGACTTCGGCACAGTAATGATGCAGATTTGAGATCTCTTGAAGCCATCGTCCGGAACGCCCTCGAGGTCGATACACTTCATTCATAATAGGAACCACGGTATTATGCTTAATACAAAACATTGTAGTTTGCTTTAGTAGAGAATTCCTTCCATCTTCTCTCAATTCTTGGAGTTGTTTTGTCACTTTAACTAAGTTGATTGCATTTATAATGTCTTGATCTTTTTTCTTTGTAGTGCTAGTGAGAGGTATTGTGTCGATCCTAAATTTTTTGTAATTAGATGTAGACAAAATACAAACTCAAAATCTTGTAAAATTGCCATTAGATTAAGATTTGCTCCATTTTAGGAATAGGAAAGTTAAACAAGGAGTACACCTACAATTAGAGACAAATGAAAATTGAACTTCAATTTTGAGCTTTGTCTTATTATTGAGTTTGTTCTTGTTCATTTAATTTTCCAAAATGATTTTTAAATGAGTGTAATGCCCTAGTAAATAATATTATGGTGACCTTTTCGTTTAAAAAATAAATAAATACTGAAAGTAATAATATATGAGTATATTTTTTCTCCATTGGACACAAGACGCCAAGTATACTTTTTAAAGGAAAAATAGAATCCACGTGTGGGCACGTGCCTATGCATGCCCACTATTGGATCTGCCACTGCACACCATTTACATCAAAAACCGGTCGTCGTCGTCCACCAACCATATGTTATAACCGTCATCAGGACCACTAACTATAATTGGCCCCAACGCAAAACAAAGTACACTATATATACATTTCTACAAATATTATTAGAAAGATAGGTAACAGCTCACCAGAGGCCGAGGAGTCAGCGTCGGGGCCGAGAGAGAGGAGGTTGAGGTCAAGATAAGTTTTGGGGTTTTAAATAGTTTTGATTATTTTGAGAGTTTTGTGCAAATGTTCCAGTATTTTCCATTACACATGACATTTTTCTCTAACGAATTCTATAACTGAGATGATAGAGAGTGGATCTCACGTTAGCCCAGGTATATATAAGCAAAAAAAGAAAAGAAGAGGAAATAGGAGTATCCAAGTGCAAGATTGTAACATCCCGAAATAGTGAAAATTTTGAAAATTTAAACAAATGAGATCTCAGGACAAAAGCTATCAAACGGGAATGTTACTCATATAAATATAACCAGTCGGTGCACCACAATACAACAGAGTTTGTCAAAATGCATGATTACATTAATACAACGAAAGACAGATACAAGTAATCATGAAGACCTCGAAGATTTCGAAGAGGATTCTGTTCCCAAAATGTATGCACCCGTTGTCACCACCCGACAGAACCTACTGCGGTCCTGAATCATGAATCAAACAACAATGCCTGAGTTTCCCAGTAGCAAACCTCGTATGCCAAGCTCACCTCTATGCATGCAACAATACTGTAATGAACTTATCATACTAGTAGCATGTCATATCAATATTTTCAATGCAACGAATCCCCTCCAAGGGTATAACAGGACCTCAGTCCCTCGGCAACAACAAATACCCTCAAAGGGTCAACAAAGACATCAGTCCAGCAATAACAACGAGTCTTCATCAGAAACCTACCATAGTCACATACGGTTTTGCGGACAGTACGCGATGCACCCCCACACGCGACTACTCGAGCCAAGGGATTAGTGAGGAGCGTTCACACTTCCATGCAAGGTAACCCTGTGGTCTACACCATCCCAACGGAGCTGCAGCCCGGTCAGTCCAAACATTCCCCGATAGGTGCCCAATCGAGAAATCATCGCCGGAACAACATCGACAACATCGCCGGCACAACATCGGAGGTACAACATATATCCGGTACAACATTGGACGACACAACCAAAAGCAGAACATTGTCGGCAACATCATTGTCGGCAACATGGGAGAGCATCATCGTCGGCATCAACGTGCATTGGGATCCGCCTCAGTTCTGCTACTCTACAGAGAATCAAGCAACAACACCTCACACCACTGTCCATCAACGGAGGTGGCGCGACCCAAGTGTCCACGCTCTTCCACACGGTGGTCCCGGGGTAGGCACAAACAACGTACCCTTCGTCACCTCCCGACTCACGCTCTAAGCGAGGACACGATTTCCGTGGACATAGTTGACACAGCACAAGGACCGAGAATTCGGTTCTACGCATAATCGGTCGACCGAAATAGGCTATCTAGTCGACCGTTCCCAATAGGTTCGGTCGACTGAAAGTCTGCAATAGTTGAACTCTCTGCGCATCACTTAAGTCCAAATGGTCGAACAACAATCTAAAACCGGTCGGTCGAATACGGGGTCAAAATCTGGAGTCTGGTCAACATCATACAAGTCTATTCGGTCGACCGACTCAGGGGTCGCGGTCGACCGAAAACTACCATAGTCATCCTAATAGTCTAAGTCATATAACTGTCGAACAATATATAAAATCGGTCGGACAACATACAATAATATAAAGTTCACTTAATTTCCGGTTGAACCAAAAACTAGGAACGGTCGACCGAAAACAAACAAGAAATCCTCCGACCCACCAGCACACATGCAACCGGTCGACCGCCACACGACATCGTTCGACCGGTGTTCGTTAAAGTTGGGCAAAACAGTAAAACCGGTCGACCGCCCGAAGGCACCGGTCAACCGTTGGTCGACAGCAACCCGCGTCTGTCGAGAAATTTACGTCGTTTCTCGTCGCTGGTGAGGTCTCCGACCTCCTGCAACCGACCACAACTCTCCACAATCGTGGTGAGCAACAAAACCACGCTAAGAAACAAGCATACCTCAAGACAAGACGGAGCACACTGGAGATTCGCTCGACGTCGACGCCCGACAGCAAACCCCCGCTCCAACGCACCTCACGTCCACGCCTCCGCAACACCGTGCTCAATTCCACTCGTCGGAGCCGCCTCCACCTCCTTTGGATCGCCGGAAAAAAGGAAGATGAATGTGAGAGAGAGCAAAATGTGAGAGAGAGAGATATGGATTTTGCTTTGAAAATCAGCACACCACCCATCACCTCACCATCCCCTACACCATCACCCTACACCACCCATTGTTCATGCCTCCAATTCCCCAAGCAAAACCTCCACTAATCAAGGGATTAACCCTTAAACCGTGTTAGGGACATAACAAAGATATTTACATAATTCATGAAGTAAAAGTCTAATTTTACTGATTTTGAATTCTACCCAAGCGAGCCCCTCCCTGATATACTAAACAACAAGTGACGTGGTATCACAACAAAATAAGGATGTGGACAATGTGCACCCCACCTATTGTCTACTTCGATAATCGATGACTCGATGGTACCATAGATGGATTCTTTTTAGTTGATCAGAAAGATACTTATGTTGATAAACCCTGGACAAGTGGAAATCGCTCAAAATTTGGACATTGTTGCTAGTTGCCGGGTAGATGTGATGTTTGCTACTCGACTGGGCAAGTTGACCTGCAACTAGTTGTTTGGTGTCACAAAGGTTCACCCTTATCTAAAGTTTGTTGGATATGTTGGAATAAAACAAAAGATAGAAGAAGGAGAAGAAGAAGAAGGAATACATATGACAAGAGAATGTTATATGCTCTTTTATCAGATAAGGAGAGGATCAAGTAGTTTGCGTTTATCTTGGGGTCTTGCTAGAATTTGTTGGCAATTAAAATACTGAACTGTTATTCATTGCCGGAAAACTACTGAAATCGTCCGTACAAATTACCATTTTGCCCTTCTACTCTTTCTACCTATATAACTCTTCATTTCACTTTCCTAACACTACTCTCTCTTCATATTACTCTCATATTCACCAGAAAGAATGTCTCGGAAGCCTAGAAAAGAATCAGTGGACGCCCCAGATTACTCAAATCTGGTAAAATGTCTTCTTTAGTTTTTTTTTTTAAAATATATATATTTTGGGACGGGCTCTCGCGGGAGACGCCCGACCGTAAGGGGAGGCGGCTCTGGCAGACGCCTCCCCTAAGGATGGTGTCTCTGGAAGATGCCCCATTTTTTTAAAATTATTTAAATTGATTAGAAATTGTGATAATTGCTAAATAAATTGATTATTAAGTTAATAATTAGTTAAATTAGTTTAGTAAATCCATTTTTGATTATAAATTGTGATAATTGCTAAATAAACTGACTATTATGTTAATAATTAGTTTAATTGTAATGTATATTTTATTTTTATTGTTAATGTACGCTAATATTTATGTTACTTACAGTGGATGAGTAGGGCGATACAGTATACGCAGCTGTTCTTGCGACAGAGAGACATGATGCCGACTGAGGATACGAGACTTGCATGTACAGATTGGGATCACCTCATTGAGGAATGGAACAACCAGTTGGGCATTTCGGACCATGATTCGGATGCTGAGTTCTAGTTGACTTGCTCTTACTTTCGTTTTATTATATGTTGAACGTACTGTTACTACATTTGTTGGTATTTCCTTATGCTTATCTGTGTACTCTTATTATTTATTTTTTACGAACATATCTTTTACTTATTTCTTTAGCTATCGTATTTTTAATACTTATTTCTCACGAGCACATCATAGTAACTTAAATTAAATTTAAAATCTGGTAAAAGAACAACACGATATAAGTACAAATACACGATATATTATACATTACAAACGCATACAAATTACAATCAAAATGTACTACGTAACCGGTTCCAATACGCTATCCTACTTTCGTACTCATCCTCCCATCCAACAACACTCTTATCTCGCATTTGATACCACAAGGTCATTATAGGAGGTACTGGGAATTCCTAAACTAATTCCAAACAAATAAAATATTTGTAACTCCCTAGATGAGCAATGACCAACTCTCTGACTGACCTCGTCATGGCAAACAGACTCTCTCAAGGTAGCACAATAAGACACGGGAATAACGAACCATCCATTCTCATTGAGAAATACATGACCGCACACTTGTAAAAATTAGCAATCGGGAACAAGTCGGCCCAAACCTCCATATAATGATCCTCGTCACAAGCTCCCCCGCCCCAATCAATTCGTTGAGGAGCTTGTACCACATTGCCGAAATAGACGTTCTCATAAATAGGATGCACACGTATCTCATTAGAAATCGCACGACGGGCGTATGACCAGTTGTCTTGACCACCATGGAAGACATCGGCAACACATCGAAATCTACAGTTGTCATCAGCACGTACGTCATTCCACCTTTCCAGAAATGGTAATATGATTCCTGGCAGTCTATCAACATATGAGAAGTTATCCACGTCAGTCCGTCCGGACACTGTAAGATAGAGAAAAAAACAATTAATTAAAACAACAAAATTAGGAGATAATCTATTCAACCCTCTCTAGATTAGTGATATATATTAAATAACAACAAACATGTCGTCATACCAGATCCTGTGCCCGTGTTCATGGACGATCGAGACGAATTGGAAGGCCGACCACGGCCCCTGCTCCCACTACTGGCAGACCGAACACGACCTTGCTCAGCATACTCGAAGGCACTCGGGTTCCGACGTGTCGACTTTCCCTAGGTCGACCTCATACCTTAGTATTTTCTGTGGATTCTCCATAGTTCGACTAATCAAGGTGTAACTGTTCATATAAAATACGAGAGGCACTATGAATTATTGCAGGGTCGCTCCCCAAAATCTCATCAGCCAGCTTCCGAAAATGCTCGGCGTCCTGTGTTGATTGATCCACAAACTCTGACATCTAGACTCCTTCTCCGATGACAAGTGTTTTCCAGAAAGGATGAATCTGCTCTAAATAAATTCCATCACCTGACGCAAAACACTCGTTCATGGTACATGCACAAGGAATCTCATGTGATGTCAAAAAAGCACACTCACAACGATATTCAACTTGATTGCCTAAGTTCTGCATTATCTTCTATTCCTGAGTCAATAAAGACAAGCAGTGATGCGAAACTCGACCATTTATATACTGAAACAAAGGACCTATGTAGTTTGTCACAATTCGACGTCTCGAATCTTCAAGAAAGTTACGAATATTCGTCAGCTGCATTTCAATAGCGGAGTTCACGCGGTCGAAAAGAGTGTCGAGAGCGGCAGTCGATGTAATGATCCACTCTTTCAGAGCCGAATGTGCACTTTCCACCCTGCAGTTCGTAGTGTTGCCGAAATGAATGACTTTATTCGTCCAATTCAACACAATTTTTTCCTAATGCACCAACCACGTGTCTTCCACATACTCCGTCAGCACTGGCCAGGACTTGAAAGAATCTTTCAGATTACGGACTGCCCTATCATAATCCGTTTGTGAATCAGAAACCATAACCTTCCGCCACTTTCCACGCCTAAAAATCTCTACAGACTGCTTGTCATTGATGAAAACATGGTATGCGTAGTTGTACACGTCTTTGTTGATATGTCAGGTGCATAGTAAATCAACAGACTCAGGAAAAACATCTGCCACTGGTCGCATTACACCCAACTCCCATCCGTTATTATTGCAGTCGGGCTAACATTATCCAATAACACATCTCGCAACCTCTCCAACACCCACCGATAACTAGACTCGGTCTCATCATTCAAAATCGCACATCTGACGAGGAAATTCATGTTTGTTGGAATAACCCCAACCATCTCAAACAAAGGCATCTTGTACTTATTCGTCTTATACGTCGAATCCATGCAGATTCCGAAAGGGTATGTACGCAACAACTAAACTGACGTTGGATGTGCCAAAAATGCGTGAGTGAGGACATTAGTTTCTTCATCTGCCACAATCTAATGCAAATACTTACACTGCACTGCCTGACTAAGAAACTGCTGAGCGGGATTCCTATCTTCAGATTTCGTCCTCCTCATGTACGTCTCTGAAGTTATAAATGTGTCTTTGATTGGGATTATCCTCCGGGAATTTCTCCTTTACTGCCAACAAAATGTTACGTGGTTTGCTTGTGCCTCAGTCATATCACGAACAATTTGCTTGGCTCCAGAACTAAGTTTGTTCACCTGTCGGTGACCCTCTGAATAAACTGCAAGTGCGTGGTTGTGCTGCCCATGGGTGCTATTAGAAACAACGATCCTGTCGCTCAACTACTTTTACCAAAAAACGACAACCACAACCTTTTCTTTTGTGTTCTTCCGTAGTACAATACTCGTATCACGAGAACTAATTTAATGTCTGCGATAACATCTCAGGTAACAATCCGTCCGGTTATTTTCTTTTGATTTGTATGATGATATAACCAAAAAAAATTCGGATCCTATGACAACTTGTTTCGCCTATTTGCAAGCTTCCTCGATTGTTGTAAATATTTGTTAACTATCAAAAAGCTCACTGTAATCTACTCCATCACCACCGATATCTTGCAACAGAACCTGAAAAAAATTAATTTAATAGAAAATTAAAATAAGAAAAAGAAAAAAAGGCGTATGGCTGACGCCTCCACCATGGGGGAGGTGTCTTAGACAGATGCCCGAGTCAAAAAAAAATCCACCTCCGTTACCTCACCGGATCCAGGTGTTTCGCCAGACATTTTCGTGGTGTTGGTACTGGGAATGTGAGTAAAACTGAGTCAAAAACTTTATTTAAAGACACAGGATGAAATAGGTATTAAGTGATTTGTTAAGGGCAAAAATGTAATTGTTGGGGCGATTTAAGTAGTTTTTCGACGACGAATAGTAGTCTCCTTAAAATATCACAACTTAATTTTGGTTGCCTTACAAGATTCTAAGCGTTTTTTTGAAACATAGAAAAGGTAGATGAAAACGAAAAGAAAATGTCATCTAACTCCTATTTTTTATGGATACTAAAAAAACTGCACCATGAGTAAGAGCAGTAAAGCCTGGGATCTTTTTACACGTGCGTGGATCGCTTGAAAAATCAAAATAGAAGGACATTATAGTCCATTCACTAGTGCAGAATAGTCTTTACTCGTCGTCCAAATAGACGTCGGCTGTTATAACAGCCGACGTCTAGTTAGGCGAAGATAGCATAGACGTCGGTCGTTACCAAGGTCGACGTCTATGGGGTACTATAGACGTCGGGTGTTGGAATACCCATTGCATCCGACGTCTATACCCTATAGACGTCGAATGTTATTGACGACCGACGTTTATACCCCCATGCATATAGACGTCAGGGTATAGACGTTGGTTGTCCATAACATCCGACGTCTATATCTCTTAAAGAAATCGAACAATTGCGTTTTCTGTCATTCATTCCAAACAAAAACCCAACCAAACCCTATCCATTCCGCGACCGAACCCTCCTCCGCGACCGATTTTCGACCGATCTGCAGCAATCTCCGGCACCGCAGCGACGTCCCAACCTCTCCTCCCGTTCTCCGGCCCTCTCCTCCGTCTTCCTCCACATCCCTAACCACCGTAAGAGTTTAGTTTAGTTTTGGTTGGTTTAATTTTGGAATTTTGGTGGGTAATGATTCGCATACTGCATACTTCATACAAAACATTTTGATTCACTAGTCACTAGTGAAATTATTCACAAACTGCATAGAAAACGTTGTCACTGTATTGAAATTAAGTTTTTAATTCACAAAGTAGTAAATGAAGATTGATAATGATAGTAGACAAAATACAGAAACACTACGCCGTCAAACCTCTGACACTTGCTCTACCTGATGATCCAGGATCGTCATCTCGTCTTGACCGTGGTGGTGGATGTGATTTTTTTAAATATATCTTGCATGTTACAATACATTATATATTAATATGTTACTTTATATAAACCCAGTGAATGTAATACACATTACAAAATTACGAATACAATACATAATCGTTATAACCCCCTTCACCATCAAAAAGTCGATGGTTGACTGAATGATCACGAGTTTCGTTTTCGCCTTTGTTAGCTCACTACTTACACGCTTTAACTCCAGCCCCTCTTAGATGCTTTGCTCAACTATCGCAGAAAATATCAAAATTATAAATGAATGCAACCCAACAACATAAAGTAATTGAAAACTAATGTGTATATAAACATACAGTGACAACCATTGCTTCTAGGTCTTCTTGTCATGTCGTCGAACATACATATCTCTACGAGTAGGCTCGGCAGTGTCCTGGTTTTTCGCAATATGCAATACCATTAAAAATCACAATTTTATTAGTTTGTATAAAAATATATTGAATCTATAAGAAGTTACAAATTAAAAATAAAGTATTACCATCTTTTCCCTGTGTCGCACTACAAAGCTCGTACGACACTAATGCGGTATAATTAAATTCGCTCTGTTTTTTTGGTCTCACTCTTTTGCATCACAGAAAACATAAAATTAGTTTTTTATTCATTGAATATAAAATAACTAAAAGACATTATAATTGTACCTTGAATGCCTCGCTAGACCAGTAGTCCAAAAGAGTGGAACAATCCTCAGCCGAGATATGTGGCGGTCTAGCCACCAATCTCCCCTCTCTCGTCTCCAAACCAGCCACATCAAGGTACAATTGATGCTTGTTTTCCTTTCATCTTGTGTTCAGAGATCTCATAATCTTGGCTCTAAACCCCTTAAGTCTGTCAGTGTGCCTATAAATAACATCAAATTAGTGCTGAATTCGAATCAATAATAATATAACTTAAGTACATATGTAATAGTACCGTTAACTACTGCCAGTGTACCCTTCAAATCCAGCAAACTTCAAAATCACCCCAAACATTAGGAAACTCAGAGAAGTAGAAACCAGCAAAGGAGAAGCAGAACCTCTTCTCGAAAGCGTGGCAGAAGGCAAAAGGGAAATTGTGTTGCTAAATGTTGTGTTAGGAGAGAAATGACATCCAAGAGATGATATTTATGTAAATGATGCGAGGATTAGTGGTGGAACATCAATAACCACCTAACCTAGCTAGCAAAAATAATTTTCTAGAGATTTAGCATTAAAAGAACATGTATTTTCTAAATGCAAAAAACTTAGAAAAGGTGAGACTGCACCTACAAACACACACACAAAATATTTATGCCTAGTTAATTATTTTGTTACACTAGTATCATATACTTTTGAAGTCTATTCGAATCATGAGTGACAATAGATATCCGGAATCAGTCAAACCAAACTGGATCGGTGGTACCGAACCGGAACCGAACTGGGGTAAAACGGATATTGGTTGGATCTGGATATCTAATTTCAGAACCGACATTGTTCCGATTCTAGCCACTGGAACCGGATCCGGTATATTATTAAAAAAATCATAACCTAACCCTACACGAGACCAAGCCTGCCCATCTCCAAGCCCCATCCCACGAATAACCCTAAGTCCCTAACCCACTCCCTACTGCCGCCTCCACTCCCTCTCCCAAAGTCTCCACTCCCTCCCTCTCCCTCTCCCAAGTCTTCTCCACTCCCCTCCGGTCTTCTCCATGCCTCTCCAGTCTTCTCCACGCCCATCTGGTGAGAAATTTTGTTACTTTGAGTGAAAGTGAGAGAAAAAATGTTACTTGTTATTTGTTTTAATTTGTTTCTTATTTGTTTTTGACATTGAAGTTGGGTTTTCAAAGTCAAGCAGGCTTCGGTATGCAACAATCATCCATGATATGGATGTTGACATCCCAGAGGTGTCTGAAAAGAGTCAAGAAACTGAGGTTTAATTTGCTTAATGTCCTCTTGTATAAAATATAGTATAATGTATATTATTCAAATTCTTCTATATTGAATTTTACAGGCTTGAAAATAAGGACAACGTGGGGTGACCAGGACATGCATGGCAATCGGAAATTTGGCATGGCTTGTTGTTGTTGTTCAGTTATGTTCTCTTGTGTTTTGAGACCAAGTAAAACTATGTTTTTTCTTTTAATTATGGTTAAGGACTATGTTTAGATCAAAACAAAAACAATTGAAGATGTATGAAGTAGGTCACCTTAGTCACTAAATGTGATGATTTGAAAAAACAAACAAGATTTATTATATGTAGGTCACGAACACCCTCCTTCGTCATCAAGCTGATCGTAGTCGAACCAACCTGCAACAAAATCAAATGCGAACCCAAATCCACTAAAAATCTAAACAACCAACCAAAAATCGTTCAAGGATCTAACCTTGATGGCCTTGATGGCGTTTTTGACCTAAAATAATCTCAGTTCAGGGAGAAATTGTAATGAACTATGCTGAAAAAATTATAACCAAGATCGAATCTTTAAACTGGATTTTGAGACGGAAAACCCTATGGTTTGGGGGAGAAGGACTTGGTCGGTGATCACGACGTGGTCCGGGTACGATTCGTCAACAACCGACTTTGGCTTTGTTCAAGTGTGGTGGGAGTGAGAAGGTGGTTGTGCAGCAGGATGAGAGTGAGAGGTGGTCGTACGACGAGATTAAGGTGTCTGAGTTAGGGTTCAGGATTTTGTTGGGCAAAGGGACACGAGGGAGCGGCGAGGAGGAGGCATTGTGAGGGTGACACCAGCATCGCAAAGGTGGCGGCGTCGAGTGGCTGTGAACGGCGACAAGGGGAAGGAGAGGATTAGGGTTTGGAAGAAAGAAAAGAATGAAGAGAAAGCATAATTCGAGCTACTGATATAAAGATTCACGGACGGTAATTATCCATCGGTGAATATCCATGTATCTGTCGGTGGTGATGTGGGTATTAGATTCTTTAACATTCTATTTTCGAAACATACACTGACGTCAGTGTATATTCGTATGTGTAGATCAACTGATATATATCTGTCGATGTATGATACTATATCTGTCAGTGTTTTTTTAGTGCCACAAAATTAATTTCTTGCCATATAATTTTTCAGAAACATACACTGACGATTGTTATCTGTCGGTGTAGGTTGCTCATCTGACGAAAGTTACGAAAATATAGTCCAACTGAACTTATCCGTCGACGATAATTATAATATTTGTCGGTGTATGATTCCATAGACGATCAATTTAATCTATCTGTGGAATTGTACATGCACCGACGGATGTTTCACCGATAGATAGTTCGGTGAAATATATTTTCCTAGTAACGAAACAAATTGTTTTCTCAACCACCGAGCGTGTTGTGCGGTTAATTGTAAGGGCCAAATGGTGATATTATTTCTCAGTTGCACGACTAGAATTAGCCGCAATAATTTGTAGCTAATGACTTGTAGCTAGTGGATGTTAGAGATCTGGGGTCGCACGACTGGATCTAGTCGCCCATCCAATCAAGTTTTTGGGTTTCAAGTCGGAACAAGTCGGCGACTTGTTGATCTTGCAGTTGTCCCAATCGCACTCATAATGCAAAAGAAAACAGTTACAACGCATTTAAGCTGTTGGTCCATGTGACACAACGCCATTCATACAGGAATCATGAATTTACAACTTCATACGACTCACGAAGTCTATCAGGGGATCCTAAGTTCCTAACAATGCTAATGGTTGTACTCCCGTCAACATAAAATAGTTCCATCGTGGGTCTACCTTTCCTCTTGAGTTTTACTAAACCCAAACATAAACAAATGCGATGGTGTTAATTACCCCCACCCCTCCCCCCCCCCCCCCCCCCCCCCCCCCCCCGAAAATTGCATATTTTTTGTCGGTTTAAACACTCATAAATAACATTGAATGCTCGTCGATGCTTCTTCCACCAGTAACAAAAAAAAAACTTTCTGGGTTAATCACTTAATCTACCTCATGGATTCTACTAAACCCAGAAATAGAAACATGGTTACTTTTTGTAATTTTGCGACTTGTGGTCGATTGCTAATCCTTCTAGTTACCGTGCCAATTGCACTGTATATTACCCATGACCTAAGGAATACCGATGAAGGGCAAGGATGAAATATACTAACTTATAGTCTACACAGTATGATTATGTGCGTGCAATGACCAATTAGTGTCTTCGTGTGTTGAAGTCTTACAGCAACCTTTTGCCCCTTAATATGGAACAAAGTGACACAAACACATCTGGGACCATTCTAATAGAGTCATACATACATAGCTTTGTAATGTCCATACAAAAGATCATTAATAATTAGAGTGTCCGTGAAAGGTGCAGTCTTCTTCCTCTCTTCTCCCCTCCCCCTCTCTCTCTCTCTCCCACTTCCAATATGATAATTATTTTAAATTTCTTTAATTTACTTCTTTTTAGTTTAATAGTTTTATTCTTCTATATATAAAAATTCCGTAATAATGTAAAATTAGAAATATCAAAAAAATACATAAGAAATAACAAAAGATCTTGAAGATATTTAAGTGAGGAAACAAAGAGAGTGAAAGAGAAGAAAAGGAGTGAAGAGAGAGAAGCAAAACAGAGAGAAGTTAGGAAGAAAATAGTTCTTAGGGGAGCTAGGGGTGATTCACAAAATTTAAAGTATAGGAAGGCTATTGCTAATTATTAAATGAACCGTGATAAACGGACGCGCGCGTCACGGACGCGCCTTACGTGGATCTGTACAGCTCAGATATTTTTCTTTGAGTCAGCGTCCAGTCAGCGAAATTTATCTTCGCGCGTTTTGGTCTTTTTAAAAAACGTCGGTTCTTTAAGTTGAACGATTCATTTCCCAATACACAGATAAGACAGTGTGCAGACCCTAGGACATCGTGCAATCTCATTATTCGTGCAGAGCTCACACTTATCATAATAAAATATTTGTTTTTAAGTTTTACGTTGGAATAAGTGTATTTGTTGTCCGGTTTAAGAATAAAGTGCGTCCAGAAACAGAACATAAAGTTTGTCCGGAATAAGTTGATTTGTTGTCCGGAATAAGTGTATTTGATGTCCGGAATAAGTGTATTTGCAGTCCGGAATAAGTGTAGTTGTCCAGAATAAGAAGAAAGTGTGTCCAGAAACGGAACAGAAAGTTTGTTCGGAATAAGTGTATTTGTTGTCCGGAATAAGTGTATTTGTTGTCCGGACTAAGTGTATTTGTTGTCCGGTTTAAGAATAAAGTGTGTCCAGAAACGGAACATAAAGTTTGTCCGGAATAAGTTGATTTGTTGTCCGGAATAAGTGTATTTGCTGTCCGGAATAAGTGTATTTGTTGTCCGGAATAAGTGTAGTTGTCCAGAATAAGAAGAAAGTGTGTCCAGAAACGGAACAGAAAGTTTGTCCGGAATAAGTGTATTTGCTGTCCGGAATAAGTGTATTTGTTGTCCGGTTTAAGAATAAAGTGTGTCCAGAAACGGAACATAAAGTTTGTTCGGAATAAGTGTATTTGTTGTCCGGAATAAATGTATTTGCAGTCCGGAATAAGTGTAGTTGTCCAGAATAAGAAGAAAGTGTGTGTGCAGTTTACATTATGTGTTTGTCCTGTTTACATTATGTGTCTGTCCGGAATAAGTGTATTTTCAGTCCGGAATAAGTGTATTTGTTGTCCGGTTTAAGAATAAAGTGTGTCCAGAAACGGAACAGAAAGTTTGTCCGAAATAAGTGTATTTGCTGTCCGGAATAAGTGTATTTGTTGTCCGGACTAAGTGTATTTGTTGTCCGGTTTAAGAATAAAGTGTGTCCAGAAACGGAACATAAAGTTTGTCCGGAATAAGTTGATTTCTTGTCCGGAATAAGTGTATTTGTTGTCCGGAATAAGTGTATTTGCAGTCCGGAATAAGTGTATTTGCAGTCCAGAATAATATATGGCTTCATTATTGTCGGAATAAACGAATCAATATATGGAATGCAATAATATAATGTCGAAACAAACTCAACAAACCTCCCACTGTATATTTTACCCCACAAGAATTACGTTTAGGAAAAAAATAGCACCTCAGATTTCCTGTTTATGTAGAACATCGGGAAGTCTTCGCACCGTCCCATTCACGCTGCTTACGTTGTGAAGAATCCTGGGAGTCGGCATCAGAGGCTTCTTCGACCTAATATCTTGCTCGAAATGGTGATTTATTCTAGAGAGAAAGAATGAAGAAGAAAGAAAGAGTGTCATCATATTTGTATTTGGGTGGAGAGAGAGAACGTGCTGAGTTAAAACGCATTTAATGTGATTTGAGTGGACATCAGGAAGAAAAAACAAAAAAACATTCATGTTTTGGCCACGTAAGGGCTGACATGGATGTCCACGTAGAACGCGTCCGTGACGCGCTGCGTTCATAAATCATTTCCCTTATTAAATTGCTTAAGAAAGAAGTTGCAAAAATTACAATTAAATATTAATTTTATATAGAGTTACCTCAATGGAGTTATGGAATGGTTGGAACAAGTACTGGTATATAAGCACATTACAAGTAAGGGTGCACACGGGTCGGGTTGGGTCGGGTTGGGGCTGAAACCCGTCCCAACCCGAAAATTTCGGGTTAGAGGAAAACCCAACCTGAACCCGAACCGGTTCGGGTTGAACCCAACCCGACCCGAAATTTTCGGGTTGGGTTGGGTCGGGTCGGGTTGAACCCGAAAATGATCAAGACACTTATGTCTTCTTCGAAGCATTTTTTTAAAATGTAGACTTTTGTAAACATCTCAAGACACAACTGCACCACAAAATGATGAAAGAAACAAAAGATAATTTGTGGTTTTCGACAAAAAATAGCTTCTTGAATTTGCAACTAATGAAGACAAAAGCACCAAAAAGTGGGATTGGCGTGGCATTGACAAAACACACGAACTCACGGAATCTACTTAAGAGGACTAAATCTACTTCAATATGAATATACCCAATCCCAAACCCTAACTTCGATTACCTGCACAGAATTCGACGACGGCGTCGTGTTGGAGAAGCGGGATCGACGGAGATTCAACCGGCGACGCGAATCGACGGATCGATTTGGAGATGGAGGAGCGACGACTGCGATGGCGCAGCGATGGAGGAGCGACAACGGCGATGGCTCAATATTTTGGGAAGATTCAACCCGATAGCCTGGACGGTGATGGCACAGCGGCGGGCCAACGACGGTGATCTAGGGTTGGGGACGGGACTCGAGAGGGGATGAGGGGAGGGGGTGTCGTTAGGGTTAGGGGTCGGGTGCTGTGTGTTGTGTTTCGGGTCGGGTGGGCTAATGGGGTGTTGTGTGTGTGGTGTGAGACGGGTCGGGTCTCGGGTGGGCTAATTGGGTTGGGCTGAAATTTTGTGTTGTTATTCGGTTTCGGGTCGGGTCAACCCGACCCCTACAACCCGAACCCGACCCGAAAATTCGGGTTTCAGAAATTTCTAACCCAACCCAACCCGAAACACCTACCAACCCAACCCGACCCGACCAGTCGGGTTCGGGTCGGTTTCGGGTTCAACCCGACCCGTGTGCACCCCTAATTATAAGCATGCTGAATAATGACACAATTCACAACTGGAAATAATTAAACAATGACGAAAATTAGGCTGAAATAACACATTCTCGGTGGCATGTAAGTAAAAAACTTTGGGAGAGTGGGGTTGGGTGTTTCTAAATCGAAGCAAATTTGTATCAAATGTAAGTCACACTTTATCATGAAGTTAATATGGGAAAAAATTGGAAAGAAACGAAAAACAAAAATGGCAGTGTTTATGTAAAAAAGAAAAACATCGTTTCCCCACAGGATGACAAATTGCTACAAATCAAATTAAGAGCATCGTAAGTCTTGCTCTAGGTCATCCGGATGACCCCAACATAGAGTGATTTATGTTTATAAAATTCTATAAGTCACTAAACTTGCGTCAAAGTTCTACGGTCATAGTGTAATTTATCCTTTATTGATAATGATTAAGATTACATATTAATAACTGATGTATATAGAGTCTTATAAATTATAATGCTAATTTTTTCAAACTTGTGGATTTTTCTAACTAATTTAGAACTTATACAAAAACAAACTTGATTGCTTTTGATTTGATCCCTACAGTATTCCAACACCCACTTGCAAAAGAGACCTCTGGATGCAAAATCTGAACATCAAGCTGAACAGAAAGCGTCAAGTTGAAAAATTAAAAGCCCAAGTTGAAGCAAGTTGGCCAAGTTGGGTACCCCATGACAGCTCCACAACCACTTTTGTTATATCCAACTTTAGCAACTTGCCATTACTTTAGCGAATGAAGTAATGAACCATTTAAACAATTTGGACTAGTTGGCTTATGTGTCTTTTCTAGGTAATACTAAAATGCAAATAGACTTAACTAACAGTGTTTCATGTGATTAATGGGGGAGAACCAACCAATCCTTCCATAAACAACGCCCTAATTAATCCAACCCATAGTTTTCTTCATTTCGCAAAAGTACACGCTGCATCATGAATAACCAAGGCAAATAAAAAAAACAGTCAAATACAATTCAAATTTTGAAGCCGTAATTGTAGCAATTAAGACTACCTTATCTAACATTTTAACCAGACAAGCAAGCAATTTTTCTTTCTATTGAAAGGTATTTTAATTATGTGATTTTTAATAGTTAAGTTTGAAAATATAAGCAACAAACATTGGTTCAGCGAGTAAAGAACCAAAAAAAATCTTGTAGAACTTATCTCTATCTATCGAATTTCCACATGCATGTAAATACATATATAGTCATTTTTTGTATAATTTCAGCGAATAAAGATAAAACCCACAGATCACGAATGACTGTGGGAAAAATTCAGAATAACTCAAAAAACTCTTGCCATAACACTTCCAATCGAAAATGTCCATTTCTAATCACCAAAAACTCATCACAAAACAACAAACAAAGGAGAGGATCACGTAGAATTCACAAGTGGTAGTGTAGTATACAATTTATTACACGTAAGTCCTAAAAAGAAAAAAGAAAAAACCCAAAAAACAGCCATCACAAACCATCCATCCATCGATCCTATTGTTACAAGATCTTCCCAAACACTCTCCGAAGTACATTTGAGATGCTTAGTGTCAGAGGCATCAACATAGTGACAAGCAAACATCCACCCTCAAATCAGCTTTTATTCACGAATTTGCCCCTCCGTACGACCACTCTGAGCAATCCTCGCCAAGGATTGGAGGTTACACCTAACAATTGTGTCTACAAACACTCTGGTGTCCTCCTGCGTGTTCCCGACCGGCACGTCGCAGACGTACGACTCGATCACTACCGTCTCGCCATCGTAATCTCCTCTCTTAACCGTCGTTACCGATTGGTAATTCGTCAACCGATGCTCACCCCCGACGACGCTGAAGCTCATGACGTGACGGTCATCGTCCAATATCTCCAGCCTCTCCCGGCTGGTCAACGCCGGGAGGCCGGAGACGATCTTCACCTCTCTTATCGACCCGACGCTGCCATCCCCCGTCACGACGTCGCAGCTCTTGACGAAGCTCTTGTAGGTTTGGGGCCGGTCGAAGCGGCGGACGATGGCCCAGATGGTGGGGACTGGACCGGAGATGGTTTGGATTACGGTGGAGTGGCACTGGTTGGGGCCTATGGGAAGGATGTACGAGGTGGAGAGGTGGGAGAAGTTGGTGGTGGTGATGGTGTTGTTGTTGGTTCTTATGTTCATGACACAAGCCATGGTTGGTGGGAGGGATTGGGATTTGGGAGAGCAAAGCGTTGGTTTGGGGAGGTGAGGTTGGGGTTTGGGGGGTTATATATAAACATAAGAGAGGGGAGAGTGGATGCTTTTGGACATTGCAAGTTGGGTTTAGATTTATTTGTTCCTTTATTGTTGTGTAGGGTGTTATTATTATTATTTGAGGGGGGGTTTGACTCATGGTTGCTTATCTAGTGATCGGATTATATCCGGTAATGTGGGGTTACCAGATAATCTTTAGGGATCAGTTCAACTAACTCAACTTATCGTCGAACGTCTTTAGTGATTGCCATGGAACGTACATGAGTTTAAAAGAAAAATCTCCTGAAATCATTTCAACTAACTTACCTTATAGTCAAACGTCTTTAGTGATTGATACGGAACATGAGTGAAAAAGGAAAATCTTAAGAGATCAGTTCAGTTAACTCAACTTGTCGTGGATCAATGATTGATATGAAATAAGTACATAAGTTTAAAAAAGTGGGAGAATCATTGAAGTTATATTGTTTTAGAGCCTCCATGACTTGGTGTTTTCTTCAGGTTGAAATAAGAAATGTCGTCTCTCGAAATCACCATGAATTAACCTATAAGATTTAATCCTCTGATGGAGGCTCCTTCCTTACTAACTAATAAGATCTTTAAATATTATTAAGAGAGCCAATAATTACATGATGCCACATGGGTACCCTCGAAATACTATGATGTACGTTTTAATGTTTGTACTTAAACATGCATGTGTATGAGATTCGTCGGTGTTGGATTCCTTGTTTGTTATATTTGTTATAAAACTAACATCCCGAAACAGCGGAAAATTTAAAAATTCATAAACAAGACAAAGAGCATAATAATCAAGGCGGGACTGTTACTTCTCATAAACAAATAAGCGGTGCACCATAATACATCAGAATTTGCCAAAATGAATACATGATTACAACAAAACGATAAGGGAAGATAAATGTAATCATGTGGACCTCAGTGGTCTGACTAGAGGATCCGACTCCAAACGCGCGCGCCCGCCGATCACCACCCCACCGGACCTACTGCGGTCCTGAAAATATATAACAACAATGCCTGAGTTTCCAGAAGGAAACCCCGTATGCCAACTCACCTATATATGCATGCATTACACGATGAACCTATCATACTAGTAGCATGTCATGACATCGACTGAAATGGAAAACAGTTCCCCCGAAGGGTAAAACAGGACATCAGTCCGACAATCAACAACGAGTCTCCCGAGGAGACCTACTGCAGGCACATGCAGTCTTACAGCACGCGACATCGCACCCCCCACACGCAGCTACACTACTCAAGGGTTCGACAGGGAGCCTCTGTCACGCCTGCGGGCCGATAGAATATAGATCTGCAAATCTCAGTGGTCGGAGCCACAGGGACCAACGGGGCCGTCGCCCGGAAGGTATAACAACAACATCTCGGTAGGTGCCCAGCCGAGGAAAACAACATAGCCGGAACAGCCTCGGCTCAATAATCACCATCGCCGGCACAACCTCGGCGGCATCACCGGCACAACATCGGTGGTCCATCACAATAGTCCGGCACAGCATCGGACAAAACCAGACCGAAGTCTGTCACGTCATCAGGCTCCTCGAGCCGCAAACACCAACCGCGCCGCTATAAAAGCAGGGCAGCGACCTCCGTAGCCCGTGGGCCGGTAGTCACCTCACCCAACGCCAGTTGCGTGCCCGCACAACATCAACACTGGGATCCGCGATCCCTCAGGCCTGCTATACTACAATAAGTCCAATCAATCCATCACATTTGTCACGCTCCATACCTGGAACTGACGCGTCCCGAACACCCACGCTCTTCCCAACGGCGGTCCCTGGGCAGGCACGCATCACGCGCCCACCGTCACCTCCCGGCTCACGCACAAGGCGAGGACACGGGTTTCCGTGGACAAAGTTGGCATTCAAAAGGGAACCTGGAATTCTGTTCTGGGCCCAAACGGTCGACCGTAAAAGGTGACTCGGTCAACCGTTTCCAGAAAGGAATCGGTCGACCGTCCCTAACACGGTCTACCGCTGCGCACAGAACACAATCCCCCAAACGGTCTACCGAAGGTCTAAAACCGGTCGACCGAACGAGGTCAAAATCCGGAGTTTGGTCAACATTACAAACCAGTCTATCGGTCGACCGACTCAGATCCCGGTCGACCGAAAACTAACAGTACATCTTCTACATCATTTTAATCCATCGGTCAACCGACTCAGGGGTCTCGGTCGACCGACAACAGTTAGGGTCAACCTATATTCAACGTCATATAACGGTCGACCGAACTCAAGTCTACGTCCGAACAACATGCAATATACACAAATAAACTTAGGCTCCGGTCGACCGAACACGAGGCCTCGGTCGACCGAACCGCAACAGGCAGTACAAATATACATGCAATCGGTCGACCGCCCAAGGGCCGGTCGACCGTCCGGTCGTCTTCAACCTCGCTCCAGCCGAGGTTTCTTCGCCCAAACGCGACGTCGGAGGGGCCTCTGACCTCCTCCGACCGACCAACACGACCCTCTCATGAGTGTCAACAACAAAACCACACTAGAGAGCGGCATACCTCAAAAGAAACGACGAAAGTGTCGGAGCTCCGCTCGCGCACGTCGCCTCCGGTGATCTCCTCGTGCGCTCAACTCCGCACCTCTCCTGCCTGGACCGCTTCGCACCTCACGCCGACGCAGCCTCCTCCGCCTGAGCTTGGGTGACTGAGGAAGAAGGTGTGTGTTTGGTGAGAAAGGAGGAAGAAGAAATGAGGAAGGAGATGAAAGAAGGAGAAGGAGAGAGAAGGCCTAATAAACTCGGTGCTACAGTAACCCCACCTCTTCACCTTCCCATGCAAACACCTGCACACCCACTTCCCCATGCAAACCAACCCTTAAACCCCATTAGTCCACTAACCCTAGGTTAGGGATCTAACAAAAACGATAGCCTGTAGCGTGAGGGAAAGTAATTATTTAGATAGAGTTAATCTACTAAAGATTCTTGTAGAAAATCTCTCCAAGAAGTAGTACTCTTTTAAAGTGACAATATATTATTTTATTTTATTTTGCTCTTCTCTAAAGAGAAGAATTAGAATACCCATTAACTTATATTTTTCCAACTTGATGCCCTTTATTCTAAAAACTCATTATCGTTCACAAAAGTTTATGATCAAAGTTGATAAGGTAGTGGAGTCTTGACATGTGAAGGGCCATAGGGGTCCCTCGTGGGTTTGGATGGATGGTGGTCCATTTCCCAAGTCCCAATGGTTGATGTTCAAGTCATACTAGGTTGTTTATTGAATTATTGCCATTTACGACGTCCCTAGCTACAAGTGTGTATTGTCACGGTGACCTACGCCATCTACTTCTTCTTTTTCTTCGTGTCAAATCGTCGTGACTCAATCTCATATATCTTCTTCATTATTCATCCACTAACAATGACCTAGGTCATCCCACTCTATTTCTCCAAATCATTAATTTTTTCTCAATTTTTATTATATTCTAAATCATTTATATTTACCAAAAACATTAGTAATCTATTTATTTCCAAATTGCATATACTTTATATATTTAACACACTTATCTACAGTACGCACGCTTCCATTCTCTTCAGGTCGCGGCCTCAGTCAAACATGATGAAATTGCACTTCGCCGAGAGAAGATAGTGTTGGAAAGGGAGAAAGAAGAAACTCGTCGGGCTTCTATGAAGTATGACATTTATATTTCACTTCTGAAGGCCAAGGAACTCGACATCCTGACCTCGAAGCATAAAACTAATCTGGAAAGGATCAACGACGAAATCTTTAAGTAGAACTCCGTTGTTTTTTTCAAGTTTATGACATATCTTCCATATTTTCAGTTTATTTCTTTTTATGACCTATCTTTCCTATTTTCAGCTTTAATTTCAGTTTAAGACTTATCTTCCTTATTTATTTAATCTGTTTAGAACATCATTTGTTATTTCAGTTTAGTTCTACTTTAAATTTAGTAAAATATTCTCTATTTTCAGAGAAGTTGATCTATTTCAGTATAATTTTCGTACTTTAATTATAACGTTATCAAAATATAATCAACCATAACCCCTAATTATTTATCAAAATATAACCTCTAATTATTAAAATAAATACCAAAACAAAAACAAAAACAAACAAAAAATCACAACCAAAAAAACCCGACCAACCAGGTTGTGCCAAGTGGCACAACCCGGTCGACGACCAGGTTGCTCGACCGACCTGGGCGTCCCACGATAGGGTCATCTCGGGCAACAACCTCGGATGACCTGGTCGTCGGGGGTCACCCGGAGCGGATGACCCCGCTAAGGTTGGCCTAAAGTGCCCAACCAAAATTTTCTAGTGTTATTACTATAAAAAAAACTCTAGAGTTGGACCAATTTGTCTTATTAGCTTTGGAATAAGAAAATAAGGATATGCATTTAAAGACAAAGTCACAAAAAACCTAACTTCTCCCGGATAAGCATGAGGGTCAAAGAATGGGGGAAGTCTTCGTATGAGACAATTTTTATCAAGTACCTTCTCCATTGTATTAATTAGTTTTTCCTTTGTTTATATTTATTGCTTTTAGTGCAGTAAAACTTTGAGAAGATTTCTTCTTGAACCAACTTACTGTCTGGAATCTGGGCAAAGATTCCTTCAATTAAACCATCCGGAAAAGTCACAAAATAGTGGGACGAAATTGTCTTCGATTTGTACATATGTTACGGGTCCATTTCGGATAAATATCTTATTTTGACTTGAATAACTTTTCCTATGTTAGGTAATTTGTTTTTGGCTAGAGTCGTCAACAAGACAACAACCATTTCCAACTGTCGTAATTATGGAGAATGTTGTTGCAATACCAAATGGTTTTGGTTTTGGTTTGCGTATGACATTATACGTATCACCGAATAGTTTTCCGTGAACTTCAATCCTCTTAAATATTCATATTTATCTCAATGAGAGTTTGAATTTCCATTCTAATTATTCCACCAGCAAACTGAAACGAAACTAAAACATGATAAACCGAGATTTCTTATTAAGCATGCCAAAATCTTTTCGATGGAACCTTCCTGCAATGAGCAACAAATTAATAAGGGATAAGCTTGAGAAAAATTAGTGGGTGATAATCATAGATTAATCTAGAGCAAGAGGTTACAACGCGGTCGTCTGGATCGACGCCCCCTCACCGGCGGCGACACCCGGTCATTACGACCAGGTCGTTCGGGTCGTTGTGCTCAGCACGTGTTTTAAAGTTTTTTTATTGTTTTGATTTTAAAAAAATTAGTTTTATTTTTTTTAAATTGTTTTGAAAATACGTTTTGTAATTGTTTTGATTTTTTAGAATTTTGTCAAGATCGATTCTGAAAGGATGTGGATGAGAGATGAGTTATGGTTAAGAGGTGAATAGTATAAAAAAGAGAAGAAAGTGAGATGGAGAAATAGAAAATTGATTTGAAAAACAAAAAAATAGAAAAAGTTGATGACCATACGGTGGATGTCATTGTCACGGAACGATGGTCGTATGGGTTAATTGACGTAGAACGATCACCAAAACAATTAATTCTCAATAAGGACTCTGAGTGTAATAAATATAAACTTTTTTATTGATAAACAAATAGAGAGTTACTATTAGTGATTGATGAGAAGGACAAGACACACAGAATCTTTGCAACAACTCCTTTGTGAAAACAAATGTACGTGCAAATTCAAACTGAACTGCTAAACATCGCCCCAAAATTACTTAAATCGCCCCTTGAAATTACCAAATTGCCCTTCCTCCTATTTTTGCTTATATATCTCACAATTTCACTCTTTTTTCAAAACTTTCTCTTCCTATACCTACTACACAAGATTACGAATGTCTCGGAGGCCAGGGAAGCAGCCAGCAGTTCCCCCGGTGTACCCGTATGAGGTAACATTACGTTATTTATTTGTTTTAAAAAAAAAAAAAAAAAAAAAAAAAGTCGTCGGCGTCCGAGGGAGACGCCCCCCGCATGGGGCGGGCGTCCGAGGAAGCCGCTCCCCCTATGGGGGGAGCGGCTTCCGAGGACGCCCGACCCATGCGGGGGGCGTCTCCCTCGGACGCCGACCCGAAGCGGGAGACGTCTGCGGAAGACGTCTCCCCGATGGGGGAGACGTCTTCCGCAGACGTCTCCCCGTAGGAGGAGGCGTCTCCGACAGACGCCTCCACCTTGCGGGAGGCGTCTCTCGCAGACGCCTCCGCCTTTTTTGTTTTTTTAATTAATAAATATCATAATTACTTTAATAAATAGTGATAAATCAAAAAAATTAATTTAACAAATTCTTTTTAAGTTTAACATTTGTGATATTTAGTTTTAACAAATTTTGATTTAGTTTATATATTGTTTTAATTTAGTTTAACAAATTTTGATTTAGTTTAACAATTTTGATAATTAAGTTTAACAAATTTTGATTTAGTTTAACAATTTTGATAAATATGATAATTTAGTTTAACAAATTTAACAAATTTGTATTTAAAATTTCAATAAATAGTCATCGGGTCACAGTGGAGGGAGAGGCAAGTCGATACCATTACACGCCTTCCGTTCTTTAGAGGATGATTCAGCACCGCGTCATCCACGTAGACGGGGGATATCTGCTTCGGTCAGGAGGGAGAGGGAGGCATTACGTCGTCGTGAGGAGGAGGATGATTCCTTCGATGATGAGCATGTAGATAGTTTCGACGACGAGAGCGACGATGATGGCCCGTATGATGTGCGGCCGGAGGTGGAGAGGCAGGGGGATTATAGCGGAGGACGTGGTCGAGCGGGTACTTCTACTTCCGCCGGATGGATGGTGCGGAAGGGTAGGGGTGGGAGGTTTACGGCCGGGGATTCGAGCTCGTGCACTGTTGATCCCCGCGCTCAGAAGAAGAAGAGGGTCCAGGACGATTCTTGGATCGTGAGCAGTATGACGCCTGGTGGTCCTTTAGATGGGAGCGTCATTCCTAGTTTCTGGGGTCACATTGCTAGACGGATCTGGGACGGAGAGGATCGGAAGGTTCTGAAGTGCCAGAATCGGCACAGAGCCTGTACAGCACTACAGGGTTGGCGGTCTACACTGAGTGCTGATATCAGAGAGGAGATTAGTGCCACGCATTTGGGGCACTTACCGTACAGCATGTTCCCTTATCTCGACATGCCTTTGATTTCGGCGTTTGTGGAGCGGTGGCAGCCTGACACCAACACTTTCCACATGCCTTTCGGAGAGATGACGATCATGCTTCACGATGTTTTCCAGATCCTGCGACTTCCTGTGGATGGTCGTCTGGTTAGTGCTCAGGGGTCGACGTCTGAGCTGAGGTGTTATGTGGCAGAGTTGCTTGGTGTCACACCTGATGGTCTGGCGAGAGATACAGCTTTATGGAGTGGTGGTGGTGTCGGCATCGACTCCCTTGAGGACCTATGCAGACGGGCACGACCTCCGCGGGCCGATGATACACAGTTGACGGCGTACCTATTCTTGATGCTCGGAGCCGTCTTGTTTGTCGACAAGAGTGGTTGTCGGATCAGACCACGCGATCTACTGGAGGCTAGGGACCCGGAGACCGTTCGTGAGTACTCGTGGGGGTCAGCGACGTTGGCATACCTGTACCGGCAGCTTGGGATAGCTAGCCGTGCGGATTGTTCTGGGATTGCAGGTTGTCTTACGCTGCTGCAGGCGTGGATATACGAGTACTTTCCTGCATTCCGCCCGCATCGTGAGCGGAAGATTATCGACGAGGGTCATCCACGTTCGGGTATGTGGGTTGTCCGGAGCGAGGACAAGAGCGATGGACGATTGCGTTCCATCCGCGCACGGCTAGATCATATGACTGCATCAGAGGTATCAAACTTTACACCATTTATTTAATTTTAAGATGTATTATTATTAATGTGTTAAACTTTAGGTGGAGTGGTTACCCTATGGTCCTGACCCAGCAGCGGATGTCCCGAGGACTTTATTGATGGGTCTTATTCGTTATCGGGATATCATAGAGCCTTATATGCCCGATCGGGTCTTGCGTCAGTTAGGATATGTTCAGGTGATCCCGGTTGACATCCCGACACCAGAGCATGCGGTGCGGTCTGCGACAGCAGCGACGTACGACGTCAGGTTCCCCGCTTCTACAGCGGAATCGACTTGGCGGACATTTCCGAGATCATGCCGATTGTTCCTTGGCGACTTCAGACGTAGTCGCGACCCCTCCGAGTGTGATGCACGTTATCTTGATTGGTTCGGTACTTACTCACATCCTATCATCGTCCGTGGTGCCTCCCGGAGAGCAGATCGACCACCAGATAGGACGTGTGGCGATCTGGTAATTTTTTCATTTTATCTAAATTTATTTGTACCGTATAATTTGTTAATGTACGCTAATGTTAATGTTATGTGCAGTGGATGGGTATGATGATACGGGCTGTAGACCCAATCTTGCAGATGAGGGATGAGCTGCCAGACGATGCCAGAGCTGCATGCGGAGATGTGGATCAGATCATACAGTCATGGCATACTCAGTTAGGCATCTCCGACCATGATTCGGATGATGAGTAGGCTGATCTGTTGTACCGTACTCTTAGTATTTGTATTTATATTTGTTTATCTGTTGTACGCTTAGTATTTGTGTTTGCTTATCTGTGGTACGCTTAGTATTTGCATTTATATTTGTTTATCTGTTGTACGCTTATTATTTATTATTTGTGTTTGTGTTTGCGAACATGTCGTACGCTTATTGTTTGTATTTGTGTTTTGCTTATCTGTTGTACCCTTATTATTTGTATTTGTGTTTGATAACCTTTCGTACTATTATATATAATGCAAATAAAGCAAACATATCAAAAACATATTACATAATAAAGCAACACTATATAATGTACAAACATATCAAAACATATTACATAATTATACAAACATATCAAAACATATTACATAATTGTTGCCAATATGCTATCCTATGTTGGTACTCCAGCTCCCATCCAATAACACTCTCATCTCGTATTTGATACCACAGAGTCGCTATAGGAGGTACGGGGAATCCCTCATTCAATTCCAAACGAATGTAATGAGCGTAACTCCCTAAATGAGCAATAATCAACTCTCTGCACGGTCTCGTCACGGTAGGCGGACTCTCCCAAGGTAGAACTGTAAGACATGGGTACAACGAACCATCATTTCCGAGAGAGAAGAACATAACTGCACACTTGTAAAAATTTGCAATGGGAAACAAGTCCGTCCACGTCTCCATATAGTGATTCTCGCCACAAGGTCCCCCGCCCCAATTAATCCGGTGACGAGCCTCCGCCACACCGTCGTAGTATACGTGCTCATAAAAAGATGGGTTCGCAGCTATCTCATTTGAAATCGAACGACGGGCGAGTTGCCAATTGTCTTCACCACCGTGGAAAACATCGGCGACACATCGAAATCCACAGTTTCCATCAGCACGTACATCATTCCACTGGTGTAGGAATGGCATAATGATTCCTGGAATTCTATCTCCATATGGGAAGTCGTCTACGTCAGCCCGCCCAGTCACTACAATATGAACAAAAAATACAGTTAGATATAATAACAAAAGATACATATTTACTGAAATAAATAACAAAATAATAATAATAATAAATGTAAGGATGGTATACCTGATCCTCCTCTCACTGACGAAGAACCAGAAGATCGACCACGACCTTTGCTTCCACTACCGGAAGAACGACCACGACCTCTACTCCCACTACCTGAAGATCGACCACTACCTCGCTCTGCATACTCAAACGCACTAGGGTCCCGTCGTGTCGACTTTCCCCTTGGTCGACCTCGTAGCTTTGTTTTTACTGCAGGCTCTTTCAAATTCGAATGTTCGGGGTGTAGCTGCTCGAATAAAACCCGAGAGGCAGATCGAATTACGGTAGGGTCACTTCCTGCAATCTCATCAACCAGACTGCGAAAATGTTCGGCGTCTTGAGCTGCCTGAGACACAAACTCTGCGTTCCCGGCTCCTTCCCCAATGACAAGTGTCCTCCAGAACGAATGAATCTGCTCTAAGTAAATTCCGTTTTCTGATTCAAGACATCCACGGATGGTACATGCGCAAGGTATCCCATGAGAAGTCAGAAAAGCGCACTCGCAACGATATTCAACTTCATCATCTAACTGTTGCATTCTCTTCACCTCCTGACTCAGCAACTGCAAACAGTGATGCGAAACTCTACCATTTATGTGACGATATAGAGAATGTCCGAAATTAGTCAAATTTCGCCGTCTCGAGTCTTCAAGAAAGTTTCGAATATTCGTCAGCTGCATTTCAGTAGCCGCGTTGACGCGCTCGAAAAGAGTGTCCAGAGCTGCAGTCGATGTAGAAATCCACTCTTTTAGAGCCGAATGAGCACTTTCGACCCTACAATTCGTGGTGTTCCCAAAATGAAGGACTTTGTTCGTCCAATTCAGCACAAACTTTTCTTTATGCACTAACCACGTGGTGTCCAGATACTCCGTGATAGCCGGCCACGATCTATACAAATCTTTCAGAGCATACACAGCTCTATCATACTCGGCTTCTGAAGTAGAAAGCATGATCTTCCTCCATCTTCCACGCCTCAAAGTCTCTGCCATCTCCTTATTCTTGCCGAATACGTGGTACGCGTAATTCAATACGTCTTTGTTGATGTGCCATGTGCAGAGTAAATGAGCAGAGTCTGGAAAAACCTCTCTCACTGGTCGCATAAGGCCTAACTCCCGGTCTGTTATTATTGCAGTCGGGCTGACAGTCCCCAATAACAGATCTCTCAACTTCTCCATCACCCACAAATAACTGGAGTAAGATTCATCCATCAAAATCGCATATCCAATAAGGAAATTCATGTTTGCTGGTGTGACCCCAATCATTTCGAACAAAGGCATCTTATACTTGTTCGTCTTGTAAGTCGAATCCATGCAGATAACGAAAGGATATGTCCGCAACAACTGGACTGACGTCGGATGTGCCAAAAAAGCGTGAGTGACGACATCAGTTTCTGGATCCGCCATAATCCAATGTAAGTACTCACACTGCACTGCTTGGTAGAGAAACTGCTGGACGGGATTCCGATCTTCAGATTTTGTCCTCCTCATGTAATCTCTGAAATTATAAATATGCCTTTGATTTGGATTGTCCTCCGGGAATTTTTCTTTTACTGCCTTCAAGATGTTCCGTGGTTTTGCTTGCGCCTCTGTCATATCACGAACAATCTTCTTCGCCCCAGAACTTAGACCACTAATTTGACGATGACCCTCTGGATAAACTGCCAGTCTGTGGTTGTGATGTCCGTGAGCACTATTAAAAACCAAAACCCATCCATCACGATCTCGTCGCTCCACCACTTTTATTAAGAAACGGCAACCGCAACCCTTTCTTTTGGTGTTTCTTCGAAGTGCAGTATCCATATCCCGAGACTCCATTTGATTTCGCCGGTCGCATCTCAAATAACAATCCATCCGACTATCTGATCTTGTTTTGTACGACGACACGACCAAAAAAAACCCAGCTCCGATAGCTACTTGTTTGGCCCATTTACATGCTTCATCGATTGTTGCAAAGATTTGTGTAGTTTGAAATAACTCACTGTAATCCACTCCATCACCACCGAAATCTGGAACCTACAAAAATAAAATCAAAATTAAAAAAAATTAAAAAATAAATTAGAAATTAAAAAATTTCAAAAATAATGTCGAAAATAAAAAAACAAAATCAAAATCAAAAAAAAAAAAAAATAGGCGTCTGTGTTACGCGCCTGCCCCATGGATGGGGCGTCTGTGTTAAACGCCTTCCCCAACGGTAAGGCGTCTGCGTAGGACGCCTGACCGAAGGGAAGGGCGTCTACTACAGACGCCTTACCCATGGGGAGGACGTCTACATAAGACGCCTATCCCATGGGGGAGGCGTCTGCGTTAGACGCCTAGTCCATGGGGAGGGCGTCCTACGCAGACGCCCTCACCATGGGGGAGGCGTCTAATGCAGACGCTCGGCCCAAAATTTGCCCCGCGCCAGGCTTACCTCACCCGATGCATCACCCTCGTTAGACATTTTCGTGGTGTTTTTACTGATAAATTATGAATATACAAGACCATATGCCTTATTTATAGACACGGGACGATATGGGTATTAAATATATTGTTAAGGGCAATTTGGTAATTTCAAGGGGCGATTTAAGTAGTTTTGGGGCGACGTTTAGTAGTTCCCAATTCAAAAGGGGGCAAACTGACAAAAAGAGGAACGGGTCGATGTAATTCAACAACAGAAATGATAGAACATATCTTATTTCAGTGCGACTTTGCTAACACCCTTTGGGATAAGCCATCGTGGTTGGACTTAAATCTTTTCAGGGTTAATAATTCACAATTTCGTTGTGAAATTCAAAATGGACTTGATTTAGAAATTGAAGAATTAAAGTGTTTAATTAATACTTTCTTTTGGTGTGTTTGACTCGAAAGAAATAATATAATTTTTCGGACAACTTCCAAGAACTTTAGTTATGTAGTAAATAAATGTTATGATCTCATTTTGTTTTGGTTAGGAACTTTAAACGTTCAGGTCAGCACTTGGAACAATCCGAGGGCATCAAAAGAGCCCGAACCTTGTTCTTTGGAGACTTTTCAACCCAAGCTGCACCAATGCTCATCGACAACACCACAACACAAATCGGAACAACACTGTCGAACACATTGGTGACAACACGAGCACAAATGACAACCACCCTTAACTTAATAAACTTTGAAGGAACAACTGATCTCGTGATACAAGCTGGGATAGGAGCAGCTGGGGTCATTGAAAATGAGTTGGGCATTAACGACCCGACTGATCTCCAGTAGATTAGAACAATGATTTTGACTTTGGTCTGTGCCTTTTGTTGTAACGGGATAATTTTACCAACTGTTCTGATCTTATGGTGTAACTTCTGGTCCAAGTCTGACTGTGGTTCATAGTCAGAATGAAACTATATTAATTAATGAATCAAAACTATTTCAAAAAAAAAAAAAGACAAACAGAGGTATGGGAGATCAGAAAATAGTGGTCATTGTAATTATTTTAGGTCTTGCTGGGAAGATGAGTAATAAAAGATAATAATCAAATTTATTAAAAAAATAGTGTTCCCTATCCAAAATTCCACTCCTTTCATTACACCCAAATTACTCTCGTTCCATACACAACCTTAGGTCACAGAGAGTTGGAATTACGAAACTTGTGTTGCTTTTTTTTATTATATACGTTCTACCCTCGGCCTCAATTTTAATTTCTAATTTTGATTATCTTAAGATTAAAAAAATTCTAATCGAGATAACCCCAGTCGGTCGATATATGTGTTTAGATTTTATTGCTTACCATCATCTACGGGTCCAATAATGGCGAGCATGTCACTACGTGAACTACATAAATATTTCTCAAATCTTCAGCAAATCTCAACGAATTATATTTAAACACCCCATGCCTGCCTCTTTCTTCCCCTCTCTCCTTATTTTATTTCACATCTCTAGTTTTTTTTTGGGGTCATTTGCTCAACAACTTGGGCTAGTGGTCATTGAATAGTTCCATCAGATGCATGTGAAAACCAAACATATGGTCCAGAGAGAACAAGTTGCAAAGGAATAGTTGGAGTCTGAATGAGACTTGCTATCTTCTCACGGGACCTAATAGTTTAGCCAAATGCCTAACTTAAAAGTGGTTTTGTTATTATAATATATATGTGGTTATTATCTAGTTGTTTGGTTCCATATCTTCGACATTGAAATCGAAGGTTCAAGTTGGGTCCTTTTCTGGTTTAACTATTTTTGTTAAGCTTCGAACATGTATTTCCTTCACTTCCTTACTGGTTACATGTTCTAGGTATTAATCACATGGAAATTTAATTACCATAAAATACTATAGAGATGTTTAAGACAATTCATTTTTTACTCGAATCTGCAAAAAATATAGCTTTGATGAGATTCAATATGTACTTGTAATTTCCAACGATAGGGGATCTACTACCCTTGAAATTTGTTGATATCAATCTACTTTCGTAGATATCTTAAAATTTAAAAATCTTGTTTTGTATCATAATACAAGTATGCATGTAAAAATCATAAACACTGGAAATTGTTTGATATGATATTTTAAGGATATAAAAATCAACGCACGAGGTTTATTACAATTTTAACATTACTTGATCTTATATAAAACAACCTCTAAATTTAATGATTTTTTATGTGTATATAAATATTGTATTATAAAACAAGATCTATGGTTTAAATTTTCTATTTGAAGTTTAAATTTGAAATTATTAAGAAATATCAAATTTGTGTTAACACATTTTAAGAGTAGTATGGATCCATTCTTATTTCCAATAACTCATGTATTGATTGTAATAAAAAAGTATGACACGACTACTTGTTCTATCAGCTTAAACTAATGCTTTTTAAGTACACACAACCAAATTGACTATAAAGCCTCTAGCACCCACATTTTCCCATCTAGTTCTCAAAGATTAAAAAAGTTTACTTCATTCGGGATGTGTGGATAGAAGTCTAGTTTCGCCCATAATCCATCCTCGCACGGTCAACTTTAATATTGAAATTATAAATGACCAGAGTACGAGATTAAGGTCACAAAGTCATTCAAAACTATAAGAAGTATGGAATTTAATACAAGCATGTTACTTTCATGTGGTATAATAAAATACTTAAATTGTCATGATCTCCTTAAGAGTTAATTAATGATAGTGCACCGTTAAAAGATGAGAATTAAAATCTTTGACCGGTAAGGCATGGTAATAAGGTAAAGGGTTTGACCAGAGATTAGTGGGGGCAGTTGGTTACAAGTGTTTGACTATCCAATTCGAAAATCTTAATTTAGTCGATATTTGGTAAAATATATTATACCAATTTAAATTAATCATATAATGAATATCCAATTCAAAAGTCTTAATTTTGATGATATTTCGTAAGATATATTATACCGTTTTCAAATTCAGATATGAAATTGATCAAAGAAAATTTACCAATTCTAGTTCGGTAACGAGCAGTCAACGTATGTGCATCACATCTCATAATTGATCAGGAGGAACTCATTTTGAAACTTTCTTTTACGAAATATGTACCGAAAAATAATTACAAGGATATTGACTTGGGGGTCTATTTATTTGAGGGTCATTGACTTTTTCTGGCCTTAAAAAGAATATCAAATGTCACATTTACCATTGTTTAGTTTTCCTAATTACAAATCATACATTTCTTCTTCCCAACATCCATATTTCTCTTAACTCTCACACCCAACATATTTCTCCCCTAAATCAAACAACCTCAGTCCAATCATCCTACTTAATACACCAGAATATTAAGATCGATTTTTATTATGTAAGCTTTATTTTGGTGTCTTTTTCGGTTTTAACACAAAATGGACCAAACGAGCTTGCTTGTTGTCAACAAACGAGTCGAATGACCTTGGTCGGTGTCGACCAAACGACCTGGGTCGTTTTCACTGAATGAGTTGGTCCTTTCCACCCAACGAGTTAGTTCGTTTCCACCCAACGAGCTGGTCGTTTTCATCAAACAAGCTGAGTCATTTTATTCATAACATCGACATTCAAAAATGGAATTTGATGATTCAATATCAGTTGAAAAGACAATGGAAGTGAGCACATATTTGTCTCTCTTATGATTTGACAAATTCCGATTATACGAGGGTGAAAAACGTGTCTCAAGATAGATCGTATTTGGAAACTAGACAATTAACAGATCTTGAATAATTTGTACATAACTCTCTCCTCCAATATCCAAATAAGACTATTATAGACTCGTTACAAAGAAAATTTTGAAAATAAAAACTTTGATAATTTACATGTTTTCATATTCGGAACCGAATGAGTACATAAAGGGCGTGGAAGATGTACCCGTCCAACTCGGGACGCACCAGTCCTGCTCGAGACGCACTCGTCCCGTTCGTGACACATCACTTGTTTTACTCATAACATCCATATCCAAATATAGATTTGACGATTCGAAATCCTTTAGAAAGATAATTGAAATGCGAACATATTTGTGCGTCTTATGACTTGCCAAATTCTGATGATACGATGGTGAAAAATGTGTGTGAAGACGAAGCCGTATTTGGAAACTCGACAATCGACAAATCATCAATAATTCGTGCATAACACTCTCCTCCGATATCTAAATAAGACGATTCAAGATGTTTTTCAAAGAAACTCTCGAGACGCAAAACTGTCCTATTTAACATATTTCCAAATTCTGCCTCATGGGTTCATAAATGACGTGAAAGATGCACCAGTTTTGCTCGGGATGCACTCGTCCCGCGCAAGACACAATACTTGTTTTACTCATAACATCCACATCCCAATATAGAATTTGATGATTTCAGATCCATTGGAAAGATAATTGTAATGAGAACATATTACTGTGTATTATGACTTGCCAAATTCCGATGATACAAGGGTGAAAAATGTGTCTCAAGACAGGTCGTATTTGGAAACTGGAAGCTCGATGGATTCGATAAATGTTCGATAAGAACGCGATTGTTGTGCTTGATAGACCTGATTCCTTTTTCATGTGAGCTCGATAAGGCTCGGCAAAAGTTTGTTGAGTCTGTTTTAACTTAACCAGATGGGTCGTTGAAAAAACACAACTATTCACAGCACGGTTTTTCAGGAAACGAGCTGGATCGTTTTTCCACAAAATAAAGTTTGAACGCAGCAGTCTCGCGCGGGACACACCAGCGAGCTTGGTCGTTTTCACCAAACGAGCTGGGTCATTTTCACCAAACTAGCTGGGGCGTTTTCACTAAACAAGTTAGGTCGTTCTAGCAAACGTCCAACTCGGGACGCACCACTCCTGAGCGAAATCGACATATCATCATTAATTTGTGCATAACTCTCTCATCTGATATTCAAATAAGCCGATTCAAGACTTGTTACAAAGACAATTTTAAGTCTCAAATCTTTTCTATTTAACATATTTCCAAATTCGGAACGTGATGTGCTCATAAATGGTGTGGAAGATGCACTAGTCCCGATGTGTCCAGAATTTGTCCCGAATGAGCTGACTTGTTTGACCAAACAAGTTGGGTTGTTTTTCCAAAAACAAGGCCAGGACGCACCAATCCCACACGGGACGCACCAAATGAGCTTGGTCGTTCTACCAAACGAGCTGAGTCGTTTTTCCACGAAACAATGCTAGAACGTTCTCCCTAACGAGCTGAGTTGTTTTCCCAAACAACTTTGGTCGATTGTTTTAGATCCGTTGGAAAGACAATTGAAAGGAGCACATATTAGTTGCTCTTACGACTTGCCAAATTCTCACGATACGATGGTGAAAAACATCTCAAGACAGATCATATTTGGAAACTGGACAATCAACATATTTTTAATTATTTGTGCATAACTCTTCTCCGATATCCAAATAAGGCGATTAAAGACTCGTTACAAAGAATATTTCAAGATGCAAACTTTTATATTAAACATATTTCCAAATTAAGAACCTAATGAGTTCATAAAAATTGGAATGTTTGAGATTTGATGTAGGAAGGAGGAAGATTTGGTGTGTTTGTTTGCGATGTGAGATGGTGGTGATAGGGGTATTTTAAAGATAAAATTAAAAATATATTAAAAATATTAAATTTTGACTTTCAAAAGAACTTGTACAGTGATTGACCTTATGTAACATTTGAGTGACCTACTTTGGTCCTTTAATATATTCTCCCAAATATGTATGAACAAAATATATTGGCATTACTACGTGACTATATTAGTAATCTTAATTTTTTTATGGGCCTTAACAGCCTTCAAGTTCAACATAAGAAATAGTGGATACAAAGGCCTAATATTCATGTTCATTGAAATTCCTCAAGAAAGAAGTGAGAGTCCAATTAGCCGCATAATATATCTTGATGTAAATTTTTTCTTCTCAGAAAGCTTATATTGATGTAATTGTTGAAAAACTTGATTTGATTAGCAATGAGGATTTTGGATAGCTTTTAGAACTTTGTTAAAAATAGTTTGTGTCCTTTCAGTGCTTCCCAAGTAGACAAACATGTCTTATGACACAATTAGTTAATCAGTGATCCCAAATACTTAACACTAACTAACATCAATAAAATGACATATAGAATCTACAGTTCTAAACTATTTGCGCGCAAATCTGTTAATGTAACTTGGGATTCTATTTCAGCTTAAGATTTAGGGGAGTAATATTTTTAAGTGATTTATTTGAATGTTTGATGAGAAATTTATAAATCTTCTATGCATTTGGATGCGGTATATTGAAGTAAAATTTTCAATTAACAGAATTTACAAATCCAAAATTTATAAATGATTGTTTTGTATTTATGATGTTTGGATAATTAGGTCACCTAACTTTAAAAATACGTTATCCTACCAATACTTCAATTTGAAATTTTATACAATAAAAAATATGCTATTGTACATTTGTACCTAAGGTATATCGTAAGATAACATTAACAATTTGTATTAATATGAATGATTAAGGTTAACATAAATTTTGGGGAATTTCATAAATTCACTTCTCAGCATGGAAGTGATTTTTTTTGTTGCTTGCATTTCATTCCAAAAGCTTGTATTGATAAAATGTGAGAAGCTATTACCTATTTCCTTGCATGTCACTTCACCGTTAACTAAATCAAATTTTAATTTTAATTTTGCATAACATATGTCTAGAACTATCTAACACTTACCAACTATTCCTATTTGATTATGAAATTGCAAAATCTACTCTTAAATATTTTCTTCTAATTACTACTCTCACCGTCTCCTCTTAAATATTTTCACTGTACAATTATGAAATTGCAAAATCTACTCTTAAATATTTTCTTCTAATTACTACTCTCACCGTCTCCTCTTAAATATTTTCACTGTACAATTATGAAATTGCAAAATTCACTGTACAATTATGAAATTGCAAAATCTACTCTTAAATATTTTCTTCTAATTACTACTCTCACCGTCTCCCTACTTCTAATCTACTCTCCCTACTTCTCTCTCTACGTCCAAATCCCTTTTGTCCCTCCTCTCTTATCATCTCGGAGGAGCCAGGAATTTTTAAAGGAGGTTCGAAATATGAACATTAACTCAGAATACATAATCATAAAATCCAACAAAAATATATTAATATATAAAGATTGATTACAACATTTTCCTTCAATTTTTTTATATTTTGAAAACATTACATAATAACTTAATTATCAATACTTCTAAAAAAATATCTCTCAATGTATGTTACAAAACAATCATCGGTAGCAGAACAAATAATAAGTGACATCTTTTGCAATGTTATACTCTGACCAAGTACTACATTCATCAAATCAAGATGTAACAAATTGGTGTTTATGATCTCCATCATCTTTTTTAGAACAATTATGCTTCCGAAGTTGACACAGACCACTCAACAAATAATATGTTCGCACATCATCTTTGATATTAACATTATATTATGTAATAATATGTCTCACTAGTTGAAACTTTTTGTTTAGTGTAATTGTATGCTTGGAAAAATGTGTCCATGAAGTCAACCAAACTTTTTAGATTTCTCGTTGAACGCAACCAACAAATTTTCTAGGCTATTGGGCCCACTAGATATTACAAAAAATTACTAAAACCTACGTCCAAACTAGGCCTTTATACGAGATAATTTGAATGCAAAAATAAACTAGATCAACGCATTAGGTATTTATTTGTTAGTATACACCACAACCAGCGTAAAACTACCGAAATTGACACCACCGTAGTTATTGGTTATTAACAAGATATTGAAAAATCAATTTCAATTAAATTTCATCCAAGAAATCATAAAGAAAATTAAACCTAAGTATGACTCTAAAGTTATAGGGACTAAATCCGAAAACTAAGGATAATGGGAAGGCAAAACAGACTTGAAGAATGTAGAACGTAGTTATTAATCGGTGTACCCTCCACCAAAAACATTAAACAAAAGAAATTTATCACCACCTCCTCAAGTCAAGAAAGAACGTCTAACTCCAACTATACAAGTTACTAATACAGACTTAATCACCATGAAATTCTTTCTAAGAAGAATAAAACTGCCATGCACGAACCGGACCGAAATTGAATACACAAAATGCTCACAACAAATGACAATAATTAATATTGAATAAAAAAGTTTAAAATTGAAAAGACAAACTCCAGTACTATAAAACGATAACCATGCATTGGTTCTTGTCATCAACAAAAACATTTTTTCCTTAAACTTGTTGTAACTGATCATCAGCAAAAATGGCATCATCACCTTCACTAGTTTTTTTGCTTCTTATCTCAATCTCATGCATGGCTGCAGCACAATCTCCATCACCATCTCTATCTCTATCTCTATCTCCATCAGCATCACCATCACAATCTTTTAGGGAGGCACAAGCTGCAGTAGTGAGCCTTCCGATTCCATACTTCAATCTCTTCCCGCCAAAGGTTAACGATCCGACCATCAGAAAGTGTGTGGAATCTGTCGAAAACATCCCTAATTGCGCAAGCGATGTCCTCATCTCCTTCCTTACTGGAAATGTTCGTGTAAGCGGTGATTGTTGCAATCAAGTTCTGATCGGTGGCCGCTGCATTGGTGTCATCTTCCCTTTTATTTCTTTCAATCCATCGTTCGGAGGTCTCATTAACGACTTCTGTGGTGGTTCTGGTGGTGCCGTAGCAGCCGATCCTCCTCCTCCTGTTGGTGCTGCACTTCCTCCTAACTAGACGTACATTCACGTGCGTCGCCATGCACCATCAATAATTGACAATGTTTTTCTTATATGTAAGGTGCATGCATGAAATTAATGCCTCTTCTACTAAGATTGCATTATGGTTAATAAAAATCTTGGTTTGTTACGTTCATTTTTGTTTTCAATTGCTGGGGAAATAACTAAGAAATGGAATTCAAGTTCTCATTGGGTTAATTATGAATATTTAAGAGGATATGAGGTTAACGAAAAACTATTCGGTGATACGTATAATGTCATACGCAAACCAAAACCAAATGTAAGATATGAAACGCATTTGGCATGATACTATATTGCAACAACATTCTCCATAATTAGGACAGTTGGAAATTGTTGTTGTCTTGTTGACGACTCTAGGCAAAAACAAATTACCTAACATAGGAAAAGTTATTCAAATCAAAATAAGATGTTTATCCGAAATGGACCCCTAACATAATACCTTTGTGGCTATTTGGCTCAAGAAACGAACATAACCAGATCCATTCCACTTGAGAAACACAGACTCGTCATTTAGATGAAGGGTGAGAGCCAAATAGATGGTACCTTAAAACATCAATTTCCATCAAGGGCGGAACCAGGGTCATGGGGGTCAGTTGCCCTCGTGAAAATTTGAAAAATAATTATAAAGGAATATTCATATATAACATTTTTCAAAAGATATAACTAAATATCATTAGGGTGGGGGAGCCCCCTTCCCTTATTTCCCTCTGCCCCTCTTCTCTTAATTTTGGAAAATTAAAGAAACTATTAAATACGGTAGACCACGATTGACTTGGGAGGAAGCGGTCAAAAGAAATTTAAGAGATTAGAATGTTCCTCGGGAATTTGCATTATATAGAAATGTGTGGAAGAAGGTGATTCACGTGTCTGAACCGTGACTCCTTAAAATTTCATTTCTAGCCTACCCCAACTAGTTTGAGATAAAATGCTTTGTTGTTGTTGTATTAAAATACAACAATTATCCTTCAATAAATCATTATTCTTCCTAATATTTTTCTATTTTGATGAATTTTGTACTCACCCCAATATATGTATTTTTCTTAAGGAACGTGCAATTAATACCATTGGACCAATACAGTCCAAGCGTCTCAAGCCCAAGTCACCTCCAACCGCCTACCTCGTTCCACCTGCACACCACCAGACACATCTGAGTCTCAAATCAAGACTCAGTACATCACCCCAACCCGACACTACACAAGGTCTAGTCATCCATGACGGCTCACATTACACCAAACACGTGCAATCTAGCCTAAATGGAACGGGTCGGACGGAGATTGGCCCTCGAGTGCAAAGGAACTACGATTCAGATCAAGTCTTACTGAAATATCCTGGATCTCCGAATTGAGAGAGATATTGAGAAAAATCAAGAATTCTCAGGGCTGAGCCATTCCCATCCCGACGTAGTGGCCTGATTCGGCCTGGCCCTTTGAGGATCTTGCACCTTCTCCCGACGGAGAGTAAGCAACTTCTCTCCGAGCCGGACTGTCGAGTGGAATTGATCGTGTCATGTGCACAACCCCAACAAAATATAACATATGGCCCGTTAAAGCATCCACAATTTATTGAGTAATAAACATAAATCCAGGGGGAAATCGTAAATTACCCACTAATGAAATTACCACAATATCTGAAAAGTACATAGCGAAAGAATAATTTCCCCTAAATAATTAATTCATTTCATCCTTTTCAGCAATGTCTAGGATTATTCATGCAATTGCTCCAATTATTAATCAACTAATTCAATTAGAATAAAATCCAGGGTTTTAAGGCAATTAAACCAGTTATTCATAATTTATTCAAATACTCAACAATTCCAAGGTTTGCTAGCAATTAGTCCAGTTACATATTATTTAATCAAATACCCAACAAGCCATAAAAAACATGCAATTAACCCAAAATCAAATCCAACTATCATCTTTAACCACAAACACATATGTATGATTGATTAAGGGAACTACTATTCGTCGCCGAAAAACTACTTAAATCGTCCCAAAAATTACCATTTTACCCTTAACAAATCAATTAATACCCATTTCGTCCCGTATCTTTAAACAACGTATTTGACTCAGTTTTACTCACCTTCCTAGTACCAACACCACGAAAATGTCTGGTGAAACACCTGAATCCGGCTAGGTAACGGAGGCGGATTTTTTTTCCGACTCGGGCGTCTGGCTAAGACGCCTCCACCTAGGTGGAGGCGTCTGGATACGACGCCTACACCATGGTGGAGGCGTCTTAGCGAGGCGCCTCCACGAACGTGGAGGCGTCTGGCTAAGACGCCTCCACATAGGTGGAGGCGTGATAGCCAGGCGCCTCCACATTGACAGGTCCATGCTGATGATCGAGTTTCCATCGGTCCACCGTGATCGTAAATACAGTAAGTTTTTTGGATTTTGAAATTGTTGGATCTGAATTTTTTTTGAATTTTCATTAATTGCAAAAACTCGTTGTAAGGTGATGTCGGACGGTCGACCGTTTGCTTCTCGGTCTACCGAACATGTTCCATGCGGATGACCGAGTTTCCATCGGTCCACCGTCATCGTAAATACAGTAAGTTTTTTGGATTTTGAAATTGTTGGATCTGATTTTTTTTTTAATTTTCATCAATTGCAAAAACTCGTTGTAAGGTGATGTCGGACGGTCGACCGTTTGCTTCTCGGTCTACCGAACATGTTCCATGCGGATGACCGAGTTTCCATCGGTCCACCGTGATCGTAAATACAGTAAGTTTTTTGGATTTTGAAATTGTTGGATCTGAATTTTTTTTGAATTTTCATCAATTGCAAAAACTCGTTGTAAGGTGATGTCGTACGGTCGACCGTTTGCTTCTCGGTCTACCGAACATGTTCCATGCGGATGACCGAGTTTCCATCGGTCCACCGTGATCGTAAATACAGTAAGTTTTTTGGATTTTGAAAATGTTGGATCTGAATTTTTTTTGAATTTTCATCAATTGCAAAAACTCGTTGTAAGGTGATGTCGGACGGTCGACCGTTTGCTTCTCGGTCTACCGAACATGTTCCATGCGGATGACCGAGTTTCCATCGGTTCACCGTGATCGTAAATACAGTAAGTTTTTTGGATTTTGAAATTGTTGGATCTGAATTTTTTTTGAATTTTCATCAATTGCAAAAACTCGTTGTAAGGTGATGTCGGACGGTCGACCGTTTGCTTCTCGGTCTACCGAACATGTTCCATGCGGATGACCGAGTTTCCATCGGTCCACCGTGATCGTAAATACAGTAAGTTTTTTGGATTTTGAAATTGTTGGATCTGAATTTTTTTTGAATTTTCATCAATTGCAAAAACTCGTTGTAAGGTGATGTCGGACGGTCGACCGTTTGCTTCTCGGTCTACCGAACATGTTCCATGCGGATGACCGAGTTTCCATCGGTCCACCGTGATCGTAAATACAGTAAGTTTTTTGGATTTTGAAATTGTTGGATCTGAATTTTTTTTTGAATTTTCATCAATTGCAAAAACTCGTTGTAAGGTGATGTCGGACGGTCGACCGTTTGCTTCTCGGTCTACCGAACATGTTCCATGCGGAGGACCGAGTTTCCATCGGTCCACCGTGATCGTAAATACAGTAAGTTTTTTGGATTTTGAAATTGTTGGATCTGAATTTTTTTTGAATTTTCATCAATTGCAAAAACTCGTTGTAAGGTGATGTCGGACGGTCGACCGTTTGCTTCTCGGTCTACCGAACATGTTCCATGCGGATGACCGAGTTTCCATCGGTCCACCGTGATCGTAAATACAGAAAGTTTTTTGGATTTTGAAATTGTTGGATCTGAATTTTTTTTTGAATTTTCATCAATTGCAAAAACTCGTTGTAAGGTGATGTCGGACGGTCGACCGTTTGCTTCTCGGTCTACCGAACATGTTCCATGCGGAGGACCGAGTTTCCATCGGTCCACCGTGATCGTAAATATAGTAAGTTTTTTGGATTTTGAAATTGTTGGATCTGAATTTTTTTTGAATTTTCATCAATTGCAAAAACTCGTTGTAAGGTGATGTCGGACGGTCGACCGTTTGCTTCTCGGTCTACCGAACATGTTCCATGCGGATGATCGAGTTTCCATCGGTCCACCGTGATCGTAAATACAGTAAGTTTTTTGGATTTTGAAATTGTTGGATCTGAATTTTTTTTGAATTTTCATTAATTGCAAAAACTCGTTGTAAGGTGATGTCGGACGGTCGACCGTTTGCTTCTCGGTCTACCGAACATGTTCCATGCGGATGACCGAGTTTCCATCGGTCCACCGTCATCGTAAATACAGTAAGTTTTTTGGATTTTGAAATTGTTGGATCTGATTTTTTTTTTAATTTTCATCAATTGCAAAAACTCGTTGTAAGGTGATGTCGGACGGTCGACCGTTTGCTTCTCGGTCTACCGAACATGTTCCATGCGGATGACCGAGTTTCCATCGGTCCACCGTAATCGTAAATACAGTAAGTTTTTTGGATTTTGAAATTGTTGGATCTGAATTTGTTTTTGAATTTTCATCAATTGCAAAAACTCGTTGTAAGGTGATGTCGGACGGTCGACCGTTTGCTTCTCGGTCTACCGAACATGTTCCATGCGGATGACCGAGTTTCCATCGGTCCACCGTGATCGTAAATACAGTAAGTTTTTTGGATTTTGAAATTGTTGGATCTGAATTTTTTTTGAATTTTCATCAATTGCAAAAACTCGTTGTAAGGTGATGTCGGACGGTCGACCGTTTGCTTCTCGGTCTACCGAACATGTTCCATGCGGATGACCGAGTTTCCATCGGTCCACCGTGATCGTAAATACAGTAAGTTTTTTGGATTTTGAAATTGTTGGATCTGAATTTTTTTTTGAATTTTCATCACTTGCAAAAACTCGTTGTAAGGTGATGTCGGACGGTCGACCGTTTGCTTCTCGGTCTACCGAACATGTTCCATGCGGAGGACCGAGTTTCCATCGGTCCACCGTGATCGTAAATACAGTAAGTTTTTTGGATTTTGGAATTGTTGGATCTGATTTTTTTTTGAATTTTCATCAATTGCAAAAACTCGTTGTAAGGTGATGTCGGACGGTCGACCGTTTGCTTCTCGGTCTACCGAACATGTTCCATGCGGAGGACCGAGTTTCCATCGGTCCACCGTGATCGTAAATACAGTAAGTTTTTTGGATTTTGAAATTGTTGGATCTGAATTTTTTTTTGAATTTTCATCAATTGCAAAAACTCGTTGTAAGGTGATGTCGGACGGTCGACCGTTTGCTTCTCGGTCTACCGAACATGTTCCATGCGGATGACCGAGTTTCCATCGGTCCACCGTGATCGTAAATACAGTAAGTTTTTTGGATTTTGAAATTGTTGGATCTGATTTTTTTTTGAATTTTCATCAATTGCAAAAACTCGTTGTAAGGTGATGTCGGACGGTCGACCGTTTGCTTCTCGGTCTACCGAACATGTTCCATGCGGATGACCGAGTTTCCATCGGTCCACCGTGATCGTAAATACAGTAAGTTTTTTGGATTTTGAAATTGTTGGATCTGATTTTTTTTTGAATTTTCATCAATTGCAAAAACTCGTTGTAAGGTGATGTCGGACGGTCGACCGTTTGCTTCTCGGTCTACCGAACATGTTCCATGCGGAGGACCGAGTTTCCATCGGTCCACCGTGATCGTAAATATAGTAAGTTTTTTGGATTTTGAAATTGTTGGATCTGAATTTTTTTTTGAATTTTCATCAATTGCAAAAACTCGTTGTAAGGTGATGTCGTACGGTCGACCGTTTGCTTCTCGGTCTACCGAACATGTTCCATGCGGATGACCGAGTTTCCATCGGTCCACCGTGATCGTAAATACAGTAAGTTTTTTGGATTTTGAAATTGTTGGATCTTATTTTTTTTTTGAATTTTCATCAATTGCAAAAACTCGTTGTAAGGTGATGTCGGACGGTCGACCGTTTGCTTCTCGGTCTACCGAACATGTTCCATGCGGATGACCGAGTTTCCATCGGTCCACCGTAATCGTAAATACAGTAAGTTTTTTGGATTTTGAAATTGTTGGATCTGATTTTTTTTTGAATTTTCATCAATTGCAAAAACTCGTTGTAAGGTGATGTCGGACGGTCGACCGTTTGCTTCTCGGTCTACCGAACATGTTCCATGCGGATGACCGAGTTTCCATCGGTCCACCGTGATCGTAAATACAGTAAGTTTTTTGGATTTTGAAATTGTTGGATCTGATTTTTTTTTTGAATTTTCATCAATTGCAAAAACTCGTTGTAAGGTGATGTCGGACGGTCGACCGTTTGCTTCTCGGTCTACCGAACATGTTCCATGCGGATGACCGAGTTTCCATCGGTCCACCGTGATCGTAAATACAGTAAGTTTTTTGGATTTTGAAATTGTTGGATCTGAATTTTTTTTGAATTTTCATCAATTGCAAAAACTCGTTGTAAGGTGATGTCGGACGGTCGACCGTTTGCTTCTCGGTCTACCGAACATGTTCCATGCGGATGACCGAGTTTCCATCGGTCCACCGTAATCGTAAATACAGTAAGTTTTTTGGATTTTGAAATTGTTGGATCTGAATTTTTTTTGAATTTTCATCAATTGCAAAAACTCGTTGTAAGGTGATGTCGGACGGTCGACCGTTTGCTTCTCGGTCTACCGAACATGTTCCATGCGGATGACCGAGTTTCCATCGGTCCACCGTGATCTTAAATGCAGTAAGTTTTTTGGATTTTGAAATTGTTGGATCTGAATTTTTTTTGAATTTTCATCAATTGCAAAAACTCGTTGTAAGGTGATGTCGTACGGTCGACCGTTTGCTTCTCGGTCTACCGAACATGTTCCATGCGGATGACCGAGTTTCCATCGGTCCACCGTGATCGTAAATACAGTAAGTTTTTTGGATTTTGAAATTGTTGGATCTGAATTTTTTTTTGAATTTTCATCAATTGCAAAAACTCGTTGTAAGGTGATGTCGGACGGTCGACCGTTTGCTTCTCGGTCTACCGAACATGTTCCATGCGGATGACCGAGTTTCCATCGGTCCACCGTGATCGTAAATACAGTAAGTTTTTTGGATTTTGAAATTGTTGGATCTGATTTTTTTTTTGAATTTTCATCAATTGCAAAAACTCGTTGTAAGGTGATGTCGGACGGTCGACCGTTTGCTTCTCGGTCTACCGAACATGTTCCATGCGGATGACCGAGTTTCCATCGGTCCACCGTGATCGTAAATACAGTAAGTTTTTTGGATTTTGAAATTGTTGGATCTGAATTTTTTTTGAATTTTCATCAATTGCAAAAACTCGTTGTAAGGTGATGTCGGACGGTCGACCGTTTGCTTCTCGGTCTACCGAACATGTTCCATGCGGATGACCGAGTTTCCATCGGTCCACCGTGATCGTAAATACAGTAAGTTTTTTGGATTTTGAAATTGTTGGATCTGAATTTTTTTTTGAATTTTCATCAATTGCAAAAACTCGTTGTAAGGTTATGTCGGACGGTCGACCGTTTGGTTCTCGGTTTACCGAACATGTTCCATGCGGATGACCGAGTTTCCATCGGTCCACCGTGATCGTAAATACAGTAAGTTTTTTGGATTTTGAAATTGTTGGATCTGAATTTTTTTTGAATTTTCATCAATTGCAAAAACTCGTTGTAAGGTGATGTCGGACGGTCGACCGTTTGCTTCTCGGTCTACCGAACATGTTCCATGCGGATGACCGAGTTTCCATCGGTCCACCGTGATCTTAAATACAGTAAGTTTTTTGGATTTTGAAATTGTTGGATCTGATTTTTTTTTTGAATTTTCATCAATTGCAAAAACTCGTTGTAAGGTGATGTCGTACGGTCGACCGTTTGCTTCTCGGTCTACCGAACATGTTCCATGCGGATGACCGAGTTTCCATCGGTCCACCGTGATCGTAAATACAGTAAGTTTTTTGGATTTTGAAATTGTTGGATCTGAATTTTTTTTGAATTTTCATCAATTGCAAAAACTCGTTGTAAGGTGATGTCGGACGGTCGACCGTTTGCTTCTCGGTCTACCGAACATGTTCCATGCGGATGACCGAGTTTCCATCGGTCCACCGTGATCGTAAATACAGTAAGTTTTTTGGATTTTGAAATTGTTGAATCTGATTTTTTTTTTGAATTTTCATCAATTGCAAAAACTCGTTGTAAGGTGATGTCGGACGGTCGACCGTTTGCTTCTCGGTCTACCGAACATGTTCCATGCGGATGACCGAGTTTCCATCGGTTCACCGTGATCGTAAATACAGTAAGTTTTTTGGATTTTGAAATTGTTGGATCTGAATTTTTTTTGAATTTTCATCAATTGCAAAAACTCGTTGTAAGGTGATGTCGGACGGTCGACCGTTTGCTTCTCGGTCTACCGAACATGTTCCATGCGGATGACCGAGTTTCCATCGGTCCACCGTGATCGTAAATACAGTAAGTTTTTTTGGATTTTGAAATTGTTGGATCTGAATTTTTTTTTGAATTTTCATCAATTGCAAAAACTCGTTGTAAGGTTATGTCGGACGGTCGACCGTTTGCTTCTCGGTCTACCGAACATGTTCCATGCGGATGACCGAGTTTCCATCGGTCCACCGTGATCGTAAATACAGTAAGTTTTTTGGATTTTGAAATTGTTGGATCTGATTTTTTTTTGAATTTTCATCAATTGCAAAAACTCGTTGTAAGGTGATGTCGGACGGTCGACCGTTTGCTTCTCGGTCTACCGAACATGTTCCATGCGGATGACCGAGTTTCCATCGGTCCACCGTGATCGTAAATACTGTAAGTTTTTTGGATTTTGAAATTGTTGGATCTGATTTTTTTTTTGAATTTTCATCAATTGCAAAAACTCGTTGTAAGGTGATGTCGGACGGTCGACCGTTTGCTTCTCGGTCTACCGAACATGTTCCATGCGGATGACCGAGTTTCCATCGGTCCACCGTGATCGTAAATACAGTAAGTTTTTTGGATTTTGAAATTGTTGGATCTGAATTTTTTTTGAATTTTCATCAATTGCAAAAACTCGTTGTAAGGTGATGTCGGACGGTCAACCGTTTGCTTCTCGGTCTACCGAACATGTTCCATGCGGATGACCGAGTTTCCATCGGTCCACCGTGATCGTAAATACAGTAAGTTTTTTGGATTTTGAAATTGTTGGATCTGAATTTTTTTTTTAATTTTCATCAATTGCAAAAACTCGTTGTAAGGTGATGTCGGACGGTCGACCGTTTGCTTCTCGGTCTACTGAACATGTTCCATGCGGATGACCGAGTTTCCATCGGTCCACCGTGATCGTAAATACAGTAAGTTTTTTGGATTTTGAAATTGTTGGATCTGAATTTTTTTTGAATTTTCATCAATTGCAAAAACTCGTTGTAAGGTGATGTCGGACGGTCGACCGTTTGCTTCTCGGTCTACCGAACATGTTCCATGCGGATGACCGAGTTTCCATCGGTCCACCGTGATCGTAAATACAGTAAGTTTTTTGGATTTTGAAATTGTTGGATCTGAATTTTTTTTTTGAATTTTCATCAATTGCAAAAACTCGTTGTAAGTTGATGTCGGACGGTTGACCGTTTGCTTCTCGGTCTACCGAACATGTTCCATGCGGATGACCGAGTTTCCATCGGTCCACCGTGATCGTAAATACAGTAAGTTTTTTGGATTTTGAAATTGTTGGATCTGAATTTTTTTTGAATTTTCATCAATTGCAAAAACTCGTTGTAAGGTGATGTCGGACGGTCGACCGTTTGCTTCTCGGTCTACCGAACATGTTCCATGCGGATGACCGAGTTTCCATCGGTCCACCGTGATCGTAAATACAGTAAGTTTTTTGGATTTTGAAATTGTTGGATCTGAATTTTTTTTGAATTTTCATCAATTGCAAAAACTCGTTGTAAGGTGATGTCGGACGGTCAACCGTTTGCTTCTCGGTCTACCGAACATGTTCCATGCGGATGACCGAGTTTCCATCGGTCCACCGTGATCGTAAATACAGTAAGTTTTTTGGATTTTGAAATTGTTGGATCTGAATTTTTTTTTGAATTTTCATCAATTGCAAAAACTCGTTGTAAGGTGATGTCGGACGGTCGACCGTTTGCTTCTCGGTCTACTGAACATGTTCCATGCGGATGACCGAGTTTCCATCGGTCCACCGTGATCGTAAATACAGTAAGTTTTTTGGATTTTGAAATTGTTGGATCTGAATTTTTTTTGAATTTTCATCAATTGCAAAAACTCGTTGTAAGGTGATGTCGGACGGTCGACCGTTTGCTTCTCGGTCTACCGAACATGTTCCATGCGGATGACCGAGTTTCCATCGGTCCACCGTGATCGTAAATACAGTAAGTTTTTTGGATTTTGAAATTGTTGGATCTGAATTTTTTTTTGAATTTTCATCAATTGCAAAAACTCGTTGTAAGGTGATGTCGGACGGTTGACCGTTTGCTTCTCGGTCTACCGAACATGTTCCATGCGGATGACCGAGTTTCCATCGGTCCACCGTGATCGTAAATACAGTAAGTTTTTTGGATTTTGAAATTGTTGGATCTGAATTTTTTTTGAATTTTCATCAATTGCAAAAACTCGTTGTAAGGTGATGTCGGACGGTCGACCGTTTGCTTCTCGGTCTACCGAACATGTTCCATGCGGATGACCGAGTTTCCATCGGTCCACCGTGATCGTAAATACAGTAAGTTTTTTGGATTTTGAAATTGTTGGATCTGAATTTTTTTTTTGAATTTTCATCAATTGCAAAAACTCGTTGTAAGGTGATGTCGGACGGTCGACCGTTTGCTTCTCGGTCTACCGAACATGTTCCATGCGGATGACCGAGTTTCCATCGGTCCACCGTGATCGTAAATACAGTAAGTTTTTTGGATTTTGAAATTGTTGGATCTGATTTTTTTTGAATTTTCATCAATTGCAAAAACTCGTTGTAAAGTGATGTCGGACGGTCGACCGTTTGCTTCTCGGTCTACCGAACATGTTCCATGCGGATGACCGAGTTTCCATCGGTCCACCGTGATCGTAAATACAGTAAGTTTTTTGGATTTTGAAATTGTTGGATCTGAATTTTTTTTGAATTTTCATCAATTGCAAAAACTCGTTGTAAGGTGATGTCGGACGGTCGACCGTTTGCTTCTCGGTCTACCGAACATGTTCCATGCGGATGACCGAGTTTCCATCGGTCCACCGTGATCGTAAATACAGTAAGTTTTTTGGATTTTGAAATTGTTGGATCTGATTTTTTTTTGAATTTTCATCAATTGCAAAAACTCGTTGTAAGGTGATGTCGGACGGTCGACCGTTTGCTTCTCGGTCTACCGAACATGTTCCATGCGGATGACCGAGTTTCCATCGGTCCACCGTGATCTTAAATACAGTAAGTTTTTTGGATTTTGAAATTGTTGGATCTGATTTTTTTTTTGAATTTTCATCAATTGCAAAAACTCGTTGTAAGGTGATGTCGTACGGTCGACCGTTTGCTTCTCGGTCTACCGAACATGTTCCATGCGGATGACCGAATTTCCATCGGTCCACCGTGATCGTAAATACAGTAAGTTTTTTGGATTTTGAAATTGTTGGATCTGAATTTTTTTTGAATTTTCATCAATTGCAAAAACTCGTTGTAAGGTGATGTCGGACGGTCGACCGTTTGCTTCTCGGTCTACCGAACATGTTCCATGCGGATGACCGAGTTTCCATCGGTCCACCGTAATCGTAAATACAGTAAGTTTTTTGGATTTTGAAATTGTTGGATCTGATTTTTTTTGAATTTTCATCAATTGCAAAAACTCATTGTAAGGTGATGTCGGACGGTCGACCGTTTGCTTCTCGGTCTACCGAACATGTTCCATGCGGATGACCGAGTTTCCATCGGTCCACCGTGATCGTAAATACAGTAAGTTTTTTGGATTTTGAAATTGTTGGATCTGATTTTTTTTTTGAATTTTCATCAATTGCAAAAACTCGTTGTAAGGTGATGTCGGACGGTCGACCGTTTGCTTCTCGGTCTACCGAACATGTTCCATGCGGATGACCGAGTTTCCATCGGTCCACCATGATCGTAAATACAGTAAGTTTTTTGGATTTTGAAATTGTTGGATCTGAATTTTTTTTGAATTTTCATCAATTGCAAAAACTCGTTGTAAGGTGATGTCGGACGGTCGACCGTTTGCTTCTCGGTCTACCGAACATGTTCCATGCGGATGACCGAGTTTCCATCGGTCCACCGTAATCGTAAATACAGTAAGTTTTTTGGATTTTGAAATTGTTGGATCTGATTTTTTTTTTGAATTTTCATCAATTGCAAAAACTCGTTGTAAGGTGATGTCGGACGGTCGACCGTTTGCTTCTCGGTCTACCGAACATGTTCCATGCGGATGACCGAATTTCCATCGGTCCACTGTGATCGTAAATACAGTAAGTTTTTTATCTTCCTAGAATCATTGTGTCGGTTTACCGATCTCTACCCGATTATCCGAATATTTATTCTCAGTAGCTTCGACATTTCTCTGGAAATCTCTATTCGGTGTACCGAAAGGGTATCGGTCATCCGAATATAGTAATTATTAACTTATTAATTAATTAATTTAGTAATTATCTAAATTTATAATCAATTATCTTTTTAATAAAAAAATAAAAAATTGCAGGCGTCTGTGTAAAACGCCCAGCGTAGGAGAGATGCGTCTGGCTAAGCCGCCCAGCGTAGGAGAGAGGCTTCTTAGCCAGACGCCCGTCCCATGGGCGGGGCGTCTGTGTAAAACGCCGCCCCCTAGGGGGAGGCGTCTTACCCAGACGCACCTCTCCTACGCTGAGCGGCTCCGCCAGACGCCCGAAATTTATTATTATTGTTTATTATTTTTTTATTAAAAAGATGTTGGATATTTTACCAGATTCGAATACACCGGGGCGTCTGTTGGCTCATTACTGTCCTCCAAAACATTATTTTTTATGAATATAAGAGGAAGATGAAGAGAGATGTGTGATAGGAGGGTAAAATGTCGCGTTATAACAGTAGAAATGAGAGAATGGCAAAATGGTAATCTGTTGGGGCGATTTAAGTAGTTTTAGGACGACGAATAGCAATTCAGAACAAAATATATTGTTTTGTGGTGGCAGACGGCACCAAAAAAATCATTTGTTTGGATTTTGCTTCAAAAATTAAGCTTTCCACAGTAGAATATGTATTTTTCTTAAAATGTGTGCAGGATAAAGAACGATACAAATATAATAAAAAGATGCGCTCATGTTGCAATTTCTACGGACATACAAATTTTATTGGTCTTGAAAAAATAACCTCACATTGCTAAACACAAAAAGTGTACAACACTCTATAATAGGTAGTTTGTGCCATTGAAGAGCGTTGAGATGAGACGCGAGGAATAATTCGCGTCGGTTTGATTTTTGTCTGTCAACCCCCTTATGTGAGGTGAAGACCGGTGATGAACTCCGGGGGAATCTGAGGTTGGGTTTATTGCTCTGATACCATGATAAATTTGGTTGGTCCACCACCTCAACAAAATCTAAGCACTTAGGTGAAGTGTAGTGAATCCAACTTTATTATAGAGTATTGTACACTTTTTGTGTTTAGAAATGTGGGACTATTTTCTCAACACTACCCCGCACGCGTGACCGGGATTATTTTTTCCGTGTCTACGCGTGGACAATATAGGTTGGAGTGGCCCCCACAGGTCAATCGACCCACTCTGATACCATGTTAAATTTGGTTGGTCCACCACCTCAACAAAACCTAAGCACTTAGGTGAAGAGTAGTGAATCCAACTTTATTATAAAGTGTTGTACACTTATTGTGTTTACGACTATTTTCTCAACAACAATTAACTTGCCAATTTAAATTTAATTTTGCAAGTTTGTCTAGAATAAGTTTGAAACGTGTGATAGAATCTAGAAGTGGTTTTTTTCAAACATAAAATTGTTATTAAGAAGAAAACGCAGTATCAATATAATAAAATGATTTTTTTAATCATAATAGAGGTCGTTGGATAGACCAACGGTACATGTAAAATGCCAACTAGGAAAAAAGTGACATAAATCTAACGCATACAACAACAAAGTCTTTTATCCCAAACTAGTTGGGGTAGGCTAAAAATGAAATTCTAAGGAGTCACGGTTCAGGCACGTGAATCGCCTTCTTCCACGTGTTTCTATCCAATGCAAATTCTCGAGGAACATTCCAATCATTTAAATCTCTTTTGACCGCTTCCTCTCAAGTAAATTGTGATCTGCCTCTTCCTCTTTTTATGTCTTCGATCTGATTCAATACCCCTCTTCTTATAGGTGCCTCCATAGGTCTTCTTTGTACATGTTCATATCATCTCAATCTGTGTTGGATAACTTTCTCTTCCATTGGAGCAACTCCAACTCTCTTACGAATGTCTTCATTTCTAATCCGATCCATTCGCGTATGGTCACACATCCACCTCAACATCCTCATTTCAGATACACTCATCTTTTGTATATGTTGCCTTTTAGTGACCCAACATTTCACACCATATAGCATTGCAGGTCTTATTGTGGTTCTATAAAACTTTCCTTTTAATTTAAGTGGAATTTTCTTGTCACATAAGACACTTGAGGCTTGTCGTCATTTCATCCATCCTGCTCTAATCCTATGGTTAACATCTTCATTGATCTCCCCATCTTTTTGAAGTATTGATCCAAGATATCTAAAAATATCTTTTCTACACACCACTTGTTCATCTAATATAATCTCATCTTCCTCGGTATTAACGGTACTGAAACAACAATTCATATATTTTAGATATACTTAGTTTAAAACATTTTGTTTCTAAGGTATTTCTCCACAACTCTAGTTTTCTTTCCACACCTACCCTACTCTCGTTAATTAATACTACACCATCCGCAAAAAGCATACGCCATGGAATCTCACATTGTAAGTCTTTTGTCACCTCGTCCATTACTAAACCAAATAGATATGGACTTAAAGTTGAACCCTGATGAAGTTCAATCTTAATCGGAAAACTTTAGTCACATCATCACAAATTCTAACGCTAGTTTCAACTCATTCATACATATCTTTAATTAAATTCACATATTTTGTTGATACTTTCTTTTTCTCAATGGCCCACCACATAACATTTCTTGGAACTCTATCATATGCCTTTTCTACATCAATAAAAACCATATGTAGATCTTTCTTTTGTTCTCTATACCTCTCCATAAGCTGTCTAATAAGAAATATGACATCTATCGTTGACCTTCCAGGCATGAAACCAAATTGATTATCTCTAACACATGTTTCTTTCCTTAGACGGTTCTCAATTACTCTTTCCCACAATTTCATAGTATGACACATGAGTTTGATACCTCTATAATTAGTGCAACTTTGAATATTCCCTTTATTCTTGTAAATTGGCACTAAAATACTTATTCTCCATTCATTTGGTATTTTATTTTTCTCAAAGATACTACTAAACAATTTAGTTAACCACGTTATTGCTTTATCTCCCAGACATTTCCACACCTCAATCGGAATCTCGTCTTAGACTACAAATCGTCTATTAGATTCCTCAATTGTATCATCCACTTCAAAAGTGTCGCTATCTTTTTCTCCATTAAACAACTTATCAAAATATTATCTCCACATTTCCTTGATATCCTCTACATTAACTAAGATGTTATTATTATCATTTTTAATTCATTTAACTTTTGTAACTTCTCTCTTATTTTAGTCAACTTATATATTCCAACCTCTCCCTTCTTTGATCCCAACTTTTGGTATAAATTCTCATAAACAACTCATCTAGCCTCTCTTACTGCTTTCTTAGCAAGACAAAATAAATCTAACACATAATTTAGAAAAATAACAAGTGGTACAACTTTTATGAAATAAAGATATGGCCAAGGAATAATTAATATTCGCAACCCTATAACCAATAATTTAGAATTTATTGCTTATTTTCTTACTTACTCCAATATATAGTAGCTACATTTCTGTCAATTAAAACATATAAAATGTTAAATGAAAATACATCTGATAATGTTCTCCATGTAGATATTGGCAATTTCTACAAAAGAAACCAACACTGAAAACTAAAATTATTTTACGACAAAATAAATGTAATAATTTTTTTACTTTGAAACATTCCATTGAAATTGTATTTGTAGATTTAAAGTCTAAAAGCCAAGTCAACAATTATTGTAATAAATAAATCAATCAATATTTTGTGTCAATATTATATTTAAAAGATATGATGGACATAATTAATAATTTACAGCAATTTTACTGCTTCTATGCAAATCTTTTAACATGTCTATTGTCTTATTGACTTAGAACGAGTCTACCGCAGAAAACCGTACGCTCTAACTTTAATGGTTTACGGAGTTATAATATTCGATAATTTCCCACCTGAATATTATCGTTAATCGTTTGCTAACTTTTCTCACGTAGGGTGAAAAATTCTTCGTTCATGAGTTATAAATATAGGGATAAAAGCAGTCTAGCTTTCACCACAACCAAGTTAAATCATACTAGTTTAGATTAATTTAGAGAGAAAACAAGAGATAGCTAAGGACATGTTTTCCAAAGTATGTTGCAGTTTGTTCATATTGGTTGCTTTCTTGGCGAAATCAGTTGTTGCACAAGATGTTTTTGATGTCACCAACTATGGGGCTGTTGGAGATGGAAAGACTAATGACACAAAGGTGAGTTGTTATTTGTGTTAAACTAGTTTTTGTTTGGTGATGTTTAATTTATGGTTGTGTTTGTGTCTATGTATTTGTTATTGTTCCATTCCTCATTTTTTCCTTTCATGGACGCTTTATTATTAGTATATTTACACTCCTGAGAATACTCTATTCCGTTTCTTTTTCTTAAGCAAAGTTTTTTTTAAAACATGTGTTTTTTTCTTCTAATTTTCAAAGGATACTTCAAAGTTCAAATAGACAGATGATTTTAATGTTTTTGTGCATACAAGAATCTCTTCTTGTTTTCACACACACACATATATATCTCACACCGTCACACGTCAAAAAAAAGTCGGACTTCTGACAATGTGTGTAATTGAGTTTTCAAAATCAAAATGCCCTAGTATTTGTTGAAGTACGGTTATATAATTTATTAATTGTTCTTTTTGTGGCTTCATTATTCTAAACAGAGGGATTATATAGCCAAAAAGTGGTACATGGTATATATATATTAGTTTAGTTAAATCCTTGATGCTCAGACCAAGGATCAGAACCCCAACAAAATAAGTTATATCTATGTTGCTTTTATGTGTTTGTAATTATTCTAAGCTTATTTCACTTCGTACTACTGTAAAACCGTTTTACTTTCACAAAAACCATCCTTTTACCAAAATACTTCGCCACTATTTTGCGTCAATTCAACGACCTTAATAAAATTTATTTCAATTGTAAATTTACAAAATCTCGGCTAAGTAATCTTGAATTTACAAAAAAGGTTATACAATCATTGAATAAATTTCTCATAAAGAGCCATATACAATTGAATTATTTGTTACTTTTCAGGCCTTCTTAGCTGCATGGGAAGCATCATGTTCATACAATGGAAATTCCACCTTCATGGTGCCCTCCAAAACCTTCTTAGTTGGCCAGTTGGTGTTGAGTGGTCCTTGCCCTAACAACACCAGAACCAATGTGTTGATCAAAGGAGAACTTAAGGCTCCCACGGAACATGATGATTATAGCAACAAGGAATGGATTGGAATCAACCAAGTTGATAATTTAAACCTTGGTGGTGGTGGTAGCTTGGATGGCCAAGGTGCTTATGCTTGGCCACTTAAGAAGTCTTGCCCTAAGAAGAAGGATTGCGTCGACCTTCCTACCGTGAGTACTTCCAACCCTAACCTTTTCTTTTAGTAATGTTCATAAATATATAGCATATATGAGATGACAAATCAAATATTTTTTGATGAGCATAACAAATGAAAAATTCTTAATATTTCAAATAGGTGTAGAAGCATGGGGCTTAAAATTATTGAAGAATGTCATATAATACTAGTTAATTATTTCATTAGTGGATCGATAAACTTCATGTATAGATATGCTAGAGTCATTTTTTATAGTTTTTTTTTCAAATGCTTATAACTACCGATGTTCGTTGAAAATCCTTCGGGATTAACTTTATCAAGAAAACCCTCTTTGGTCAAAAGACATAAAAGAAAAAAGGGTATTCCAAACACCTTCAGTAGCTTTAGTCAGTCATATATGTTACTGCCTTTGGACCATAAATATCAGTGCATGGACTATCCTCACCCGATCTGCTTCCTCTCTATGCTACGTTAGTTTCTCTTTCTGCTACATCAACTTCTCTCTCTACCGCGTAAGTTCACTCAACCCACCAAAAATATTTCCTTACTCACGCCTAAAAACACACTACATTTTCTCCCATCCACGTCGTTAGAAGATCAATCCTAGGTAAAATATTAAAAAATCACAAAAAAATCTACAAAATCAAAACAAATAAAAACATATTTTCAGAAAGAAAAAAAATTGATAAATAATTTAAAATGATTTTTTAAAGATTTTTAACCAAAAAAACGAAGAAGGGGGGCACGTCGGAAATCGTGACCCCCACCGCCTGATTTCACGCCCGAGCGGGAGAAGTGCGGGGGATGTGACACGGGTTTCACGCGGGAAAACCGACGTGGTCGGGCACCCGGGTTCATCAGCCCTCTGTTAAGAATGCTCCCTATAAATGAGAAGTTGATTTTTTTTTGTATCGTTCCCTATCATCTGTTCTTATCAATTCTCATTAAAAGTATTTTAATTAACCCGAGCCTTTATCCTTTTTTATAATAAATTTATAAGATTTTTATTAATTGATAATGTAAACCACATTATTTAAATACAAGGGATACACATTACGAAAGTAGTACAACATGGAGTAAAAACAATAGCCAAAAGGCTTGTTGAATTAGAGGTCAAAATACTACAAGGAGGTTACCTAACGATGTAATTAGATGTCATAAAATTAAGAGAAAAAAAGTTGTAATAGAATCTAACTAAATAGATTTTTCCCCCTATAAGAATCGAACTTATAGAATTGATGCAAGTTTAAACTTCTTACTTGAGACAAGTCCAATAATATTTTTGCAGTCTCTTATATTCAACAACGTGAAGAATGCTTTCATCTCCAACCTTCACTTCAAGAACAGCAAAGGCGTCCACATAAACTTCCACAAGAGCTCAGACATCCAAGTTAGCCATTTGAACATCTCAGCTCCAGGTGACAGTCCCAACACCGACGGCATCCACATCGCGGCCACCAACAACATCAGAATAACCGACTCCACCATCGGAACGGGCGATGATTGCATCTCTGTTGGGCCAGGAGCTAGGAATCTACACATCTCCAAAGTTTTCTGTGGTCCCGGTCATGGTATTAGGTAACTAATTTGTACAGTATTTTATATTATTTAATTAAGTCTGTAACCGGAGGCCATAATGTAAAAATAACGTGTGAATGCATGTATTGAATTAAGTCTAGTGGTGATCACTAACTCGAAATGTTTGAATTGTAGCATTGGAAGCTTGGGCAAGTACAAGAACGAGAAGGATGTCGTCGGAGTGAAGGTCAGAAATTGCACCCTTACCGGTACAACCAACGGTGTTCGAGTGAAATCATGGCCTGGAGCACAACCAAGCAAAGCAATGAACATCACCTTCGAGGACATAACCCTCAACAACGTCACCAACCCTATCATCATCGACCAACACTACTGCCCCGACAACGACCCTTGTGCCAGCAAAGTAAGCAACCAGAGACTCCACAAAACAAAAACATCAAATCGTTATAACTTCATCTAGCTTCATGTGTTTTATTTAACGTGTGTGTGTTTTTGAAATGCAATGCAGCCTTCTGGTGTGAGTATTTCCAATGTCACCTTCAAACGCATCAGAGGAACATCCAACGGTCCAGTCGCAGTCAGCCTGATGTGCAGTGACGAGGTGCCATGCAAGAGCGTGAAGCTTCAGGACATTGATATTGTGAATGTGGATGGAAACCAAACTACTTCACAATGTGCTAACGTGAAGGCAAGCTTCTATGGAGCTCAAGAACCAGCTCCATGCAACTAGACTACAAACACACACGTTTATCTTTTACTTGCACACAATTTTTTTTTTTATAAACACAGTTTTTCCTTTTCAACGCAACATAAAAATGATTAGTCTTTTTTTTTGTAATTTTTATAAAACAGACAATGCGTCAATTTGTCGGATTGTCGTTATTTTCTTTTTTCTTTTGTCGTTATTTTGTTTTACTGAAAGGTTATCAAATGAAAAGAGAGATTCCTGTAAAAAAAACAATGCTTTGTCGTGCTATTTTAGTTGTCAACTATCTACCTTACGTTGCAAAATGTATTAAATTTGAATTCTGGCTCTATTTACCCGATCTATTGAACTTTTAAAAGAAACCATCACTTCATAAGTAAAATTTCTTAAAGACGTTAAGTTGATATCGCCCCGGAAAACTCTAAATAGTCTGACACCAAGTATAGTGTAGGACGTAGTTTCTAGATATTGTTTTCAATTGACTTGTGCATACAACCGTCATTAAACAGTACGAAAGTGCTGACAATTTAAGTCATTTTAACCTGGCTCACTGGGCCATCACTCCGGTGCCAATTTCTACCTAAAAATCATATTCTCTAAAAATCTTATTATCTCGCGTCTTCACGTTGTCACGTCAATTAATCTACTTATTTTCAAAAACTGTATATTATTTTTCAACTATCTTTTTCCTTCGTATCATTTATTTTTAACTCCACACTCTAATGTTGATAAAACCAAAAAAATTATAAATAGAAAAAAACCAAAAAACACATTTTTTTAAAAAAAATAAAAAAATGATTATGATAAATCAAAACAAAATAAATAAATAAATAAATAAAACCAGTAAGCAAGTGAGTCCCCAGCCCACCCAAGTTGGACACACCCTGCCCCATTTCCTACCCCGTAGAGGGGTGGAAAATCGGACACCCGATTTTTGGGCACGCGTAATGAGTGCCCTTATAATCCAAAGCCCAAGAGACCTATATCAGATTTATCTTCAACACCATGCAAAATGGACTTGTGTAACTCCAACAAGGAAAGATAATAGAAATTTAATATACGATGGTGGGAGCTTAAAATTAAAAATTAAACCCCAGACTCACTAGATAAATCCTGAAATTTAATATTGTAAAAGCATAAGAGCTTGATTTATTTAGAAGGTGCTCAACTTCCAGAACTCAACTCCGAATTTGAATAAGTCGACATTTTCAACACTAAAAAAGGTTTATTGGAAAAGTGAGGGAATTACAAAAGTTTTGAATTGCAAATTATGAAGTTAGTTTTCAAGCTTTACTTCTCCACTTTGCAATCATTTTCCTTCAAACCATCCCACCTTCAGATAATCATTGTTCCATAAGTAATTCTGTTTGCATGCAAAACTGGAGCCTTAAATTTTGGAAAATATATACTACAATAAACTCAATGTAAACAATTATACATGACACCAGAATCACTTCTATAAAGACAAAATAACTAATTGTGACAATACAGTAACCAACACATTATTGATTCAGAAAGAATACAACACAGTTTCCATTGAGAAAGCTCCTTTCGGCATGGCAGATGGAAGGACGAAAAGGTTCACAAAACTCAATGTGCCAGAAAAATAATGACACAAACTTGGAGAGATCACAACAACAATGTCAACATTTTTTAGATAGCTGTACCTGAAGCAACTTGTGGTTTGGCTATGACCCACTTTAAGTAGCAGCAGATCGATGGGTACATCTTTCTGGGTTTCTGATGGTAGCATCTGCTGAATCAAGGAATCAGAGTTGGGCATTTCATAATCATATTCTCGATACAACCTCATGGTTTGATAAACCGAGCTAATTTTCCAAGGACTGTTCTCAAGTTTCGGATACCGGCACCAGATTTGGAACTGACCATCATCTAGAATAAACACAGGAACAAGGCTCTTGAGTATTTAGCGGAATATATTCATGTGCCTAAAAGGGTTAGACTTGTGCAAATAATTGACAACTTACCACAGGTCTAACTAAGGACTTTTTTGCCTTCAAATCCTGAAACAAAGATAAGAATCATAAAGATGATGACTATTGACTAATGTTCATCTCACATGGTTGAATGCTCATGCAATTGGTTGACTGTTTCCAAAATTACCTCCTGAATTTGCATCGCACGACGTGCAACATCCATTGGGAAGGTGACATCAGTCTTGGTTAACACAATTTGGTATGGTGTTCTAGATCTGAAAAACAAAAATAATCATTGTACAGTCACCAGGATCCCGGCCAAAAACTATTGTCATTAGGGGCTTGAAAAGTAATAATAGTGTCCAAATACATACAACATACTTCCTTTAACTCAAGAATAAGTATCATTCCACATGAGGTCATAAAGCAATAAAGCTAAACAAGGTTACATAATAGTTCACAACGAATTATGTACCTCTCCATCAAGTCAATGAGCTCATGATCCCTTTGCTTCATACCCCATTTGGTATCAAGCAGAAGGCACACCCTTTCCAACCCCTCCCTAGTGGACACGTATTCTTTAACCTGCATTTTGATGACAATTTTTTCACAAATATATCAAACTAGACAGCAAAGATGGGTAGCGAAAAACATATCATTCAAATGAATATATTTAAAAAACATTGCATTTTTTCTATAATCAACTTGTTATAAATTTTTAGAAGAAATATATAAATTATAAGTACATTTAACTGGACTTCTATAATGGTTTCTCGGAAATCACTTAACTGCAATAATTGAAATATAGAATCGCAAGACAATTTTTGTGGTATATTCTTTGTATTAAGGACGTGTAATGTAAATACATATAGTGACTGACATGGTTGCAGCCATTTCAGTTTCCCGAGTCAAATTTTCATTTTTCACAAAAACTTATATCATGTAGAAAGTTGAGAAAATTCATTTGATATCTAAGATTCCTTAACTACTGCGATCTCTGTCTGTGCATCCTTTTTCCTCTTGAAGATGGACTGCAATGAAGTCCAGAGAAGAGTACGAATATGTATAATGGCAATTATGCAGTGGTATGTTTAACCAGTGAGCAAATTCTAGGGCTTTACATAGTGTTCATAGTCCCTAGACAAATATGAGGATGTGGTAAATGCATCTCGAAAAGAGAGAATTTTTCAAGGTTCCCTGCCACTAAATGATGTCAATATCCTAGAAACTCAATATTTAAGAAATAAAACACAAGTTGTTCCTTACATGTAAACAAGAAAGAGATGTTTGAGATGTTTACCTTCTTGTTACATAATCTTTAATTTATTAGGGAAGGCGATACACTAAAACAGGTGATACTACACCATTGAGCTGGTTTAGTATGCCAAATTGGTAACATAGTGTGCATTTATAAGTTTTTTTGTCGCATATGGATTGATCAATATACGAGGTTGGATGGAGAATATCTAGTTGAATTAACATATATTCGAATAATATACTCTTTTTAAGAATACTCACAAGTTCCTCCCAAGCATCCTTAACATCCTCTTTTGCATACGCAAAGCCATACCCAGGTAAATCAACCATGCAGAGTTTTGAGGCAAGCCTGAAGAAGTTAATAGTCTGCAAAACACCAAGTACCACCAAATACCGTTAAAAACCCAATTACCAGCAGAATTACATTCTAGATATTCCACAAAAAGTCAGAATCATGTTATTTAGAATTCATACCTGAGTATGTCCAGGTTTATCAGATGTTCGCACAATTCCCCATTGTCTTGTAAGAGCATTTAACAATGAGGACTTTCCAACATTGGACCTCCCTACACCCATATGAATTTATTAATGTAAACCCATCATCATCATAGACATGTAGTGCCTTCGTAGTACAACTAGTCGTGTATCGCAAATTGTTGAAAACTATGGCAATTTTTAATCTTTAAAATTGGAATCTGGTCCACTAGATTAGAACCCCTGACATGTAGTCTATAGGAATCATAAATTTATAGTCGTAATAGTATCCCTTCAACTCCAGATGTCTATTATGTAATGTAAATTTGCAAAAATTATTACAGGAAAAGATAAACAACCATATCGGCTTGGGATATCTAGGAATTATTTTGTCAAGGATGCTTCGGATGCAATCATAAGGAATCAAAAAGATAAGGTGGAGTCATTCCTAACAAAATAATTGAAGAACAAAACTTCTCCCCAAATATTAAAGAAAAACATGTTTGCAGGATAAAAAGGTTCCAGCTAGTTAACTACTTTATTTTCAGATGCTTGTTAGAACATAAAGGTACTGGCCAATATGACAAATAAGTTTCTGACGATACCAGCAAATGCTATCTCTGGAAGCACTGGAGGTGGGAAGGAAGTAGACACTTTAGCAGCAGCAAAGAATTCCAACTTATTCCTGAATACCTGTACAGAGTCCATGTCAAAAATAACAAACTGGGACTAAGAATAAGAAATCTTTATCAGAGACTAACTAGTAGAAAGGAATGTAAGTTATAAAAGGCAGAAGCATCTTTAGTTGATTTCTAGAACAAAATGAATCAAACAAGTCTAAGCAAAGGAGAAAAAATGGTAATACATGGTTGGCCATGAAAATAAATTTACAGTTTTAACATGACCTAGAATAAACATGAAGACGTGCTTTTTATTTTGGACTAGGGCATCACTCCTATCTAGAGGTGAATGTAAGCCTAGGAAAATTCAAGTAGTTAATCACCATTGATGACTTGGGTTACTATCGAAATATCCTCTAAGTACAAAAACGAAAGAAATTAAGGATTACAAAGAAAACATACACTTTCTTCAATCCGTTCTCGGTCAGTAAAAGTAGAGAAGGGGACATTGTCCAGGGGAGCAGAAAAATCAATGTTATAGCCAGCTCTCTTCAGTTCAATAGTTCGCCTACGTCCCAACAACTGCCAATCATAAAAATTGCTTAGAACTTACAAAAAAATGGGCAGAAGAAAAATGAGGTACTTGTGCATTGGTCTCATTTACATTGTTTTCTACAAATGAAAGAATAGCAGGACTTGGTTTTATGGCTCGAAACTGTGCATTGCTTGAAAGTTGATTCTCCTTTTCTTCAGTCTTCTCTGTAGGAACGAAATACAGAATTAGTGAAGAAAACAAAGTGCACAACCAGGCATCAGTTTCACACAAATATTGAGTAATTTTCAAGGAGGAGGAGAAGTTAAGGTAAACAGTAATATGGACTGACACATAAGTAGAAAAACTAAAAGATGTTAAAGACAAATCTTAGAGAGTACCCTCTGTTGGAGTTGGAATTCGAATTGGAGTTGGAGTGAGAGTGGGAATGCTATCAACTATTCTTTTATTTGAAATGTCATTTGGGTCTAAACGAATCACTCGTTTTTTTCTCTTGGGTTTTTCATCAGCCTTAAGAGACTCTTTACTGGGTGACTTCCTATGGTCTTCTCTCTTGACAGGGTTGTTTGACAAGGAATGCTTTTGGGATCGCTGATTAGTTGGCTGGATTTGCTCTGTTTTCTGATTCTTATTTGATTTTTTTCTGAAAGATATGTCCTCAACATTGTCAATGCTTTTCTTAACATATTTTCTCTGGATGATCCTCTGAATCTTTGATTTGGAGTCCCTGGAATAAACTTCAGTATCTGACTCTTCACTATCATCAGCTTGCTCGGCTTCATTTCTTCTATATTGTTGTGCATGAGTGAATTTTTTAACAGAAGGTCCTCTATCGTCTCTGGCAGCTTTTGGTCGAGAGATGTTTTCATCCCCGGGTACACTTTCTGTGTTGGAGGCTGGAACATCCTTACTTCGTAATTGTTCTGAGCGGAACTGGATTTCTGCATCAGTGTTCCTAAACTTTCCTCTGTTTCCAACTTTGGAAGCAAATCTCTTTGCACCAAATGAAGAAGCATATTTGCTAGTGTGACTGCTCAGATTGACATTTATTTCATTATAAGACTCGTCTCCAACATCATACTTAAGCTTCCGTCCATTTCCATTGTCTCTGCTTCTTTTCCATCCACTCCTATGTTTTGTATCATTTTTGGTGGTTTTAAGTCTTCCAACCATGAATCCCTCTCTACTACGACCCTTCCTCTTTGTATCCATTCCAAACCCCATGTCCCAATTCTATGTTTTTCTTCTATTGAAAATCAATATATGATACCAATGACGTAGGAAATGCCCACCAAGGATCTTGTAACTTCTAATGCTTTAGATATCCTGAAGAATCAAATGGTAAAACATGAAAGACAGAAATGGTTTAACTGTCCTATCACAATGTGCGAACAGCTTTTGAAGCTGGGTAACTAAGAGCAGCCTGAATGCATTATGACCAGAAAATTGGTGTGCATACATTATAACCAGAAAAATTGTGTGCATATATAATGCCAAAAGGTCAAAGAGACGTATGTTCCAAACTACAGAAACCTAAGGAGAGAACATCGTTTAGAATTTAACATCATCATAAACTCATATAAACATTACAACAAACAGAACAAATGAACAAAATGTGCATAACTTCATGTCCACAGTAATCGTGAACACTAAAATGCCCAAATAAGGAAACTAGGATGTCCTTGAGGAACGAAAGTTTTGAGCGAACTTCGTAGACAAGCAAACCCTTTCATCAGATGAAAGTAACAGCAAAAAAATCAAATACCCTAAGAACCCAAAACACACTGAAAACCATCCAAAAGACGACATGGTTAAAATCCAAATCACCACAATTCAAACTTTTCAAATAGATATCACTCCACCAAACAACTCACACTATCACACTACTAAAACAAACCCAATCTACTAAACAACCACTGCAAAATAGAAAATGAGTAATGGGTACCCACCGGAACCACCAGAAATTTCGAAATCTCACATGGGCATTTCATCGAACACCTAACGATCACAAACCAGAACCTACAGAAATCCACTTTTCCACCGAAAACGACGACTTAGGGATCAAAGAGAAGCATAACAGCAATCATCTTGCAGAAGAGGTGAGTGGAAGTGGGGGTGAGACACTAGTTCTTGCCCTGGAGAGAACCTGTTTCCGCCTCTCTCTTTTTGGGTTTATTTTGTGATAAATTAAAAATGTCTTCGTACTTAAGGTCTTACGAAGGAACAGAGGGTTAAGGGGTAGCACTTCGGGCGTTAACCCAGCATCAACGATGGGCCGTAAGTCTAACAGCCCAAATTGCAGATTTTGTGTTAAGGCCGTGTTACGTGGAGTGAAAAAGTTGGTCAAATTGGAAGAGACTTTTTATTTTTTAGAACTAGTTGAAAATTGATGATACATACCAAAATTAGGGGGACTTGTCTATAAAATGTTGACAAAATCCCTAAGTTTTTTCCCCTAAAGCGACTAAAGGCTTAGGGTGTGTTTGGCAACACTCATATAAAGACTTGGCTTCTACAAAAATCGGCTTCTCCAATAACCCCTTCCCTTTTGTTTCAAGGTGTCCTTAAGTCTGTCGTGTTTGAATGTGACTTTCTACTCTCTACCTGACGTCCTGTCGAAGCGCAAAAATATGTCATTCTTGTCCATGTCCCCCACCTTTTACCCCTATTGAAGGATCTCCCTTTCCCCTGGTTTCTCATGTGATTTCAAGACAATGTTGTCAAAGCTCCAGGCGGCCACGGAAAGCCCAGTGCATGTTGGAGTTTGTGTGGATATCCTCTATTACTTATACCCATACCCATACTTAGTTATTAACTCTGGAAAAAATAGCACAAATTAATGGGGGAGAAACTGCAACAACACTTAGCTTCTGAATTCATTTTGGCGTGTTCGGATGGAAGAAGCCATAAATGCAGGTTCTTGGAGAACCAATGACTCAAGTGGTCTTGCCAAACACAACTTTAGAAATTCATTGACAACACAACTGTAGAAATTCATTGACAACACAACGACAGAGGTCCAAATACGAATCATTAGTAGCATATCATACATTGCATTCATACTATATATTATTTATTTTACCTCATATTTGTGTTATATGGGTTTTTCTTATGTATATTTGTAGGTTTATGATGTGAATTAAAATTTATACCGCAAGTGCACGGTGTCAATGAAGACGTGACAAATACGGGTCGAACACAAGGAGGGAGAGATATTGTTATTTTTTTGATTTTCGATTAGAGAGAGAGAGAACAATTAAATTGGTTGGTTTTGAAATTTTTGGGTTTTAATTATCTAAAGCAAGAAACATGAACGATTAAAACTAAAACAAGAACAAAGATTGTGAATTCCGTTGGGTGGAGGTTTAGATTTAAGGTTTAGATTAGAGAATTCTGAAACTTATAATAAATCACATTAGTTATAAAGCATTACATGATAAATGATTTAACATAAACTCAAGTAATCAAAATATACTAATACGAAATTAAAATAATAACTTTATTCTCTTCTCATCACCCTAAATCCGTCACCCCCACCCTTTGGAAAGAGTTAGAAACTCATAGAGGGAGGAAGAAGGGGTCCTAGAGGCATTACAAAAGAAAACTAAAAACACAAAATAAAAGAAACAGAATTTTATTGCTAAATTATGGAACAAAAGGAAGAACTCCTCACAACATCGTTCTCGGGGCTATTTATAGCCGATACAAGGGACCTAAGCATGAAATAAGAAAGTACACGCGTCAACACGCAACCGGTAAAATTTTTAGAGCATTAATCTAATTTGGTGCGGCGGATTCGCCGCAATTTGCTCTTGAGGTGCGGCGGAATCGCCACCTTTTTGGCTCCGAATCGACCCGGATTTTTCCTGTGTGTTTATGGTATGATTTCAATGTCATTTGCGCGTCTGGATTGATTCTTGCATATCTTTGGAGATCCGAATTAATTTCTTCATATATTTGGAGATCCACATTGATTTTTCTTTATATTTTCTCCATAATAATAAAAGCTACTCGTGATTTGCAATTAGGTCCTTGACTTTTTGCAATTAAGTCCCCGGCTACTTTTGTGCTTAAGTCCTTGTTCTTTTCGTAATTAGGTCTTGAATGCTTTTATGCTTGGATACATTTCCATTTGAAACCCGATAAACTTGAACTTGGTCTTTATGATAGAAACGAGTCTTTTGTACGCGTTTATGCTCGGGATGTGGGTAATTTGCATTCAGGTCCCTGTATTCTGTAAATAAGACTAAACACATACCTTAGTAGCATTTATTGATATAAAAGTAATCTAAATGAAAGACATATGATGCAATGTATGCAATGCATCAGTTTACGTAATAAAGAATGGAAAGAAAGCAAAAAAATGTAATTGCAAGAAGAAATGATTGATAAGCAAGGGATTTAAACCTAAATGAAAAGGTCAAAGACCAAACTACAAACACGAACAGACCTAAGTCCAAATAAAATGTTCTATCGCCAAGAAGATCTCAAACTCAAGAACCTAGGGAGTGTTTATGCAATTAAGGTCAAACCGGGTTGAACCAGTAGATCAAGGTTCACCATACGTGTTAAAATGAAAAAACTTAAGTTGTTGAACGAGTTTTAGCTTGATCGGACACAAAAAAATCCGTCGATGGCGGATCCAAATCCACTATTACTGGATTCTGAGGGGATTTAGGCGTCCAAATTTGCAATGTGGTTCAATTTTATGTTTAAGGTGCACTAGACTCATGCACATTCGATTGTGACCCTTGGACTAGCTTCATATCCATTAAAAGCATCCATTGTTTTTTATATAGACTTGTTTCTTCTACCTTTACTCTTCTCCTTCCACTTCCAAACCTAAAAGTTATTCAATTTGGTTGGTGACAAAGCTTAGTAGGGAGCCCATGTATATGGAGATTGAAGCAAACTTTTTATAAAATCTTGTTCTACTTGTGTTCTCTACATATTGGTATGCTTTATTTCTCATTTGGTGTGTTCTAGATTTACTTAGTGATTTGCTTCATAGTAGATTCTTCTATTTTCTTCTTCATTAACATGTGTACGGAGTAGATTCACCTCCCATTTGGAGGTGGAGTTACATGATAATTTTAGATGTAATGAATATGTACTCTCGCTCTGTGTGGAAGATTTGAATGTTAACATGTTGGGTTCATGCGGATATGGTTAGATATAGGTAAATGTTTGATGTCTGGTAATTATTTCCTAGTTCATGCTTCAATAACTTGGATTGTTGCTCTTGTTGCTTGACTCCCTTTATGTTAATGTTGGATCTATTTATGATGTGTTATATGAGTTGTTTAACAAGATTTGTGTGTATTTAGCCTTTGATGGGTCTTACCATGCTTAGTCTAGGTCAGCCTATGAAATCAGGTAATTCTTGAGCACATTTGTGTATGATTATGTTTGTGTTTGTTTGATTAATGTTTGGAATGATTAGTAGACATCATTCATGCTTTCACACACTCAAATAAACACACACATGCTCTTCACGTTTCACACACTGATCACTTATAATTCTTCATGTGTCGCCATTTGATGCATTGCATACATTGCATCATATGTCTTTCATTTAGATTAATTTTATATCAATAAATGCTACTAAGGTATGCGTTTAGTCCTATTTACAGAATACAGGGACCTGAATGCAAATTACCCACATCCCGAGCATAAACACGTGCAAAAGACTTATTTCTACCATAAAAACCAAGCTCAAGATTATCGGATTTCAAATGTAAATGTATCCAAGCATAAAAGCGTTCAAGATCTAATTACAAAAAGAACAATGACTTAAGCACAAAAGTACTCGGGGACATAATTGCAAGAAGCCAAGGACCTAATTGCAAATCACGAGTAGCTTTTATTATTATGGAGAAAATCTAAAGAAAAATCAATGTGGATCTCCAAATATATAAAGGAATTAATTCGGAGCTCAAAAGAATGGAAAGAATCAATCCAGACGCGCAAAGGAGGATCAAATCATACCATAAACATTCAGCCAAAATCCAGATTTAATCTGACTCGATTGTGCGGCGTTTCCGCCGCACAACACACAATGTGCGGCGATTCCGCCGCCCGCTAGGCGATCCGTGTGCTCAAATTTTGTCCAGTCGTGTCTGGACACGTGTACTTTCTTATTCTATACCTAAGTCTCTTGTATCGGCTATAAATAGCCCTGAAACGATGTTGTGAGGGTCCCTTAGCTTATGTTCTAGTTTTTATTCCATAATTTAGTTTTGTTGTTTTTTATTTCTTGTTTTTAGTTTTCTTTTGTAATTCCTCTAGGACCCCTTCTCCTTCCTCCCATCCATGAGTTTCTAACTCTTTCTAAAGGGTGGGAGTGACGGATTTAGGGCGAAGAGAAGAAGAATAAAAGTTATTATTTTAATTTCGTGTTAGTATATTTTGATTACTTGAGTTTATGTTAAATCATTTATCATGTAATGCTTTATAACTAATATGATTTATTATAAGTTTCTGCATTCTCTAATCTAAACCCGATATCTAAACCTCCACCCAACAGAATTCACCATCTTTGTTCTTGTTTTATTTTTATTTGTTCATGTTTCTTGCTTTAGATAATTAAAACCAAAAATCTCAAAAACCAAATTTATTCTTCTCTCATTCTTTCCCCCAATCGTAAATCACACAAATAACAAATCTCTCCCTCCTTGTGTTCGACCCGTACTTGCCACGTCTTCATTGACGTCGTGCACTTGCGGTATAAATTAAAATTCTCATCACCATTGCTCCACGTCGATGGCAATTTTAGCATTATTGTTCACTACATCTTTTGCACCTAGTAGTATATTCGTCTTTGGATTGTGAGTATATTAGTGTAGTGTTTAGTTACTATTACTTGCTCTCCTAGTGGAAATTTTCTCCATTTCATTGTGGTTTAAATCACAACTTGTAGTGCATCTTTCCCTGTAGATCAACCCGTACTTATCGGCACTTTAACATGATCATGCACTTGCAGTAAGACTTCCAAACCAATATGATGAAGACACAACAACTCAACATATAAAAGAAGAATATTTTTTTGTTTAGGTTGAGTGACTAAAATAAGAATTTTACTAAGCATTGTTGTTTAGGTGCAAGAGACTCAACGTCTTTAAAGCTTACAATGTCATAAAGAGCCAAGAATAAGAACAAAAACAACTTCCCTACAATATGTTGTTGAAACTAATAACATTATTAAGTGCTTAGGAAAGTAAATTATTTGTAACCCCAAACAAAACAAACTTCTTTGCATATAGCTAATTAAGCACTACTATAACAAACAACAAACAAACACAGATAATATATATTACACACTTATATAGAGAGAGTAAAAGCACACCCACACAGGCAAAATAAAAACAAACTTACCCATCCAAACCATTAAACTCGTCAAACCATCTTCCAACTCCAAAGGAAACTCCAATCCTTCTCGAGGAAGACATAAAAGCAACATGCATTCACAAACAGACCAAGGTCATCAAAAAAATGGGGTTTTTCCTTAGGTTCACATCCAAAACTTACTTATTAGGCCTTTGCCTCATTATATTTTAATATTGCCCCAGAACGCTCATGAATCCAACTAATTACTTGGGTGCACCCACATCAAACTCTGTCAACCCATTTCGTGACACCGCTATGTCGCCTCTATTAAGTCTGAATCAATTTACAAACAAATCGATGGAACCTCGAGTCCAACCCATCAAGATACCGACTGAGCCTAGTTGACTCCAAATTGACTTCATCAACGAAATCCACTCTCATTTTGAACCCAAATATCCACACTCTAACCTAATTATTCGAAATCTCCCCAATCGCCGTCCCCTCCAATTCGTCGTTCCCAAAATCCCTAATTTCCCCACTTGTCACTGTCGACAACCCCCATGTCTCGTCGTCGACACTTGGTCAATTTGGGGGTGGTACGCTCGGTCACAGAAGAGTGGCAATAGGCTCGGTCGATTTGGCTAGGAGGGTTGATTGGGTGGCTGGTTCGGTGGGAGTCGGGTTGATTGGGTGAAAATGCCTAATAAAACATGATTGGCTTGCAATCATTTAGGAATCGATATGAAGTGGATTTCTAATTGGTTAACACGATTTGGTGGAATTGGGCTCAGTCAGTTGGCTTGGTGGGTGCGAGTCAGGTTTGAATCAATTTGCTGGTTAGTTGATTTGGACTTCACAGTGGTTTTAACATGGGTGACATAACAGTGTCACAGAATGGGTTGACGGAGTTGGATGTAGGTGCACCCAAGCAATTAGTTAGATTCGTGAGCATTCTGAAACAATATAAAAATGTACTGGTGCAAAGATCTAATAAACATGTTTTGGAGGTTTACCCAAGCAAAAACCCCAACAAAAATGAAATGGAGACATGAGAACAGGAAAAAGGAAGATAATGTAAGGAAGGAAAAGGGAGAGATTGTAAGTTAATCGGTCACTAATCTAGAGGGGGGTGAATAGATTATCTCCTAATTTTCTTATACTATTGCACAATTAAAACAATAAGGGAAAGAATACAAACCACAAGATGACTCCGGAGATTTATAGAGGTTCGATCACACCACCGTGATCTAGTCCTCTCCTCAAGTTCCGATCGATCCTCCGATCCCTACTCGAGAATTCACTATTATCTTCGTTCCGGGTCGAAGATAAACCCTCTTACAATCGGAGCCTTGCGAACACCCTCGCCTTGCTCGGATCTCCTCTCACAACCCGAGAGGGTGCTTCCTCGAAGCTTTACAACACAATGGAAATTGAATGTGGTTGTTGAACTCTAACTTGAATGCACTCAAGGATATGATTTAGGCTTGGAGTGAATTAAGTGGAAGTATGAGAGTTGGTGGAGCTTTGAAGGCTTGAAGATTGAGAGCACAAGAGTAGGATTGATATTTGGCAAGTAAGGTGCTGAATGTGTCTCTTAAGTGAAGCTTATATAGCCTTCAAAACAAATAGAGCCGTTATGGTAAGTTGGTGAGGAGTGGACCAAGTGAAAACAAGATGTGACTTAAGCTCGGGCAGAAATCGAGACATATTCGGTCGACCGTTGGAAACACGGTAGTCCGAAGCAGTGGTCAGAAACAAGAACTCGGTTAACCGAATATAGGTCGGATAACCGTTTACCAACTTCCAGTAACTTTTTCCTAATATCGGATAATTAATTTCGGTTGACCGAGATCACTTCGGTGCACCGTTCAAGAGTGGACAGTAAAGATTTGGTGCGACTCGGTGAACATGTTCGGTCGACCGTGATATGTTCGGTTGACCGATACATGTGCGGATTTTCGGCTGACATAGTGTGTGAAAATGGTTTATCGATAACGGTCGAAATATTACGTGGAAAAATAGCCGTTACGATCTTATATCTAAGAACAACTCGGTAATCCGACAATCCATCGGTAGACCGATATGGATGTTTCAAAGATGAGGCTAAACGACAAAATATAAGTCTGGTGGAGTTAGTTGTGCCACGTGGGCCAATAAGATGAATTCGGTTTAGGCCTAAAGACACATAGAAGTTCGGATGACCGAGATCTATTCGGAAGACCGAATAGAGATGTCCAGAGAAGTATTCGAAGCTACTGGGAATAGGGACACGGTCGACCGGGTAAGGTTCGGTACACCGAAACAATGTTTCCAGGAGATCAAGTTTTCTACTGATTCTAAGAAGACGGTTGACCGAACAACTTTCGGTACACCGAAACGAGGATTCCAGGAGATCAAGTTTTACTGACTCTATAGGGAACGGTTGACCGCATACGGTTCGGTATACCGACACAAGGGTTCCAGGAGATCAATGGTTTACTGACTCTATAAGGAACGGTTCACCGAGAGACACTCGGTTATCCGTTGGGAACCTTGTTCGGTAAACCGATGTGGATACGGTGGACCGCGGCAGACGAGTTTATCCTTTAGTGCATCAAGTGTACATTTGATCCTACAACTCAAATAAATGGAAAATTACATATGAAGTCCTTGAGCTTTGATTACAAGTCTTGAGCCTTGATCTTGAAGTTGATTAGTCCCTTGGTTTGATCACCTACATTGTTAGGAATACACAATATCTATGCAATTTGATAATATGATGTGTGTGATATTGTAATTGAAGTTATGCATACTATTAGTTTGTTAATCATCAAAATAAGATTAAAGGACCAAAAAACCAACAGAGATGAGTAAGGGAAAAAGGATTAGGTTACATGTACCAAGCCTATGTTGTCTGGACATCAAAAGCCGTAATTTTTTAATATAATAAATAATAAATTCAAAATTCAAAATTTAGGAGAAAAAAATTCGAAAAGTAGTCGGATCGTGGGTGTGACCCGCGATCCGTGATTCGTGAAAATTTTTAATTTTTTTTTGGCAGAAAATTTCACGGATCGCTCTTGTGAACCGCGATCCGTGATTTTTTTAATTAATTTTTTTTAAGTTTTCTGTTTTAGTTTTAATTTTTTATTTCTGTTTTTCTTTTTTATTGTAATTATTTGTAATCTTTTTTAAAATCTTTTTTTTTCAAAATATGGTTTCTAATTGATATTATTTTTTAAAATTTTTAAAATTTGTTTTTAATTTTTTTCAAAAATCGACCTCCAAATCACGTCGATAACTGGGCGTATTGAAATGTTAGGGTATTTTATACAATAAAAAAATAAAATTTCTTAACCACAATAAGAAATTATTTACAACTAAATTTTAAACAAACACTAAAATTAATTAAAACAAAAATTGGTAACGTTGTCGAAAATTCGTAGGGTGCACACACATTACAAACAGTTTTGGAGGTCGATACAGCAAAAATTAAAAACACAATTAAATTTTAAAAAATAATAATAACAATTACAAAACATATTTTGAAAACAAATATAATTAAAAAACTTAGTTAAAATGATTTAAAAAAATTCAAAACATAAAACACTACAACTAAAATCCGTGACTTTATTTATTTTCTTTTTTTGTTTTTGATTTTATGTTTTGATTTTTTAAAATCATTTTAACTATGTTATATATATATATACTTCAAAACATGTTTTCTAATTTTTATATATTTTTTTAAAAACTAATTGTGTTTTTAATTTTTTGCACTATTGACTTTCAAAACTGTTTGTAATGTGTATCCACCCTATTTTTGCAGTATCGACAACGTTACCATTTTTTTGTTTTAATTAGTTTTAGTGTTTGTTTAATATTCAATTGTAAATAATTTACTATTCTGGATAAGAAATTTATTTTTTTAATGTATAAAATACCCTAAATTTTTATTGAAATGTTAGGTTACTTTTAATTATTTAACTGTATCGACTTCCAAAAATGTTTGCAATAAGTGTACACCTTCCGGATTTTTGATAACTTCACCGATTTTTGTTTTACTTAGTTTTAATGTTTGTTTAATATTTAATTCTAAATAATTTATTATTCTGCATAAGAAATTTTGTTTTTTTGTTGTATTAAATAACAAAAAAAATTAACGTGCTCTCTTATCCACATAATTTGGAGGTAGATTTTGGAAAATATTTCAATATTTTTTTTAAAACTTAAAAATTAATAACAATTAGAAGACTTATTTTCAAAAACAAATATATTAAAAATAAATTATAAAAAAATCAAAAACAATAAAAATAAAAAAAAAAGTCACGGATTTTAGTTGTAGTGTTTTATGTTTTAATTTTTTTAAATCATTTTTAATTTGTTGTTTAGTATATTTGTTTTCAAAATATGTTTTTTAATTGTTATTATTTTTTTAATTTTTTTAATTGTGTTTTTAATTTTTTGCTGTATCGACCTCCAAAAATGTTTGTAACGTGTGTACACCCTACGTATTTTTATAACGCTACCAATTTTTTGTTTTAATTAGTTTTAGTTTAATATTTAGTTGTACATAATTTATTATTCTAGTTAAGAAATTTTGTTTTTTATTGTATAAAATAACCTAACATTTCAATACGCCCAGTTATCAACGTGATTTGGAGGTCGATTTTTGAAAAAAAATTAAAAACAAATTTTAAAAATTTAATTTTTTTAAAAAATGATATTAATTACAAAATAATTTTTGAAAAAAATATGATTTAAAAAAAGATTACAAATAATTACAATAAAAACAAAAAATAGAAAACAGAAAAAACTAAAACAGAAAACAGATGGAAAAAAATCCACGGATCGCAGTTCAGACCGGCGATCCGTGGAAATTTTTTTCACACCCGCGATCCGTTGGGAAAAAAAATTGACGGATCGCGGTTCAGACCCGCGATCCGTCAAAGAAAAAGTAATTGGGTGTGACCCGCGATCCGAGTACTTTTCGGAAAAAAATCCTAAAATTCGAAATTTGAATTTAGTTTTTATTATATAAAAAAATTACTGCGTCAAAAGACTAAGTAAAACTCCTTCATTGCTCATGAGACCAAAACCTTAGATATAAACCCTTAGTCTCTTTAAATGACTTGATCAGTACTGTAATGCCCATGTTTACCATAAGATTCATGAGTATATGTTTACAAATAATAGTCAAAATAAGATTCTCTAAGTCTTAGTGGAACATGCATAATTTCCAGGGAAATGTTTTATGAACGCAGCGCGTCACGGACGCGCTCTACGTGGATATCCATGTCAGTCCTTACGTGGCCAAAGCATGAATGTTTTTTTTTGTTTTTTCTTCGTGATGTCCACTCAAATCACATTAAATGTGTTTCAACTCAGCACGTTCTCTCTCCACCCAAATACAAATATGATGATACTCTTTCTTTCTTCTTCATTCTTTCTCTCCAGAATAAATCACCATTTCTAGCAAGATATTATGTCGAAGAAGTGTCTGATGCCGACTCCCAGGATTCTTCACAACGTAAGCAGCGTGAATGGGACGGTGCGAAGACTTCCCGATGTTCTTGTCAGCGTTAGCATCGTGAATGTGACGATCCGGTGGTGAAGATTTCGCACCACAACATCTTTGCTGCATTGTTGGAGTGCCCATGACAGAAAAAGAAGGAAGAAGAAAGAAAGAGTGTCATCGACCGCCCCATTCACGCTGCTTACGTTGTGAAAAACCCTGGGAGTCGGCATCAGACGCTTCTTCGAAATAATATCTTGCTCGAAATGGTGATTTATTCCGGAGAGATGTACAACGCTCTGTGGTGAAGACTTACGTCTGTTCGGTTTATGTCATACATCTCTCCGTAATAAATCACCATTTCGAGTAAGATATTACGTCGAAGAAGCGTCTGATGTCGACTCCCAAGGTTCTTCACAACGTAAGCAGCGTGAATGAGACGATCATGTTTAAGTCTTACATCTTCTTTCCGATTTACTGGGAAAATATATATTATCTTTGTAATTTGTGTGTGTTTGTATTGTTTGTTTGTGTGTGATTTACTGGGAGAAGATATATTATTTTTGTAATTTTTGTGTGTTTGTGTTTGTGCTTGTATTGTTTGTTTGTCTTTGTGCTCTCATTGTATCTTATTGTGTAATAGTTATCATCAATAATATGTACCATCAATATCTCATTGTGCTCTCATTGTATCTACATAAACAGGACAAACTTTCTACATAAACTGGACAAACATTATAAACAAGACAAACTTTCTACATAAACAGGACAAACTTTGTACATAAACAGTACAAACTTTTTACATAAACTGGACAAACATTCTACATAAACAAGACAAACTTTCTACATAAACAGGACAAACTTTCTACATAAACAGGACAAAACAGGACAAGCTTTCTACATAAACAGGACAAAACAGGACAAACTTTCTACATAAACAGGACAAACTTTCTACATAAACAGGACAAAACAGGACAAACTTTCTACATAAACAGGACAAAACATGACAAACTTTCTACATAAACAGGACAAAACAGGACAAACTTTCTAAATAAACAAGACAAACTTTCTTCCTAAACCGGACATGAACTACACTTATTCCGGACAGCAAATACACTTATTCCGGACAAACTTTCTGTTCCGTTTCTGAACACACTTTCTTCTTATTCGGGACAACTACACTTATTCCGGACTGCAAATACACTTATTCCGGACAACAAATACACTTATTCTGATTCCGGACAGCAAATACACTTATTCCGGACAGCAAATACACTTATTCCGGACAAACTTTATGTTCCGTTTCTGGACACACTTTATTCTTAAACCAGACTGCAAATACACTTATTCCGGACAGCAAATACACTTATTCCGGACAAACTTTATGTTACGTTTCTGGACACACTTTATTCTTAAACCACACAACAAATACACTTATTCCGGACAACAAATACACTTATTCCGGACTGAAAATACACTTATTCCGGACAGACACATAACGTAAACAGGACAAACATATAATGTAAACTGCACACACACTTTCTTTTTATTCTGGACAACTACACTTATTCCGGACTGCAAATACACTTCTTCCGGACAACAAATACACTTATTCCGATTCCGGACAACAAATACTCTTATTCCGGACAAACTTTATGTTCCGTTTCTGGACACACTTTATTCTTAAACCGGACAACAAATACACTTATTCCGGACAACAAATACACTTATTCCAGACAACAAATACACTTATTCCGGACAAACTTTATGTTCCGTTTCTGGACACACTTTTTTCTTAAACCGGACAACAAATACACTTATTCCAGACAATAAATACATTTATTCTGGACTGCAAATACACATATTCCGGACATACACATAACGTAAACAGGACAAACACATAATGTAAACTGCACACACACATAAAGTAAGCTAGACAAATTAAGTTGATCCAACGTAAAACTTAAAAACAAATATTTTATTATGATAAGTGTGGGCTCTGCACGAATAATGAGACTGCACGATGTCCTAGAGTCTGCACACTGTCTTATCTGTGTATTGGGAAATGAATCGTTCAACTTAAAGAACCGGCGTTTCTTAAAAAGACCAAAACGCGCGAAAAGAAATTTCGCTGACTGGACGCTGACTCAAAGAAAATATCTGAGCTGTACAGATCCACGTAAGGCGCGTCCGTGACGCCTGCGTCCGTCTATCACGGCTCTAATTTCTATAGTGTGGGGTTTTGAGACTAAGAAATTTCCCCAACTATTATACAATGTGGTTAAACACCAAACTTGAGGTTCTAACTTCAAATATACCAAACCTAAACCCTCGTGTCAACATGCAAGGCTTGGGGGAGTTTGATCAGATCTAAGGGGAGAGGGAAGAGAAAGGGGATGCGAAATATGGCAAAAGAAGAGAGAGAGATAATGAGGAGGAAGAGAGTAGGAACAGATAGGTAGTGAAGAGAAAATAGGGAGAAGAGCATGCAAATGAAGAAACATGGTGGTAGATCTTCTAGTTGTTGATGGTAAAGTTGTTTCAAAATTATGAGTTGGGGATGCTCCCTGTCTTTTAGAAGAAAAAAACACATATGTTGAAGTGAGTCGAGAATTCATTAAAATAGAGAAATATTAGGAGAATAATGAATTATTGAAGGGAGAATGTTGTATTTTAATAGTTTATTTAGTTTTTCGAACTTAAAAGAGGAGGAGCGTAGGGGAGGGGCACCCATCCTGATGACACTTTGTTATACCTTTTGAAAATGTCATATATAACTACTCCTTTGGCTCCTCCCCCGATCAAGGCCACAGTAATCAAATTCATGATTTGCACAAAATTAGCGAAGCTGCTCAATAATTGAGTCCAAATTAACTACCTTGACCAAGAAAAATGAAAAACATTGAGATAAAACTCAAAACATGTAACTAAGCTCGGACAAAAACAAGTATTAGAGTCTTCATTCTGAACTCCAAATCAAGAAATAAAAGGTTGTTATCAACTTCGAGGAGAAGTCACCTCTGGGATTGTGAAAAGGTATATAACTTCACGAGGTAAATGGAAAACAATATTGTCTAGGGTGTTTGTAAGTTTTAATTGTGAAATGAATATCTGATAGTGAAATTCTTGAGAGTGGTGCTCTCGGGGCGGAACAAAAGGACTACTAGTAATTGTGGTTGGGAAATCAGACAAATATATATCATGGCATTAATTTGTTGTTTACAACTCTTCCTTATATTTATTTTAATTCCGGCTTTAGGGTATCATCCTATCTATTCACCCCGTCCCCTTCTGAGTCAAACAGATTTTTGGGCTTTTGGTTTTTCATTTTTAAGATAAAATATGCATCTAAACATAAATAACTATTTAATTCGTAATAGTTGAATGATGTTGATTATTTCTTTTTTGATGATCCAGAATTTCTAACCTTCGTCTCCACTGGGTTTGACGATTTACAATTTTAAACTAAAAATGATCCACGTCGTTTTCACCCAAACATTTGACACACGTAGAACGGAATTCGCCTTCAAATAATTGTGAATGTTATTGCATCCATTGTGGTTGATATCCTAGCAAATTCATGTGACAGCCCCTCCATCACGTAAGTCAACAAACGTCATAAATCATGATAGAAAACCGGATCGAGTTAAAACCATGTTCTTTCTGGATTCCGCACCAACCAATCATGTAAATGAGGTCGTAATCAGTTGTCAGTATTATATTAACTTGTGCATGTGACTTAAGAATAAAATGACATGGTTAAGAAAAAAAACTAAATATTTGATGCCTTACGCATCAAAGTGCTTGTACCCACACGTACATATTATTTGTTACAAAAGAACTATGTCGTGTTACAAAATAGTCTCATTGCGGTTAATTTAAGAACTTTTTTTCTAAATTATATTTTGTAAGATCTTTCTACTTATTAGTAATTGATTTTGAGTTAGATACTCACATTTCTATATATTACAAAAAATTGTTAGAAAATACTCTAATATTGGTTAATTTAAGAACTTTTTTAAGGATTATAAGTTATAAGATTCTTCCACTTATTATAAATTGATTTTGAGTTTGAGACCCACACTTCAATAAGTACCTTAGATAAACTTGGTCAGTTCAGTATTTGATCTTGATAATTGAGTAATCATGTGACTATCTTCTTTTGTGTTTAGTAAATTTTTGGCGATACTTGTTGCCAACATATATGAATGCAATGTTTCAAGATTACCAAAGCTAATTATTATAATGATAAAGGTAATATTTTTAGGAATGAATAGATAACCTAAAATCTAAATTCTCCTTGGATTTGTATAAAAATCTTCTTAATCAAGTTTCATTAACTTTATTGTTCAATACCATTTGTTCTAGAATCCGTTTGAGACATGCAACATTTAACGTCGTCAGACGTTTGGACAATTGACATGAATACCCAAACACAAGTGAGCACATTCAAAATTTAACGGTTGGACGTCTAACTTCTGACATCTAGATTTTACATAACAATCGAAAAGCTAATAAAGATCAGTTTTTAGCCACACGTTGAAAAATAGATAAAATACAACTGCAAAAAATGGGGAAAAATAATGTCTTAAACGTCACGTTTAGGATGCCGGACACAGACCGTCATTGATCATGTCACCGTAAGTCCTAACATCACACTGAGAGTCTGAGAGGTGGGAATGATTGAGTTAGTTGGGGAGGGAGGACACAAAGAGATGTTATACATAGTAAGATGATATTGACAAAGCTAGCTCAATTATGTTATATAATGGATAAGAGTAACAAGTATGTGTAAAAATTAAATTTTACTGTTCAGATGTCTTGAATAACTTCGTCAATTCTCCTGCCTAATTCCTAATCGCTATCTAAGCTAGCTCTTCATTGGGAGACTCCCAACATATCACATTTCATTAAGTATACTTCAGACACACTTAAAATAAATACACACCCCAATCCTAAGTCCACCAATTCAAAATCCTCACCCCATTATTGTTCCAAAGTTGAAGAAGGAAAGGAATTGGATATCGATTTAGCACAAATATGCCAAAGGCGATCGGAGATGACTTAGATGTACCACGTTGGTCACTCCGAATCAAGAAGGAAGGTAAATTCTACGACCGCCTCCTTTCGCGAGAATCGTCCATTGCCACACCTTCCTCAAGGGTCTACTATGCCGATGTGGTCGGTACCGTTCCTTTCGTCTGGGAGTCCTGCCCGGGAACTCCCATAAACCCAGTATCGAGTGTCAATGTTCTTCCTCCTCTTACTCCGCCACCCTCTTACCAATGCACTTCCACTCGTACATCATCTTCTAAGCCGGGTAATATATTACTCTTTGATCTTGCTAGCTCTAAGACTAAGACCTTGTTGAGTTGTTATTTTTAATTTTCTTTAAGTTGTTGAATCTTCTTAGGTGCAAGACTCGAGCTCGATTGGCAAAACCGTGCGAGAAAATGGACACTTCTTTCTTCCATGCTTCAAAAATTTAACATTAGGAGGAGATACCGCAACTCAGCATCATTGCCAATTACACTCCTACCTTCACCATCATCGTCCTCCTCCTCCTCCTCCTCCTCCTCCTCCTCCTCGTCCTCCTCCAACTCCGTATCGACCCCGACTCAGCATCATAGGAGTCTTTTCTCAAGTTGGGGTCGTCTAGCTCGTTAGGCAGGAAAGAAGTAAGCATCTTGGATTTCAAGTCGCCGAAGTCGGTTTTGTGCCTCGGGAAGGGTAAATGATGTGATTTTGTTTGAACAAACTGCACTTGATTTTTGAAGTCTAGATTGTGTACTGGATTTTGGTACTTGTGGTAGTGATCTTAACTGCTTAATTAGTTAGATATTAGAATTTCTATTCTTTCTCACTATCATGTAAATCTGGAGAGGTGTTTGGTTGTCTCAAATTTCGAATTCTCTAACGCAACATTTGGTGACGATATAAGTATTTTAGTTGGTTTTAACCTTTATTTATTTCTTAATTGCGATGGATGTAAACTTTACTCTAATATAATCAACAGTCTTAATTGCGAATCGGCTAATGTTTTTCTATCCGACATTATATAATTAATTTACCTAAACCCTGCTGCTACGTCATATACACTTGATATGCTTTCGAAAACTTACTAGACTAAGTTTTCATATCCATTTGTTTAACTAGTATTGCTTTCTATATATTGTTCCAATATTATATGATGGCTTTACCCAAATTGTGCTAAAAAGAGAACGTAATCACAAATATAACTATGTGGAGTTATTAATGAACAAAGAAAATACCACCAACTTTACAACATACAAAAATACGTATACACACTCTGAACTTAACAATTATTGTTGGTATGTTTTTCTTGTTTTCTCTGACAATTTCTGCATTAGAATTATTAGTTTTAAGAGGCAATAAGGGGACAAGGCCTGTCTCTAACTTAGTCTTGTATGATATTTATTGTGACATATTTACTCATTCATATCTTAGTCAACACTCTTCATCAAGTTCTAGGAATTATGATTGTTTTTATAAATAATTTATGTTTATATTTGATGAATTATGAGGGATCGAGTTAGTCAAACGGTTGCATGTGGGTAAGCATGGAATCGATATGTTATGAAATTGAATGGTATCTAATGGCTTTTGCACATGCATTGCTTTTCAAGTGCTTCCCCAAAGATTGACCTTTACTTTAGCACTTACCATTTTTCCATAGCAAAACTTTTTGGAAAGAACTTCAAATTAACAACAGTTATCGGAGATGCCTTCAAATTTAATGGAGCTAAGTATTCTTTTGAATTGTATCGAAGTAGTCCACATATACGTGTGTAAAAGTCCATAACTTTACATGGAATTCTTATTGTTGATCATACTCAGTTTCCGGAACTGAGTATGACAACATGGACTTAGAACTTCACCCGTAAGATGACTTTTTCGATGAAGAACTTGAAGAGGGGATTTAAATAGATTAGGCTCAATCTTAAGAAGTTCATATATGGTTTAAAGAGTCAACATAACAGAACATTCATTATGAGTTCTGTATGCGTGTGGAAGATCAATATTGTTTGTATGTAAAGTGATTCAATGGAAGTTTTATCATTCTGACAATATATACTGATAATACAATTATACATGGTCGTAAATAATGAAAAATTGCTTGACATCCACTGAGAGGTGGTTATCTTATGCTTTTGACACGAAGGACATGAGGGAAAGGAGCTATGTCATGGTATTAAGATTGTTAGAGAAAGAACAAAAGACTTCTGAGATTTTCTTACGAAACTAGTTCAAATAATGTCTTAAACGATGCATATAAAAAATATTGCAAACCAATTCATAATAAGTTGTTGCCTTTTTTGTCTCACTTAATTTATGTAATGCCCATAATCCTCAATCGGAATACAACAATCAATCACAACTATAACAAGAAAAAAATGGACATTAATCAACAATAATCAAGTCGAGACGTCAATTAAAAACATATCATAAAGTCAAGATCAGAGTACAATGCAGAAGGGAAATACTAAAACTCTAAAATTCCTACTACTAAAATGAGTAGGAAAATACATGACAACTCAGCTCACAGATCTGGTCCACGTGTCCTAAGCCCAAGTCTCCTCCAGCCACCTATTGTGTCTCACCTGCACACACAAATCACGCCCGAGTCTTGAATCAAGACATCATACGTCACCTCAACCCGACACTGAACAAGGTTTAGTCGTTCCTGGTGGCTCAAAACTAGGTAACATCGTCCACACTGGTCTCGTGTCCCAAAACGACCACGCGTCCCAGGGAAGACGAGTGTGCACCTCGACCTCACCGCTCATCCAATCCACAAGGCAACACTCGACCAATTATCACGGCAGAACTGTCACACATCCCAAGGCAACCACTTGTCCAATCAGGTCGAACGTGCACCTTCAACAAGACCCCACATCCGGCCCACAAGGCAACACCCTACTCCAATCACGTGCCTGAGCCCCCAAAGCAACACTCCCTTACGACCACTCATCACTGTTGGCTTTTTGGCCTTAATCTTATGTTTTGATGATTTAATCAACCGAATCTTAATTAGAGTAGCACACACTATGCATTGCATATATATTGTATTGTGCTAACCTCTACAGGTGATCAAGACTCAAGAAAGAAGGAAATGAAGTCAAGACATGTAATTAAAGCTAAATCGAAGACATGTAATCTTGATTTCTTTTGAGTCTTAGGAACAAAGTGTAATTGAGCATACTTGAGCTAAAATCAACTTAATCACACACTAGGTTCCCTATAGAAGTCACACACGAAATTTTACATAATTTGGACTTCAATAGATCACCCAAACTTAGACCGGAAAACACCAAAACCTGAACTGCAAAAGTCTGCCCACATTCGGTCGACCGCAACGTGTCGTTCGGTCGACCGGATGATCAATTAATCTTGTTTGTGTTTCCCTGTCTAGTTTCGGTCGACCGCACCATATCTTTCGGTCGACCGTCAGATCATATTTTCCCGACCGTTACTTTTGTCGTATATACCCAACGGTCGTATTCGTATTAAACCAAAAATACCCCAAATGTATTTCATGTATCGGTCGACCAAGGACCACGATCGGTCGACCGTTTGTCCATCTCTTGACAAACCCAAAGTGTCTGTCAATAGTCGGTCGACCGCCAAACTTGTTTCGGTCGACCGTTCTCACATTTGTTTGTCACCCCCAAAGTGCCTGGTCGAAATCGGTCGAACGAACCCTTTCTTGTGTTCGACCGATGACTTAAGTTTTCTTAAGTCGTAGAGTTGGGCGGTCGACCGTTGCTTAACCAGTCGACCGAATCTTATGCATAACTACCAAACGGTCGACCGTTTGACCCGATTCGGTCGACCGATTACAGCCAGAATTGGGTCCTGTCTTTTCTGTTTTGTGTAATCACACTTCAACTCATACCCAATCAATCCCAACGGCTCTATTCTCTCTAATGCCTATATAAGGAGTTGTAAAACACATTTTAACACAACTCTCCCACTACAAACTTGTCCCAAACATTAGAGAGAATCCAAAACACTCAAAGCCTCAAATCTCCACACTTAGTCTTAATTCCAATCATACTCAAGTGTGCTCAAGCTTAGAGAGTATTGCTCCACTCAAATTGTTGTTGTCAAAAGAAGCAAGGACTTCGGTGAAAGCCCGAAGTGTCCCTCTCGGATTGTGAGAGGAAGAATTCATGCAAGCGAGGGTTGTTCGCGTTGCTTGTGGTGTAAAGGCGTTCTCTCCCGGCCCGGAACGGGGAGTGGTTAGTGAAGACGTAGGCGGAGCTCGGTGATCCGAGCGGAGCTTACAAGAGAGGACCAGGACCCGGGTGGGGTACCGAACCTCTATAAAAAGCGACGCGTCTTTGTCGTTTGCATTATTTTCCTTTACTTGCTTGTTTGTTTTATTTCCGTTGCATTTACTCGATTGTCTAAACAAGTAGGTAATTAGGTGATTAGATTAAAAGTTATTAGTGGACCCATAACCCACACGATCCAACATTTGGTATCAGAGCCTTGTTAGCTAAATTCTCATACTTAATCGTATTTTTTAGCATGGCTTCTACATCATCTAATCACATAGAAGGATTATGCACCACTAGACCTCATTTGCTTAATGGGTCAAACTATGATTATTGGAAAAATAGGATGAAAATCATTTTAATATCAAATGACCTTAAGTATTGGATATTTCTCCAAAATCCATACACACCACCAAATGAAGATGAATTAGATTCACTCACTAGGCCCAAAATGAAAGAAATTGAGATGAACTCAAAGATAATGAACATTCTATATTGTGGGCTAAATGAGGGTGAATACAATAGAATTAGGGGTTGTATTAGTGCATATGAAATATGGCATAGATTGCAAATGCATCATGAGGGGGATAGCAAAACTAAGGAAACCCGCATTAGTCTCCTCATGCATAAATATGAGATTTTTTCTATGCATATCGGTGAGAACATAAGCGAAATGAACACTCGCTTCACCAATATCACTAACTCTCTTTTGGTTCTTGGAAGAAGATTAAATGAAGGAGAGATGACAAGGAAATTCCTCCGGTCGTTAAGCCACGATTGGGAAGATAAAGTGGTTGCAATTGAAGAAGCACACGATCTTTCCCAACTCAAAATGGAGGAATTAATTGGAAACTTGATGGCTTATGAACTTCAAATCAATCATCGGAAGGAGAAGGAAGCCACCAAGAAGATATCCACCTTGGCATTACATGCAAACCTTGATGAGCCAAGGAGAGTGGAAGAAGAGGACATTGAGGTCTTAGCCAAAGACTTCTTCAAATACCTCAAGAGAGATAAGGGAGAAAAGAATGAAAGAAGAGGTAGAAGAAGTGAGAAAAGAGAAAAAGAAAAAGAGAGGGAGGAGAGTGAAAATGAGAGGAGAGAAGGGGAGAAGAAAAAGGAGAGAAGGGAGAGGAGAAAAGAAAAGGAGAAAAGTAAGAGAAAAGAGAAAATGTTGGAAGCTCACAAGGCTACTTGGGACGATTCATCGTCTTCATCGTCATCCAAATCAACCACACCTTCATCAACAAAGGAATATGCACATATGTGCTACATGGCAATTCAAGATGAAGGAAGTGAGGTATCCTCTAACTCTTACTCTAGTAGATCACATTCTTGCTCATCTAAATCATATGCTAGTGATAGTTCATGTTCTAAAGAAGAAACTTATTCTTATGATGAACTTCAAAATGCATTCCATGATTTAGTTAAATAATATGAGATCATATGTGATAAAAACAAGAATGCTAGAAAGTTAATCAAAGATCTCCAAAGCCAAATTGATATATGCATAAAAGAGAAGAATGAGGTGATTGCTAAATTTGAAAAGAATGCATCAAATCTTGAAAAATTAAGAGCAACACCTATAGATTGTGATCAACTAAATCTTCAAGCTTCTAACTTGCAATTAAGAAAAGATTTAGAAAGATTCACTAATGGAACTCATATGCTTAACATGCTATTAGGTAGTCAAAGACAATCTTTGCAAAAACATGGTTTAGGTTACAATTTTAAATTGAAAAACCATGTATCTCACACTACTCTAAATGGTAAGCATATGTTCATTAACCATAGTTCCTCAAGTGTGTGGGCACCCAAAACCAAAATGGTTTGGATCCCAAAAGCTAATGTTCAAGGACCCAAAGTTGTTTGGGTACCCAAATCTACTCATTTAGGAGCTTGAGGAGGAGATTGGTGGTGACCGGGTGAGCTCAAGAGTCAAATTCAAATCCGGTTGCATCACCAAATGAGATTGGAGCTAAATTCGAATTCAACATTGGTATAAATTATTATCTATACAATTCATGTTAAATTAGCTCTAATCTAGCTTCACATGCTTAATTGACATATCATATACTTTAATTCATTGCAAATCATTTACCCTATTCATTGCAAATCATTTATCACATCCATTGATTTTAAATGTCAAATTTTAAATGGATGTTAGAATAAGGCTTAAGTTGAAACTTAAATGAAATTAACTTGAATCATATTCATTGTTTTCATCTAGCCTTATTGATAGGGGGAGCTTAATTGTTATATCTTTTATTAGAGTAATGAAGTGCAAAATTTAGGGGGAGCAACTTCATTACAAGACATCCAAATTCTATGCTTAAAATCATATTATTTTTGTTTTTGATGGATGTCAAAGGGGGAGAGATAATTAAGGGGGTAACTTGAAAAACTTGATAAAATTTGAACAAAAACTATGCACATCCATAGGGGGAGCATTTATATGCATAGTTTACATATACAATTTTCAAGTATTAAGATATCGGTTGCCATCATCAAAAAGGGGAGATTGTTGGCTTTTTGGCCTTAATCTTATGTTTTGATGATTTAATCAACCGAATCTTAATTAGAGTAGCACACTATGCATTGCATATATATTGTATTGTGCTAACCTCTACAGGTGATCAAGACTCAAGAAAGAAGGAAATGAAGTCAAGACATGTAATTAAAGCTAAATTGAAGATATGTAATCTTGATTTCTTTTGAGTCTTAGTAACAAAGTGTAATTGAGCATACTTGAGCTAAAATCAACTTAATCACACATTAGGTTCCCTATAGAAGTCACACACGAAATTTTACATAATTTGGACTTCAATAGATCACCCAAACTTAGACCGGAAAACACCAAAACCTGAACTGCAAAAGCCTGCCCACATTCGGTCGACCGCAACGTGCCGTTCGGTCGACCGGATGATCAATTAATCCTGTTTGTGTTTCCCTGTCTAGTTTCGGTCGACCGCACCATATCTTTCGGTCGACCGTCAGATCATATTTTCCCGACCGTTACTTTTGTCGTATATACCCAACGGTCGTATTCGTATTAAACCAAAAATACCCCAAATGTATTTCATGTATCGGTCGACCGAGGACCACGATCGGTCGACCGTTTGTCCATCTCTTGACAAACCCAAAGTGCCTGTCAATAGTCGGTCGACCGCCAAACTTGTTTCGGTCGACCGTTCTCACATTTGTTTGTCACCCCCAAAGTGCCTGGTCGAAATCGGTCGAACGAACCCTTTCTTGTGTTCGACCGATGACTTAAGTTTTCTTAAGTCGTAGAGTTGGGCGGTCGACCGTTGCTTAACCAGTCGACCGAATCTTATGCATAACTGCCAAACGATCGACCGTTCGTCCCGATTCGGTCGACCGATTACAACCAGAATTGGGTCCTGTCTTTTCTGTTTTGTGTAATCACACTTCAACTCATACCCAATCAATCCCAACGGCTCTATTCTCTCTAATGCCTATATAAGGAGTTGTAAACCACATTTTAACACAACTCTCCCACTACAAACTTGTCCCAAACATTAGAGAGAATCCAAAACACTCAAAGCCTCAAATCTCCACACTTAGTCTTAATTCCAATCATACTCAAGTGTGCTCAAACTTAGAGAGTGTTGCTCCACTCAAATTGTTGTTGTCAAAAGAAGCAAGGACTTCGGTGAAAGCCCGAAGTGTCCCTCTCGGATTGTGAGAGGAAGAATTCAAGCAAGCGAGGGTTGTTCGCGTTGCTTGTGGTGTAAAGGCGTTCTCTCCTGGCCCGGAACGGGGAGTGGTTAGTGAAGACGTAGGCGGAGCTCGGTGATCTGAGCGGAGCTTACAAGAGAGGACTAGGACCCGGGTGGGGTGTCGAACCTCTATAAAAACCGACGCGTCTTTGTGGTTTGCATTATTTTCCTTTACTTGCTTGTTTGTTTTATTTCCGTTGCATTTACTCGATTGTCTAAACAAGTAGGTAATTAGGTGATTAGATTAAAAGTTATTAGTGGACCCATAACCCACACGATCCTACAATCACAACGCTGGTTCATTGACTAGTCCCGCATCCAACTTTGGGAGGCGACCACACGCCCGAGCCCGTGTCCGGCGACCCCTACACCAGGTCGGTCGGCCCCTGCAGTAGCGGCCGATGGCAACCACCACCAGCGTGGTGGCACGACCAATGCATGGCCGCACTGGAACGGCTGCACTGGCTCTTCCTCTTCTCCCCAGACCGCATGAAATCAAACAAGATGTGTGCTCTTCGTCGTCACTGGAGCTCCACACGCATCACTAGTGTTCGAAGGAGATCGGTTCAGGTGCGAATTGGATGAGTTTGGAGTTGGTGAAGAAGATGGAGAGGAGCGAGAGTGGAGGTGATGGGTTCGGTGGGGTGAGAGAGAGACGTGGGGTTGGTGGTGGTGCAACAACTTAACTTTGATAATTAAAACTGATGACTCATTATTGAAATCAAACATCAAATAAGTTAAATGTTCAAATTGCATGTATATGAATATATATTGTGTATCTTATCTTATTAAATGTTTAAAAAATGAAGATCATGACCGAGGACTCAAGAATCACAATTAAGATATAGAAGAAGATATTTAATTTTATATTTTGAGATCTTATGTACAATTGATGCACAAAAGAGAAATATGTGAGTTCAGATTACCGAAGGTTGAGCAGCCAACCATAGAGTCTTTAGAGCATTTGGCTCAAGTGCAGTGTCAGATTCGCGTCCTACTTCCGATTGACCGAATATTAAATTCTTATTTTCTAAGTCATTACAAACCAACAGTTTCGGAAGATTTAACAATTTTCTGTTGACCCTTGAATTTCTCTAACTTAGGCTTGGTTTGGATATGGCTCCTAGATATGACCTTTTGGTGGGAAACTAGCTTTCAGGAATTTAGATCCAGGAGCAGCTTCTTTCCTAGATGTTGGGAGCTATTTGGATGGAGAGAAGGCTTCTGGAAGCCCAGATGTCTTGTCGAAGCAAATCCCCAAATTGCCAACAGACTTTGATTAAATAAAAGCTTATGCAGGTATATACTGGAATCAACGAGGGTAAAATTGTCACAAAAATCCAACAAATGGAGGAGCTACCAGAAGCTCCTCCCATGAGCTTCTCCATTCCCATGAGCTCCCATGCAGGTATATGCTGGGAGCCCAGCTCCTGGGGATCCATCCCCATGTTTGGATGCAAGGAAGACACTGTAGCAGCTCTCATGCGTTTCAGAAATTGGGCATCGTAGCATCCAAACGGGCCCTTAGATTCAATTTTGTCCTCCATCAGAAATCTTGTCTTTCTCCAGACGACTGATCCTTAAATTGTTCTTAACTTGTAACTTACTACCACGTATCATATCATCGTTGAGTTTTCCTCTCAATACATACATAAAATAGCTCTCACAGGCAAATCGCTTGGTCACTAAACAACTGTGAATGTTCACATACATTGCCTTTGCTTCATTTCAAATCCTAATCTTGGCCGACCAATCCTCAAATAGACTCCTGAATCTGGGTCATCCTTACTATGAACATTCTCTGGACCTAACAATTTACGGGTCCACTGAAAATTCAATTTTGACTAAGAGTTAATCTTAGACTTTAGATGTCTATCCCAACATTGGTAGTCCGATTATGGCAAATAAACTTTCCCGACTCTTTTGTCCAAATAGAAGATATTGAACAAAATTTCCAAGATGTGACGTGTGTCGTAATAGGATTGACTAGTTTATATGGTTGTAATACTAATAGAAAACCATGGTTAACCGATGGAGAGCTAGTCGTTGGTAAACTATCCGTCAAAGAAAATAGGCATACACCGACGTATATTGATATACGTCGATGTATATTAGAACCGACATATGGGGTGAGAACACTGATAGATAAATATCGGCTGTTATTAGCTTTCATTTAGTCATCGAAATGGATACCGACACCGACAGATATATACCGATGGTGTATGTTTTGGAATATTTAGACAGTGGCAAACCAATTTTTATGGCACAAAAATACTACCGACAAATGGTTTAACCATCCTCGACATCGGTGTTATTTTATTAACATTCATCGACGGGTAATATACATAGGTGAAAAGTTTAAAATGCAACCTTTTCTTAATTATCTCCAACAAATGATTAAGAAACCCAACAGATAAGTATCGTCGGTGGTTCTTTATATCAGTTGCCCGAATGGGGCATCCCCTTCATTCTTCTCCTTCTCCCAAACCCTAATCTCCTCCCCAACGTCATACCTTGTCGCCCCACTACGCCGTGCCGCCTCCTCCTCTTTTGTCTTCAAGTCGCCATTGAAGCCTCCTCCGATTGTCGCATCCTCCTCTGGTCGTCGCCTCCTCCTCCCTTTCTCTCTTCTTGCCGCCAATGAACTTCTCTCCCTAACCCTAGAAAACACCACTGCACTTCCTCTGCCACCATCGACCACCACGATCACCAAACTCCATCACCACCACCCTGCACCCCCCCCCCCCCCCCCCCCCCGACCCACCTCCCCTGCCTGACATCCCCCTCCACAACCACCACCAGCACCACGAAATTTTTCCATCTATATATGTCGGAAGTAGTATTTATTAGTGTATTTTACACCGTCACGACAGATGTTTCCGTCGATGTAGAGCACCGACAATATCCATCGGTGATCGTTTGTCGGCATTCTTCGATCTAACAAAAGAAGGCAAAAAAATTGACAGGAAATTTCACTCCAAAAGTAACATCGACAACCTTTATCCGTCGAAGCATCTGTCGGTGTAACAAAACACCGACGGCAGGTATATCTATCGGTGTTTACCTACACCGACGAATAGTGACATACACCGACGAATATTGTCTGTCGGTTAAACTTTATTCTACTGTAGTGCAACCCTTAATTAACCTTTGACTCCCTTCACAAATAGAGAGGACATGTTTTGGGTCGTCACATCTTCTTGTCGTCACCAACAAACTTATAGTTTCATACTATTCTTCTTCATGTGCCTAAAGAGGCATTTGGTTGGTGAAAGCTATCTCTAGTTCCAAGAGAGTCAGAGACCGATAGGTAAAAGAAAACTTGTCACACCTTTATTTTTGAGGGGATCGACCAACCGCTGTAAATTGGCCAATTTAATTCCATATTTCCAATACATTAGGGTTGAGCTACATAAATGTATGTATGATTCATGTTTGTTTTAACTACCAACATATGCTATATACGCTACCAAAATATCATGAACTTATACAAAATTACTTCGTGCTAGGAAATTGGGTCGACCTGGTCCCTAGATTGTGGTCTGGTTCTGGTATGTTACAGTCTAGATTCAAATGTTATACATGTTATTTATTACATATTTATATTATGTATGAAATTAGTGGTTTATTATTGTATTTTCACCACTAAATTTCTTATAAGTGGCTTTAACTAACCTTAAACCCAAAAACTCGCGAATTTTAATGAAGCTTAAACAGTGGTTTTTTATAATAAAAACAATAATTTATAATTCGAAGAAATTAAACCAGTCCATAGGTATACATAAACCCAATCAGGTCGGTTTTGACCCTCTGAGAAATTCAGTCTTCACTCTGATCCTGTCTGAATCAAACTAACTACCCCCTACTTTTGAAGTCACAGTTTGGTTGATCCACCAAAGTTAGATCAATCATATAACTGAGGGCACCCTTAACGGGTCGGGCACGCCCTCGCACCCGACCCGGGCGCCCGGCGGCCTCCCCTTAACAGGGAGGACGCCCGAACGTCCATCGGGTGGGGGCACGTGTTGCCCCCCGGTTGGTCCAGGTCTTTTTTTATTTTAGTGGAGGTTTTGTTATTAGAGTTAATTGATAATGTATTAGGTATTTTTTAGTAATTTGGGGTGATAAGTTTTGATGTTATTGTAGGATTTCATGTTTAATTATACATATATATTTTTCGGATTTTTATGTATAATAAGGATCAATTTCCAATTTTCTAGAATTTATTGCACGCATCGGTTTGTTTTAACAAACTAGTTTCAGAAACTCTATTAAAACAAACATAAAGGAGCTCCGAAATTCATACCTAGAAGTTCTCTAAAACTTCTCGAAGATTCGGAGACGGTTGGGATGCTCCTCGCTGCGCCGGATGCCTCCGAGTATTCACCAAACTCTAAACAAGATCGGAGAGAGGGAAGCTAGTCTCTCAATCTCCGATAGGGTTTAGAATCCAATTACTAACCCCTCTTTAATTCCCTTGAGAAGATGATCTCTTAAGAACTAAACTAAACTTAAGAATTTATGGAATTTTCGTGGAGAATTAAGGAGAGAGAGATTTTGCATGAAAAGCAATATTAATTAAGATGTAGGAAGGCAATGAGATAACCTCTATTTATAGGTTCTCTCCAAATTACCTATTCATGTGCAACCTCTTGCCAATGATTTCATGCAAAATTCCATCTAACCATCCATTATTTATTAATAAATAATATTAACCACGAATTAAATCAATTATGGACCAATTCCATGCATGATCTAATTAATTCTTAAATTAATTCTGCAGAAAACCGTCTGGACCGGTCGACCGTTACTGTTCATCGGTCGACCGGTACTGTTCATCATGGACCGGGTACTGTTCATCGGTCGACCGGTTACTGTTCATCGGTCGACCGGGTACTGTTCATCGGTTGACTTTTGCACAGTACTGCAGACTGGTCAAATTTTGGTTTAACCCCTACAAAATTTGACATTTCGGGATTAGTAGTAAATTCACAACTTATGTAACATATTATCCTATGTAATGTCAACTCATTACACCCCATAATATTACATCACATATGAATTTAATTTAGATTCTAATTATGTTATTAATCACAACATAATCTTGATTTTGCTTGTTCACCCCATGTGTCATATTTTCTACATGAAACCCGACACATCCTTATGAACTCAAAATCCCCATTTCTTGTTTCCCAGTTTTGTGGTGTGACCTATGGGAGGATCTAAACTAAGTTGGCAGTGATATTAAAGGCTTAATATCACAAGCTATAAGCGGTATCTAGCTACACATTATAGCTCCCAATTAGTTAGATGTCTTAATTCCACTCGAACCAAAACCCGATCCACTTAGTGATGGAGTGCATCACTTGTGTCCGTCCCTTGCCTCATGATATTAAGAATACACACAAAGTATTATTGTGTCATCTTTGTATTAGTATTCATTTCTTGATCTCTTTAAGCTAGTTATAAATATGTGACTTAACTCAAATCACATTGTGCACATTATAACTTTGCTTTATCAAGGGGCCCACTAATATCATCACTCAATTAAGAGGGGCAATGATAATCTTTTGACTAACTATCTTCTCCAACGAAAGTTATACTTAACCAACCGATGCCTTTACACTACACTAATCGATAGTTCAAGACACTGATCTAATTAAGTATTCCTTAAGTGATCAGATATAAGTCTCATATCAAAGGACCAAAGACACAGTAAAATATTAATGACACAGAAACACATTTCTATAATATTTTACTTATTAGGTCTATTCAGTATACAAAAGTAATATTTTCCTCTTTTGCATACCCGTGTCGTCACTCACTTGTAGAGCTACAATGATCTATGACCAACACGACAATCTTAACTCGGTAATTAATGTTCCATGTTAATTACCATGATTGCGAATATCTTTTGTTTTATGCAAACCAATATCTTTTAGAGCTCTACGGTTAAGGACCAAGAGCCTCTTCCTTAACACTTCTAAATGACGAATAACATAAACAAGGAACAAAATGATTTCTCATTCAATTCATAATAATTGGCATTTAAAAGTAAAACTTTTAGAACACATTCCCTTCAATCTCCCACTTGTTATTAAAGTTTTCTTTCTCATACATACTCAATGCATAAAACAATAATAACTAGGGTAAACCCCATTACATATCAATCATCAAGCCAATCTACATGGTTCCTCAATCCCATGGACTCGAAATGCATTTCGCCCTTGGCTTGGGATAAGGGTTTTGTGAATGGATCAGCTGTGTTGCTGTTGGTGTCCACCCATAACAGATTTATTTTGCCTTCGTCGATGAGGTCACGCCTCACGAAGTACTTACGATCCATGTACTTCACTTTGTGGTGTGATTTGGGATCCTTGATTTGCGAGATAGATGCACTATTGTCGCAAAATAGCTCTATTGGTCCCTCGCTCGAGGGAACTACTCCAAGCTCTTCAAGGAATTTCTTAATCCACACTCCTTCCTTGCTCGCTTCAGCGACAGCCATCACTTCTGAAGCAGTGGTTGAGTCGGCAGTAGTGCTTTGCTTCCAACTACGCCAACTCACAGCTCCACCATTCAGAAGGAAGACGTATCCTGACTGCGACCTTCTATCGTCTGGATCACTCATGAAACTCGCATCCGAGTAACCTTCAGCTATCAATTCCCTTTGTCCTCCATAAACAAGAATCTTATCCTTAGTCCGGTTAAGGTACTTCAGGATATTCTTGACCGCAGTCCAATGCTCAGGACCTGCGTTGGATTGGTGACGACTTGTCACACTTAGAGCATACGAGACATCGGGTCTTGTGCAAGTCATCGCGTACATGATCGACCCAATTGCAGAAGCATAAGGGACATCTTTCATGTACTCTAAGTCCTTACGTGATTGCGCACGTTGAGACTTCTTGAGTTGCACACCCATACTCATTGGCACACTGCCCTTTTTGGAGTTGTTCATCTTGAACCTTTCCAAGACCTTGTCAATGTATGCACGTTGACTGAGGCCAATGAGTCTGCGAGATCTATCTCGATATATCTTGATTCCCAAGATGTATTGAGCCTCACCCATGTCTTTCATCGAAAATGCAGATTTCAATGAACTTCTCGTTTGCTCAAGCAAAGGAATATGATTTCCCATAAGCAATATGTCATCGACATATAGGATTAGGAATACTACATGGCTCCCACTAACCTTCTTGTATACACAAGGTTCTTCCTTACTTTGAATGAAGTGAAGCTTCTTTACTTCCTCGTCAAAGCGTTTGTTCCAACTCCTTGATGCCTGCTTCAATCCATAGATGGATCTTTGAAGCTTGCATACCTTCTCACTATTCTTTGGATCTTCAAAACCTTGAGGTTGTACCATGTACACATCCTCCTCCAAGTTCCCATTCAGGAACGCCGTTTTGACATCCATTTGCCATATTTCATAATCGTGAAATGCGGCAATAGCGAGCATGATCCGAATAGACTTGAACATGGCAACCGGTGAAAAAGTTTCATCATAGTCAATTCCTTGAACTTGAGTGAAACCTTTCGCTACAAGCCTCGCTTTGTAGGTTGTCAAGTTCCCATCCATGTCCATCTTCCTCTTAAAAACCCATTTATTATGAATGACCTTTTTCCCTTGAGGAAGGTCAACCAAGTCCCATACTTGATTATCATACATGGATTCTATTTCGGATTCCATGGCCTTAAGCCATAGTTTGGAGTCTTCCCTTTCCATTGCTTCTTGGAAGGTTAAGGGATCATTGGTATCTAGTACCATGATTTCATGAAGTCCCAGATGTAAATCGGGTTTCTTCCTTTCCCTTGTTGACCTTCTAAGTTCTTTTGGTTCTTCTCGTGTCTCTCGAACTTCTTCCACAATTTCTTGAGGAGTGGGTTCACGTTCAACTCTTGAACGTACACTTGGTGGGGATGATTGAGATTCTCTCACAATTTCTTGTGATAGTCTCTCGCTCACGCTCCCACTAACAAAGGAATCTCGGTTGGGCCTTCATGATCTTGAATGTCATCATTCATTTCATGATCTTGTAGAGTATCTTGAGTTTCCTCAAGCACAACCCTACTCCCACTACTTTTTACTCTTTCTAGAAATTCCTTTTCCAGAAATGTGGCATCCCTCTCTACAATCACTCGATTGGAGGTGATATGCCAAAAGTAGTATCCTCTTGTCTTACGAGGATAACCAATAAAGAAGCACTTATCCGCTTTTGGTTGAAGTTTGGTCGACATCAATCTCTTGACGTAAGCCTCACAACCCCAAATCTTGAGAAAACTGAGCTTAGGTGCTTTACCACTCCATAGCTCATAAGGAGTTTTCTCCACGGACTTGGATGGAACATTATTTAATGTGTAAGCCGCAGTTTGTAGTGCATAACTCCAAAAGTAAAGAGGTAATTCCGCATGACTCATCATTGACCGAACCATGTCGAGCAATGTCCTATTCCTCCTTTCGGATACCCCATTCCACTGAGGTGTACCGGGAGGGGTGAGTTGAGGTACAATACCAAACTCCTTTAGGTATGAGTCAAATTCGGCACTTAAGTACTCACCTCCACGATCCGTTCGTAGAGACTTGATTTTCTTGTCGAGTTGGTTCTCTACTTCATTCTTGAATTCTTTGAACTTGTCAAAAGATTCACTTTTGTTTCTCATTAGATAAACATAGCCATAACGACTATAATCATCCGTGAACGTAATGAAGTACCTGAAACCATCTCGTGCACTAGTACTCATTGGACCACATACATCGGAATGTATCAAATCCAATAAGCCACTCGCCCTTGGGCCTTTCTTCTTGAAAGCTTTTTGGTCATTTTTCCCATTAGACATGGTTGGCACGTCTCCAATGATTTAAAATCAAGTAGACCAAGAAGGTTAGCTTCTTGCAATTTCTTGATGCGCTTTTCATTTATGTGACCAAGACGATAGTGCCACAAGAGAGTATCATTCTCGTGAGTGGTCTTAAGTCTTTTGTTATTGATATTAAAGATTTGTTTATTATCCAATTCAAGCAAATAGAGACCATTCCTTATGAACGCATTTGCATAGAACACACCATTCTTCGATATAGACAAACAAGAATTTGAAATATTTATATTAAAATTATCCATATCCAGACATGATACAGAAATAATATTCTTGCTAATCGAAGGTACATAATAAACATTCTTTAGACATAAATTTAAACCACTACATAATTGAAGCACCACAGAACCTTGTGCAACCGCAGACACGTTCGCACCATTTCCGACCTTCAATTCTACCTCGTTCCGTACGAATTCCTTCCTATCCATGAGTAGCTGCACATTAGAAACTATGTGAGCACAAGATCCGGTATCTATTACCCAATCCTGGACAGAGGTGGCTAAATTTATTTCAATAACAAATATACCTTTGGCCTTTTTGGGGCGCCGACGTTCAATCACTCCGTTGTCAAGGTCTTCCTTGTACTTGGGGCAATTTGGCCGGATGTGTCCTTTTTCACCGCAGTGAAAGCACTCCGTATTGGGAGTTGGAGATTTCTGAGATTTCCCCCTTGAGGCACTCGCACGAGCACCTCCTACTCCCTTGCTCTTGATTGAACCACTTTTGGTAGATTTGCCCTTTCCTTTACCAATCTTATGGCCCCTCCCATGGACGGCAAGGACTTGCTTGTCCCTACCCTTGCCCATGTCAACTTCAGCAGTTTTGAGAGCGTTGTGAAGCTCCTCAAGACTCACCCATTTTTCACGCACGTGATAGTGCATCACAAAGTCCTTAAAGGACGGGGCTAGAGAGCCAAGAATCATATCTTCAGCAATGTCCTCGGGCATTGGTGAAGAGAGCTTTGCCAACTTCTCAAGGTATCCTTGCATCGTGAGAAAATGCATAGATACCGATGTTCCCTCCGCCATATGGCACCTTGTGAGTGCGATGGTGGTCTTATAGCGCTCCTTTCGGGCACTATCCATGAACATCTTAGATAAAGCCTCCATGGTCTTCTTGGGTTTTGAATCCAAGTATTTCGCTTGGAGCGAGTCACCCATGGATGCTAGCATAAGACCGTGAACCTGGTTCTCTTGGTCTTCCCACTTGGCCTTAGCCTCTTTCTCTTCATCGGTTAATCTCTCATTCCACTTTGGGATTGGACCTTCCAAAATGTGAGATAGTTTCTCAAACTTTAACACGATGTTGAGTTTGAGTTGCCAACTAATGAAGTTTGAGCCATCATTTGCTAAAGGGTGTTTTTCTATCATGGATCGTACGATAGGTTGGATGTTCGACATTTTTCTACAAAATAAATCATACAGGTTTTAATGCCAATTTTATGTTTTAATACACATGCATACATATATCGAATATATAAATGTAAATGTTGCAAATTAAAATCTTGCCCATAAATGCAACAATCCAAGATCCTATTAATTGTAATATAGACTAGCTAAGGGCTATCGAATACATTACAATATCAAGGTAAGAAAACATTTTCTAATCACAACCTTTTTGAATTTTAGCAATATTTAGCATCTTCAAACTCTTGTGACTCTTGTCGTTTTAATTATGAGGGAATATGACCTATCCTCGTAAGAAAAACTTTTTCCCAAAACCGAGCGAGGGCTCTAGGTAATGTTAAGAAAACTTATTTTCATTTGATACGAGATACGTTTATCTATTGTATTCACAACTAAACATACTTGGGGTTCACTAGGGTGAAACACACCTCATATATTTAATTGTGGCACAACAACAGACAACCTTTATATCTCCCACTATTCCCAAAGATAGAGGGAGCTATCTCTCGCTAAGGGCGAGCAGAATATCCCTCGATCAATGGCTGCTAGTGGATGAAATAAGAAGGAAATTTATTCTTAATTTTTGTTGGACAATTTAACATGTGATTTAGAATTTTAGGTTATCATGCATATTAATATTCATACACATCCTAACATTCACCATTCATCACATGCATAGCAGAGATTATAAAACAGAAATTAAACATTCACACAATCCACATCGTGTGAGTTTATATGTTCCCTTCGATCCTTGATCCTCGATCCCCGATCCTCGATCCTCGATCGATGCGCTACAGCGGCGACTTCCTCTTGCACCGGAGATGTAGATTTTACAGAAAATAAACATGCTCCTCACATTCGATAAAAACCGACTAGTGCAAGTCCTATGTAAAAACCTCTCACATGCAAATGCAATTCTAAAGATAGAAAATATAGAATATGGCTTTTACATACATAAGCCCCTGTATAATAATAATAATTACATACATTTGTAGTGTCTGATTTGGAACATATAAACTCACAATCCTGCAAAGCAACTCAAGCATTCATGCACGCAATTGCTATAAACTACAGAATCTAATTTATCAATCATCTAGAATTCTCAACAATTCTTTGAAAAATATTTTGAAATCCATTAAAAACATTTTTCATACATCCATAGTTCACAAATTAATTATGAACCGCTGTTCATCCAATTTCCAATGGAAAGATGAATCGCAGTTTTTTCGGTTTTGTTGATTCTCTTACAAAATAATCGTTTGTACTTAAAACGAAATTATTGCAAGTTAGACTTATGTCTAAATCATAATTCTAATAATTATATGCCATGTTTTAAACATTCAAAACATTTAAAACGAATTATTATAAAGAATTATTTCAACAAACATTTAAAGACCGAAAAACCGGTAAAACGAATTGTTTAAATCCTAGATGGTAAACTAGATTTGTTTACAGCCATAAATCATGAGAAAATTGAACCCTATGCTCTGATACCACTGTAGGATTTCATGTTTAATTATACATATATATTTTTCGGATTTTTATGTATAATAAGGATCAATTTCCAATTTTCTAGAATTTATTGCATGCATCGGTTTGTTTTAACAAACTAGTTTCAGAAACTCTATTAAAACAAACATAAATGAGCTCCGAAATTCATACCTAGAAGTTCTCTAAAACTTCTCGAAGATTCGGAGACGGTTGGGATGCTCCTCGCTGCGCCGGATGCCTCCGAGTATTCATCAAACTCTAAACAAGATCGGAGAGAGGGAAGCTAGTCTCTCAATCTCCGATAGGGTTTAGAATCCAATTACTAACCCCTCTTTAATTCCCTTGAGAAGATGATCTCTTAAGAACTAAACTAAACTTAAGAATTTATGGAATTTTCGTGGAGAATTAAGGAGAGAGATTTTGCATGAAAAGCAATATTAATTAAGATGTAGGAAGGCAATGAAATAACCTCTATTTATAGGTTCTCTCCAAATTACCTATTCATGTGCAACCTCTTGCCCATGATTTCATGCAAAATTCCATCTAACCATCCATTATTTATTAATAAATAATATTAACCACGAATTAAATCAATTATGGACCAATTCCATGCATGATCTAATTAATTCTTAAATTAATTCTGCAGAAAACCGTCTGGACCGGTCGACCGTTACTGTTCATCGGTCGACCGGTACTGTTCATCATGGACCGGGTACTGTTCATCGGTCGACCGGGTACTGTTCATCGGTTGACCAGTACTATTCATCGGTTGACTTTTGCACAGTACTGCAGACTGGTCAAATTTTGGTTTAACCCCTACAAAATTTGACATTTCGGGATTAGTAGTAAATTCACAACTTATGTAACATATTATCCTATGTAATGTCAACTCATTACACCCCATAATATTACATCACATATGAATTTAATTTAGATTCTAATTATGTTATTAATCACAACATAATCTTGATTTTGCTTGTTCACCCCATGTGTCATATTTTCTACATGAAACCCGACACATCCTTATGAACTCAAAATCCCCATTTCTTGTTTCCCAGTTTTGTGGTGTGACCTATGGGAGGATCTAAACTAAGTTGGCAGTGATATTAAAGGCTTAATATCACAAGCTATAAGCGGTATCTAGCTACACATTATAGCTCCCAATTAGTTAGATGTCTTAATTCCACTCGAACCAAAACCCGATCCACTTAGTGATGGAGTGCATCACTTGTGTCCGTCCCTTGCCTCATGATATTAAGAATACACACAAAGTAGTATTGTGTCATCTTTGTATTAGTATTCATTTCTTGATCTCTTTAAGCTAGTTATAAATATGTGACTTAACTCAAATCACATTGTGCACATTATAACTTTGCTTTATCAAGGGGCCCACTAATATCATCACTCAATTAAGAGGGGCAATGATAATCTTTTGACTAATTATCTTCTCCAACGAAAGTTATACTTAACCAACCGATGCCTTTACACTACACTAATCGATAGTTCAAGACACTGATCTAATTAAGTATTCCTTAAGTGATCAGATATAAGTCTCATATCAAAGGACCAAAGACACAGTAAAATATTAATGACACAGAAACACATTTCTATAATATTTTACTTATTAGGTCTATTCAGTATACAAAAGTAATATTTTCCTCTTTTGCATACCCGTGTCGTCACTCACTTGTAGAGCTACAATGATCTATGACCAACACGACAATCTTAACTCGGTAATTAATGTTCCATGTTAATTACCATGATTGCGAATATCTTTTGTTTTATGCAAACCAATATCTTTTAGAGCTCTACGGTTAAGGACCAAGAGCCTCTTCCTTAACACTTCTAAAGGACGAATAACATAAACAAGGAACAAAATGATTTCTCATTCAATTCATAATAATTGGCATTTAAAAGTAAAACTTTTAGAACACATTCCCTTCAGTTATTAATTTGAAAAATATTTAAAATTTATACAGTACATCAAATTTCATGCTTAAATCAAAGATAAATCCATATTTAGTGCTTAAATTAGAAAATATATTAATACTAAAACATCATAGGAACAATACATTATGGTACAAAATACAAAGTACACGTAAATACGAAGCGGTACGAAATACGAAATACAACTAACTAAACGTAATATAAACTACAATACGAAATACAACAAACTAAACGTAATATAAACTGCACGAAATACGAACTAATATGAACTAACAAAACTACATGAAACCATTCTCTTCCGCCTAGTCTATGAGTTTCATAATCGTTTTTTGTTCCCGTTCTGACGGGTTGTCCTTTTTCATCAGAGAGTGAAGCATGTCGAGCTTAGTTTTTTTAATATGTCTTTGAAAATTTTGCTTGACTAATTCCTTCTGCTTGGAGAAGCCTTCTTCTCTCACTTTACCCTTGTTTTTGTCTTCTTCACACTTGGTGGGCGTGTAGACAATACTGATGTCATTTCTTCTTCCTCCGGTGGTGATTGCGTTCTGGAGTCATCAGTGCTCTTTCTTTTCCCAAGACTTCCTGAACGGGGACTGCTTTCATCGTGAAACTCTGGAACTCCCGACCAACACGCACGTCATTTGATCCAGATAGCAGGGACTCCCATTTCGGGTACCTACGCAACATGACCCAAGCATCAAAGTAAAGAAATTTAGACTTATTAGTGCGCTCGTAGATGTGGTTAGCTTGTCGAACGACATTGTCGTCGTTTTGCCCGCTCCTTTTCCCTCGGTACGCCTGATTGAAGCACCCAACCCACTTGTTGACAGTAGGTATAATTCTCCTCCACCGTTCTTTTAAGGACCCCACATTCCTCTTGGGGAGGTCCATTTCATCGACAGAGATGTTGTAAACCCTTTTTACTTTGGTCCACAAGGAAGTAGCCTTCTGGTTTGTCTCCGTCACCGCATCAGAATTGACCTCCATATAGGTCGACACGAGTCGCTCATCCTCATGTGTGGTCCACATCTTCGGATTGCTTTTGACGGCTTGGACTTTGCGGCGTCCCTGTGGACGTGGGGATAATGGTATGATAGTTTGGCGTGGTGGGGACTCATCTTCGTTTTGGTTGTCTTCTTGAGTGTCCTCCATGCTAGGAGTACTTACTTGTGACATGTTGCAGCCAAACTTCTGAAATTGGGATTGATTTTGTGGGAATTGTGGTACATATTGGGAGAATTGTGGAAATTGTTGATTTTGGTCTAATGGTGGGAATGATGATGCGTATTGGGAGAAGTCGGACTGTTGGAATGGTTGATGAAATGACTGTTGGAATGGCTGAGCGTAATGAGAGAAGTCTGGTTGTTGGAATGGTTGTGGGAAATATGGACGGGGTATCTTTGTGGAGTGTGGACGTGGATTTGATTGGGAACGACGGTGAGAACTGTTGTGATCTGGATAAGACATTTTGAAGTTGTTGGAATGTATTAATCATTTCGTCAATTGGAATTATAACGTAATTATAACGTGATCTAGAGAAGACAATTGTTTACTAATTATTAATATTAATCATTTCGTCAATTGGAATTATAACGTAATTAGAATTAAAATTATGTAAAATGTATTTTGTTAAATGTGGTGTGAGAATTAAAATGTTTAATTATGAAATTGTGTGGAGAAAAGAGAGTGTAGGGTGGGTGGGGGTAGCCCGGGCGTGGTTAAGGGATTCTTTTGGGTGGGTGGAGTGAGATGACGTGGTGGTGAGAGAACAGGGCGCCCGAGGGTTATTTATGGTATGAACCCACTTGTTTCTCATCTCAATTATTTCAGATTAGATATAAGAATGAGAGGAGAGGAATGAAAACAGAAAGGAGAGATGGAAGACAAGGAGGAGAACGGTGCGCCGTGAAATGAGGGTCTAACAACTAGTTTCCTTAGATTCTCTTCCAAATTTCCAATATAATACTTAAAAGTTGTGGTTATGTACTCTCTTCCGTATTTCGGATATATTTTTCAAAACCAACATCTACCCACGTCCAACTTATAGCTCTTGAAAGTAGTAAACAATTGGCCGGAGTGGATCTGAAGTCAATCTACACTAGAAGTATCTCCATCACAAGTATCTCTACTTCAAATAATTATTTCTGATAAGGACTAATTATCTAGTATTACTTCATTTCCCATGCGCGTTCTCTCTTTTATCCGATATTCGGATTCTATTGCACTAGATAACAATTTAACCTTATTGGTCATCTTGGTTTGGAACTTGTTAACATGCATATGTGTGCAACAAAAGATAAACATGCATGTCTCAATGTTAGGGAACTTGAATCATTTAATTTCTAGTATTTATAAAGAAAAATTCTATATTGAATATTTTTATCACGAGCATTAGGCGATCTAATATTCTTCTTATATTCCATAATTATTTGCAAAAATAGAGATTTTTTTCTAGGTAGGCGCACGTTTAATTAGAAGAACAAGAAACACGTGCACGCAGAAAGGTTAAGAAAAATGCACACGTTTCACATTTTTTATGAGTGATTTCATTTATGTTAAAACCTACTAAAAGTGGAACCCTTTTTAATCAATGTGTTAGAAGAACCACACAACGTCATTTAGAAAAGAAGGACAAACATGTACATTACTTTCTCTTTTACCTTCTAAATATAGGATTAATATTTGTTTACTTTGTCCTTGAACAACATTTCCTCGTAGTTAATATAACATTACGAAAGTCAACGTGATCGTTTATCATCAACACCATCATGCGCTCACTATCTTCTCTATCCCATTAATCAATCAACACCACCAACACACCACTACTTCATTTCATCATATTATTATCATGCCCAAATCCTCGTACAAGAACGCAGCTAGCATATGTAACTTCACGTCACTTCTCTACCCTCTTTCTTCTCCTCCTCTCCTACTTTCCTCAAAACTAAGATCGTTTCTTGAGGGAATCTAACCATGCTTGGGTGCCAGAAGATAGGAAGGTATGGAGATTTACATCTCTTTGTTTACTTAATTCTCATTTATTTCTCATTATCCCATTAAGAACATTTTGTGTTCTTAATTTGTTTCACTGAATCCCACTCGTGATCAAAGTGAACATTTTTGCTAGATTTGGATGTTTTTGAGACCACACAAATTTAATCCTTCAGCAAGCCCCATTTTGCTCCTACAATGGCCATGCGACTCCGCCCATGATAGTGAAACCCTGATTGCATTATGCAAACACTGAAAGAGGGAAAAAACTCTACATGCATTGTGTATAAAATTTCACAATTCCCAAATATATGTTTTTTGATCCATTAGGATATCCTTAGACTTGTCACGAGATAAGTTCAATTGATAGATCTATGATCTCAGTATATAATTTTAGTCATCATGTTTGTTGTATCTTGAAATTTAATTAGAACTTCTAGTAGAAGAAAAAAAACTCCCACGAGAAAAGTAAAAAAAGTAGTGCTAAGAGAACTCCATAGTCGCTAATTCCAAGGTTATTAAAGCTCCACATGAAAGAGGATTATAAATTAAGAACCCCCTTGGGAATACGTACATGAACCTCTAATCCAACCATTGGGCTTTGCCCAAATAGTTGACTAATAATGAAACAAGATTATTACTCTAACTATTGTCACTCAAGTAGTTGATGTTGTTGAATTCCATGTTTAACTCATACTTTACTCAAAATCAGCAGCTTAAGGTATGAAGAGCTAACCAAGAGGACCAAAAGGGAAGGTTTTAGCATGGGTGGTGTTGACCGGATGATGGGAAGGCGGCATGTCGTGGGTCCTCCGGGAGCCATAAACACCGTCACTCCTTGCGCCGCTTGCAAGCTACTAAGGCGGAGATGCGCACAAGAGTGCCCATTTTCGCCTTACTTTTCACCCCATGAGCCTCAAAAGTTCGCAGCGGTCCACAAGGTTTTTGGTGCAAGCAATGTCTCCAAGATGTTGATGGTAATTGAATGACTTGTTTTTCTTCTTTTAAGTTGTGATTGACTTGAAGAGTTGAAGCTTTAGAGGTAGCTATTAGGTTATTCATTTCAAAAAAGAAAAAGAAAAAAAAAGTTGAGTTCTTTCTAGAATGGAGTATAATTTTGATACTGGAGAAATTTTCCCACCAAAGAAAGAACTTACATGTGTTTTGAGAGGTTTACATGAATATATATAATTTTATTACTACATTATTTTGACTTTGAAACCTACTTTTGATGTAATGTAGGAGATACCTGAAGCTCAAAGGTATGATACAGCAAATAGTCTAGTTTATGAAGCAAATTTGAGGCTGAGAGATCCAGTGTATGGTTGCATGGGAGCTATCTCCACCTTGCAGCAACAAGTTCAGGTTGTCAATAGTTCTTGTTACAATTCTCTTACACTAACTAACTGCACCCCCAAAATATAGAAAGCATTTCAATAAACATTCTAAGATTTTTACATCACATAATTTGTGTTTATCGTGTATATATAGACAGCTAGGTCAATTTCAGATGATAATAATAAAATTTCTAATTATAATGTGTGTAATATTTATTCTACCTCACATGCATAGTGTATAGATTCATAATTAAACCCTAAGTGCATATACTAATATACATATGTTCTTATAGTATATAATGATAGAATTTTATACTAATTTAAAATGAATAAATCTACTCACTCTTGATGAGTTTCATTTCCATTTACCCAATTAGTATGGGACTAAAGAATTTCTTGTTGTTATTGTACTTGTAAAATGAATAAAGCTAGACTAATTAACTCATATGGTTTTTTTAAATTCCATTTGTCAACATGGGTTTGCTTTGTAAAACTTTTGAATGTGACATTTCAAAGTACATTGAACTATTGACAAATTATTGATACACATCCAAGTTATATTCCCACATATTTTCAACCCATCCAAGTATCTTTCTGAAACAAAATGAGACCGAGGATATAATTCTGGTTACCCCTTTTGTTTTGTAACACAGATACTAGAGGCAGAGCTTAACCTAGTGAGAGCACAACTTTTAAAGCTCAGGTACAAGAGGACCACGGTTAGTGTCCTTCCGACATGTCATGCGGCCATGGTCAACCGAGGCGGGGCGGTTCCGGTGTCTCCTCCTTCAGTGGAAACCCGACCGCCACCTACGGCTAAGTCGAATTCTTCCTCCTCATCCATGTATACTCTCCCTTCGAGCTCCACAGACTATAGTTCCATCACCAATGAGAATGTTCCTTTCTTTGGCTGAAGACTTCACTTTGTGTTTTAAAGTTTAATTAATAGTATTATTTGTGGTGTTGATGTAGTTGTTGAATAATTTGTGGACATTTTGATTTGGAAACGTCTAGTCTTTTGTGAACTGCTTGAATTATTCGAAGTATTCTAGCTATAAATAAAGTATATATATGTTATGACATTATGTTGTGCATGGGAAGTGATTGTAATAAGCGTTCGATTATCAAATCTTCAGAAACCCGTCCCCAAACACAATATATTATATGTAACATCCCGAAACAGCGGAAAATTTAAAAATTCATAATCAAGACAAAGAGCACAATAGTCAAGACGGGACTGTCACTTCTCATAAACAAATAAGCGGTGCACCATAATACATCAGAGTTTGCCAAAATGAATACATGATTACAACAAAAGACAAGGGAAGATAACGTAATCATGTGGACCTCAGTGGTCTGACTAGAGGATCTGACTCCAAACGCGCGCGCCCGCCGATCACCACCCCACTGGACCTACTGCGGTCCTGAAAATATATAACAACAATGCCTGAGTTTCCAGAAGGAAACCCCGTATGCCAACTCACCTATATATGCATGCATTACACAATGAACCTATCATACTAGTAGCATGTCATGGCATCGACAGAAATGGAAGCAGTTCCCTCGAAGGGTAAAACAGGACATCAGTCCGACAATCAACAACGAGTCTCCCGAGGAGACCTACTGCAGGCACATGCAGTCTTACAGCACGCGACATCGCACCCCCCACACGCAGCTACACTACTCAAGGGTTCGGCAGGGAGCCTCTGTCACGCCTGCGGGCCGATAGAATACAGATCTGCAAATCTCAGTGGTCGGAGCCACAGGGACCAACGGGGCCGTCGCCCGGAAGGTATAACAACAACATCTCGGTAGGTGCCCAGCCGAGGAAAACAACATAGCCGGAACAGCCTCGGCTCAACAATCACCATCGCCAGCACAACCTCGGCGGCATCACCGGCACAGCATCGGTGGTCCATCACAACAGTCCGGCACAGCATCGGACAAAACCAGACCGAAGTCTGCCAGGTCATCAGGCTCCTCGAGCCGCAAACACCAACCGTGCCGCTATAAAAGCAGGGCAGCGACCTCCGTAGCCCGTGGGCCGGTAGTCACCTCACCCAACGCCAGTTGCGTGCCCGCACAACATCAACACTGGGATCCGCGATCCCTCAGGCCTGCTATACTACAATAAGTCCAATCAATCCATCACATTTGTCACGCTCCATACCTGGAACTGACGCGCCCCGAACACCCACACTCTTCCCAACGGCGGTCCCTGGGTAGGCACGCATCACGCGCCCACCGTCACCTCCCGGCTCACGCACAAGGCGAGGACACGGGTTTCCGTGGCAAAGTTGGCGTTCAACAAGGGAACCAGGAATTCTGTCCTGGGCCCAAACGGTCGACCGTAAAAGGTGACTCGGTCGACCGTTTCCAGAAAGGAATCGGTCGACCGTCCCTAACACGGTCTACCGCTGCGCACAGAACACAATCCCCCAAACGGTCTACCGAAGGTCTAAAACCGGCCGACCGAACGAGGTCAAAATCCGGAGTTTGGTCAACATTACAATCCAGTCTATCGGTCGACCGACTCAGGTCCCGGTCGACCGAAAACTAACAGTACATCTTCTACATCATTTTAATCCCTCGATCGACCGACTCAGGGGTCTCGGTCGACCGACAGCAGTTAGGGTCAACCTATATTCTACGTCATATAACGGTCGACCGAACTCAAGTCTACGTCCGAACAGCATGCAATATACACAAATAAACTTAAGCTCTGGTCGACCGAACACGAGGCCTCGGTCGACCGAACCGCAACAGGCAGTACAAATTTACATGCAATCGGTCGACCGCCCAAGGGCCGGTCGACCGTCCGGTCGTCTTCAACCTCGCTCCAGCCGAGGTTTCTTCGCCCAAACGCGACGTCGGAGAGGCCTCCGACCTCCTCCGACCGACCAACACGACCCTCTCATGAGTGTCAACAACAAAACCACACTAGAGAGCGGCATACCTCAAAAGCAACGACGAAAGTGCCAGAGCTCCGCTCGCGCACGTCGCCTCCGGTGATCTCCTCGTGCGCTCAACTCCGTGCCTCTCCTGCCTGGACCGCTTCGCACCTCACGCCGACGCAGCCTCCTCCGCCTGGGCTTGGGTGACTGAGGAAGAAGGTGTGTGTTTGGTGAGAAAGGAGGAAGAAGAAATGAGAAGGAGATGAAAGAGGAAGAAGGAGAGAAAATGCTTTATTAAAAACCCGGTGCTACAGTAACACCACCTCTTCCCCTTCCCATGCAAACACCTGCAACCCCACTTCCCCATGCAAACCAACCCTTAAACCTCATTAGTCCACTAATCCTAGGTTAGGGATCTAACAATCCACCCAACTTAAAAGGATTTCGTCCCGAAATCAAGCAAACACTCACCGAAAAGCTCTGGATACTGCCTTCTGACATCCTCCTCGATCTCCCAAGTGGCCTCGCTCTCACTGTGATGCTGCCACCTGACCTTTACCATCGGAATGGTCCTCCTCCTGAGCTGATGATCCATGCGATCGACAATCTCGACTGGCCTCTCCTCGAGCGACAAGTCCTGCTGAATCTCCGGCACCGCTATCTCAATAACGTGTGACGGATCTGCCACATACTTCCTCAGCATCGACACATGGAAGACATTATGTAGACCCGAAAACTGTGGCGGCAGTGCAATCCGGTAGGCAACCTCTCCAACTCGGTCGAGGATCTCAAACGGTCCAACATATCTCGGACTGAGCTTCCCCTTCTTCCCAAACCTCATCACACCTCTGGCTGGGGAAATCTTCAAAAACACGTGATCGCCCACCTCGAAACTCAATACCCGTCTTCGTCGATCAGCATAACTCTTCTGCCTGCTCTGTGCTGTGGCCAGCCTCCTCCTGATCACATCCACCTTCTCCGAGTACAACTGCACAATCTCTGGCCCCACCAACTGCCTCTCGCCCACTTCACTCCAGCATACCGGTGATCTGCAAGGCCTCCCGTACAACGCCTCGTACGGTGCCATTCCAATACTCGAGTGGTAGCTGTTGTTGTAGGCAAACTCTATCAGTGGCAAGTGCTCATCCCAGTGTCCTGCCCAATCCAGTGTACATGCTCTAAGCATATCCTCCAGGGTCTGAATCGTCCTCTCAGATTGACCATCTGTCTGCGGATGAAACGTTGTACTGAACTTCAGACGCGTCCCCAACGCCTGCTGCAGACTCCCCCAAAATCTGGAAGTGAAACGAGGATCTCGATCGGAGATGATGCTCACTGGCACTCCATGCAACCTGACTATCTCCTCCACGTACAACTTAGCTAGACCCTCCAATGGCAACGTGGTCCGGATCGCTAAGAAGTGCGCCGACTTGGTTAGTCGATCGACTATCACCCAAATCGCGTCGTGGAACCTCCTCGTCTTCGGCAAACCCGTGACAAAATCCATCGTCACGTGCTCCCACTTCCACTCAGGAAGCTCAATACTCTGCATCGGTCCTGCCGGCCTCTGATGCTCAATCTTCACCTGCTGGCAGACTAAGCATCGCTCCACAAACTCTGCAATGTCCCTCTTCATGCCCTTCCACCAGAAGTTCCGCTGCAGATCCTTATACATCTTCGTGCTCCCCGGATGAATGGTGTATCTAGCTCTGTGTGCCTCCTCCATGATGTCATCTCTCAGCCCATCAACCTTCGGCACCCAGATCCGACTCCTGAACCTCAGACCACCATCCACTCCCACACTGAAGTCTGATCCATCTCTGGAAGCTAACTGCAGCAGACTAGCTAACTCATCATCCCCCTGCTGAGCCTGAACCAACCGTGAGACGGTCTGCGGCTCCACCCGAAGTCCAGCAATCACCGCTCCATCTGAACCCTCGGTGAAAGGACTCCATTCAGACAAGGCCTCGAGTAGCCTCCACTCCTGGATGCACAAACTCGCAACAGAAACCTCCACCTTCCTGCTCAGTGCATCCGCAACCGAATTCGCCTTCCCCGGGTGATAGGAAATGGTGAAGTCGTAGTCCTTAAGGAACTCGAGCCATCTGCGCTGCCTCATGTTCAGCTCCTTCTGAGAGAACAAGTATTTCAGACTCTGATGATCGGTGAAGACCTCGAACTGCTCGCCATACAGATAGTGCCGCCAGGTCTTCAACGCATGAACTACCGCCAACTCCAGATCATGAGTAGGGTAGTTCTTCTCGTGCACCTTCAGCTGCCTCGAAGCGTACGCGACCACCTTCCCGTGCTGCATCAGAACACAACCCAAGCCTATCCCTGATGCATCGCTGTAAATCACGTAGCCTCCACTGCCACACGGTAGCGTCAGAATAGGTGCTGTCGTCAAACGCCTCTTTAGCTCCTAAAAGCTGTCCTCGCACTTCTGGGACCAAACGAACTTGACGCCCTTCTGCGTCAACGCTGTCAGCGGTGACGCAAGCTTGGAGAAATCCTGGATAAACCGCCTGTAATACCCTGCCAGACCTACGAAACTCCTAATCTCTGTCACGCTCGTCGGGGCTCTCCACTGAGTCACCGCCTCGACCTTCGCCGGATCCACTGAAATCCCATCTGCTGACACAATATGCCCCAGAAAAGCCACCTGATCCAACCAAAACTCACACTTCGTGTACTTGGCATAAAGCTGCTGATCCCTCAAGATGCCAAGCACAATCCTCAGGTGCTCTCGATGCTGCTCCCTGTCAGGCGAGTATACCAAGATGTCATCCACGAACACCACAACAAATTTGTCAAGGTACGGCTGGAAGGTCCTGTTCATCAGATCCATGAATGCTGCAGGCGCATTCGTCAGTCCAAATGGCATCACCAAGAACTCATAGTGGCCGTACCGCGTCCTGAAGGCTGTCTTCTGAACATCCGCCTCCCTGATCCGCAACTGATGATAGCCCGAACGCAGATCGATCTTCGAGAACACTCTCGCCGTCTGCAACTGATCGAACAAATCATCAATCCTGGGCAAAGGGTACCGGTTCCGAACGGTAACATTATTCAGCATCCTGTAGTCGATGCACATCCGCAACGATCCATCCTTCTTCTTCACGAAGAGCACCGGCGCTCCCCAAGGGGAAACACTCGGTCGAATGAACCCGGACTCCATCAACTCCTGCAACTGCTTCTTCAGCTCCGTCAACTCAGCAGGTGCCATCCGATAAGGTGCCTTCGACTGAGGTGTCGTACCCGCAACCAACTCGATGTTGAACTCAATCTCTCGGTGCGGTGGTAACGCTGGAATCTCTGCTGGAAAAACGTCTGGAAATTCCTGCACCACCTCTATATCCTCCAGCCTCCTTGTCTCAGGATCAGGGACTACCAGCGTGGCCACAAACGCTCTGCATCCCTGCTGTATCAGTCTCTGTGCCTTAACCGCAGACACAATCAGACGACCCCCTCTGCTCCTCGCACCTCTGATCAGAACATCTGGCACGCCCTCCATCGGAATCAGGATCTTCTTCTCATGGCAAAAGACTCGCACGTCGTACTGTGACAGCCAGTCCATCCCCAGTATGACGTCGAAGTCCACCATCGGTAACAAGACCAGATCTGCCGGAAAATCATGGTCTCCCGAAGCAACTGTGGTGCCGGGGAAAAAGCTCCCCACAGTGCCCACCTTACCCATGGGTGTGCTGACCTCCAAAACATCAGTCAGCCGCACAGGGGTCCGACCCAACTCGCCAGCAAACTTCTCCGAGATGAAGGAGTGAGTGGCGCCACAATCAAACAACACGCGCGCTACAGAAACTGAAAGCGTACCTTCCACGACGGTGTTGGAGTCCCTCGCCTCCTCAGCCTGGATAGTGAAGACCCTCCCGGTCCTCCTGCTCTGGCCCGGTGAAACAACTGACCGGCTGCCTCCGCCTCTGCCTACTACTGGTGGTCCTGGCCTCCTGCTCGGCTCTCCCTGCCTCTGAGGACAATCACGGACAAAGTGTCCCATCTGACCACAACTCATGCACGCTCCAGTCCGACGGGGACACTCCTGTCCTGGATGGAACCTCCTGCAGTAAGTGCACGCCCCTGACTGACGTGCTCCTCCTCCAACGAACCTGGGCCTCTTGCCCGGGTTTCCTGCCCCACGACCAGCCACTCTGCTGCCGGTGCTCACTGGCGCCTTCCGCGCCTCCTGATTACACTCCCTCTGGTCCTGCTCGATGATCGTAGCATGCTTCACCGCATCTGCAAGGGTCCGCGGCATGTTGTTGATCACCCGAGAACGAAGCGGCTGCCTCAGTCCCTTAACGAACTTCCTTGCCCGCTGCTCTGGGGTCACGCAGATCTCTGGGCAGTAACGCTCCAAGGCGTTGAACCTGTTGATGTAGCTCGTCAGTGTCATGTCCTTCTGCTCCAGGGACATGAACTCCTCCCTCTTCTGATCCCTGACATGCTGGGGGAAGTACTGCTCATGAAACACCTCTAAGAACTCCTCCCAGCTGACGTCCACACGGTCATCAAACAGAACTGTGGACGTGGACCTCCACCAGTTGGCGGCCTCGCCGTCAAAGACATAGGTGGCCAGCTCCACCATCCTCTCAGGTGCTACTCCAATAGCACGGAAGATCTTCTCCATCCGGAAGATCCAGTCCTCTGCAACCTCTGGAACCCTCCTGCCGTCGAAAGTTGGTGGGTGCTGACGCATGAACCGATCGTGCTCAGCTCCCACTCCGCCCTGGGCGCTCTGAGCTGCCTGACGCTCCAGAAACTCACACAACCTGTCCCAATGAGCACCAGATGTGTCGTCACTGGAAGTACGATCGCGTGTAGAACTCCTCACGCGCTTAGGTGCCATCTGATAAGAGAAACAATCACAACTTCAGCCATGTATGCATGCTAAAAGATAAAATGCATGAATCCTATTACTACAAGGGTGATTTCATTGGGAACCGCATAGGAATCGACCGCTCTGATACCAAGTTGTAACATCCCGAAACAGCGGAAAATTTAAAAATTCATAATCAAGACAAAGAGCACAATAGTCAAGACGGGACTGTCACTTCTCATAAACAAATAAGCGGTGCACCATAATACATCAGAGTTTGCCAAAATGAATACATGATTACAACAAAAAACAAGGGAAGATAACGTAATCATGTGGACCTCAGTGGTCTGACTAGAGGATCCGACTCCAAACGCGCGCGCCCGCCGATCACCACCCCACTGGACCTACTGCGGTCCTGAAAATATATAACAACAATGCCTGAGTTTCCAGAAGGAAACCCCGTATGCCAACTCACCTATATATGCATGCATTACACAATGAACCTATCATACTAGTAGCATGTCATGGCATCGACAGAAATGGAAGCAGTTCCCCCGAAGGGTAAAACAGGACATCAGTCCGACAATCAACAACGAGTCTCCCGAGGAGACCTACTGCAGGCACATGCAGTCTTACAGCACGCGACATCGCACCCCCCACACGCAGCTACACTACTCAAGGGTTCGGCAGGGAGCCTCTGTCACGCCTGCGGGCCGATAGAATACAGATCTGCAAATCTCAGTGGTCGGAGCCACAGGGACCAACGGGGCCGTCGCCCGGAAGGTATAACAACAACATCTCGGTAGGTGCCCAGCCGAGGAAAACAACATAGCCGGAACAGCCTCGGCTCAACAATCACCATCGTCGGCACAACCTCGGTGGCATCACCGGCACAGCATCGGTGGTCCATCACAACAGTCCGGCACAACATCGGACAAAACCAGACCGAAGTCTGCCAGGTCATCAGGCTCCTCGAGCCGCAAACACCAACCGCGCCGCTATAAAAGCAGGGCAGCGACCTCTGTAGCCCGTGGGCCGGTAGTCACCTCACCAACGCCAGTTGCGTGCCCGCACAACATCAACACTGGGATCCGCGATCCCTCAGGCCTGCTATACTACAATAAGTCCAATCAATCCATCACATTTGTCACGCTCCATACCTGGAACTGACGCGCCCCGAACACCCACACTCTTCCCAACGGCGGTCCCTGGGTAGGCAAGCATCACGCGCCCACCGTCACCTCCCGGCTCACGCACAAGGCGAGGACACGGGTTTCCGTGGCAAAGTTGGCGTTCAACAAGGGAACCAGGAATTCTGTCCTGGGCCCAAACGGTCGACCGTAAAAGGTGACTCGGTCGACCGTTTCCAGAAAGGAATCGGTCGACCGTCCCTAACACGGTCTACCGCTGCGCACAGAACACAATCCCCCAAACGGTCTACCGAAGGTCTAAAACCGGCCGACCGAACGAGGTCAAAATCCGGAGTTTGGTCAACATTACAATCCAGTCTATCGGTCGACCGACTCAGGTCCCGGTCGACCGAAAACTAACAGTACATCTTCTACATCATTTTAATCCCTCGGTCGACCGACTCAGGGGTCTCGGTCGACCGACAGCAGTTAGGGTCAACCTATATTCTACGTCATATAACGGTCGACCGAACTCAAGTCTACGTCCGAACAGCATGCAATATACACAAATAAACTTAAGCTCTGGTCGACCGAACACGAGGCCTCGGTCGACCGAACCGCAACAGGCAGTACAAATTTACATGCAATCGGTCGACCGCCCAAGGGCCGGTCGACCGTCCGGTCGTCTTCAACCTCGCTCCAGCCGAGGTTTCTTCGCCCAAACGCGACGTCGGAGAGGCCTCCGACCTCCTCCGACCGACCAACACGACCCTCTCATGAGTGTCAACAACAAAACCACACTAGAGAGCGGCATACCTCAAAAGCAACGACGAAAGTGCCAGAGCTCCGCTCGCGCACGTCGCCTCCGGTGATCTCCTCGTGCGCTCAACTCCGCGCCTCTCCTGCCTGGACCGCTTCGCACCTCACGCCGACGCAGCGTCCTCCGCCTGGGCTTGGGTGACTGAGGAAGAAGGTGTGTGTTTGGTGAGAAAGGAGGAAGAAGAAATGAGAAGGAGATGAAAGAGGAAGAAGGAGAGAAAATGCTTTATTAAAAACCCGATGCTACAGTAACACCACCTCTTCCCCTTCCCATGCAAACACCTGCAACCCCACTTCCCCATGCAAACCAACCCTTAAACCTCATTAGTCCACTAATCCTAGGTTAGGGATCTAACATTATAAACTTGCATTCGTTAACGTGATTACATTTTCTTGTTACAAAAATCAAGTTACATGGTTACCATTTAGAAATATTCATTTTTTATTAACGAGATATTGAAAAATCAATTTCAATTAAATTTCATCCAAGAAGTCGTAAATAAAATTAAACCTAAGTATGTTGAAGAATCCAAAGCGACATAACCAAACATCATCACCAGCATTAAATCACAAGGAACAATCGCGTCTATTCACCAACAGACGCATCCTTTCCCTTCTAACAACAATTAAACCCTATACTTATATATATCTTGTAAATCAAATTTTTGAACAACTTTTCTTTTCCTCAGAAATAAAACCTCAACAAATCATCTTCGTTTTCTACATGGTATCAGAGCGAAGATTCCCATTTTTCCATCATCGGTGATCCTCAGAGTTCTCTGAGCTCATCACTGGATCACCTCAGAAACATCCACCAAAAAACCCACCATCTTCGCCTCTCAAGGGGGTTGAAGGTGGAAGAAACCTACATCTAAACCCAAGAGAAAGATAAGTGATGACGGAACCAGAAGTAAACGCCCCCAGACTGGTGTCGCAGCTGCTCAATGGACAGAATTATCTGTCATGGGCGCGGGCGATCACACTGGCCCTCAGTGGGAAAGGAAAACTCGACCACATCACCGGAACATCAAAAAAACCCGAAGAAGAAGGGACTGAGACAAAACAAGAAGAGTGGCAGGCGATGGACCACCTCGTAATGTCGTGGGTCATCAACTCCATGCAACCAAAAATCGGGTCCATATTCCTCTACAAAAACTCGGCAAAAGAACTTTGGGATGCGGTCCAGAACATATACGGTAAAGCCCAAAATTACGCTCATGTTTTTAAACTAAAACAAGATTTATCGCAGACAAAACAGCACGGACAGACCATCACAGAATACCTCGGAACGCTTCAGCGCGGTTGGGACGAGCTTGCTATCTACGAGCCCACAACCAACGACCCGAGAACCTTGCTTGAGCGAAAAGAAAGGGACCACATCTACCAGTTCCTCATCGGACTCGACGGTAGCTACGAAGCCATCCGAAGCCAAGTCCTCATGACACCAGACCTTCCAGACCTCGTGACCATCATCGCGATGATCCAACGGGAGGAATCCCGCCGGACCACCGCTCAGAACAGCGAACGGGCATCTGAAACTCAGGCGTTCTTCGCCGGAAAACCGCAAAACAAACAAAAAAAAATACGGAAACAGACCACAAGAGACATGCGTCAACTGCAAAAAACCAGGACACAATAGGAACTCCTGTTGGTTCCTACATCCGCATCTCCGACCAACGAGGGAAGGAGGAGGAGATCATCGGAACAACAAAAAGAACAACAATGGAAACAGACCACAAGGAAACGGCGCGGTGGCTAACCCTAGCATGGAAGAAGAGAGGCGGAAATGGGTAGACGAATCGGATCCTCGAGGTTTTATAACCTCTCGCAACACAGACGGATCCGGGTTTCTCCAGACCCGATCCGAAGAATTCACCCGACCCAATTCCACATTTCCACCTTCCACCGGACATGGATCCGGACCCAAGCCCGACCCGATTCCGCTGGACCAACTTCTGACCCACTTAAGCAACTATTTGCAAACCACCCCTCAAGGATCAGGTAATTATGCAGGTATGCAAACTTTGCCCAAAAATTTCTCTGCAAATAAATCAAATAAAATCTTAGGAGATATAAGACATAATACTCAATGGATAATTGACTCAGGTGCCACGGATCACATGACTGGAAATCTTAGTTTGCTGAACCACATGAAAGAAAAATTAAATATGCGTAACAAATATGTGACTGTCGCAAATAATAATCAAGTAGAAATAAAAGGTACAGGAGAAATCACCATATTAAATAAAATAAACAAAGATGTCCTATATGTACCAACTTTTACCTATAATCTCCTCTCTGTCGCAAAAATTACGAAACATTTGAATTGCAATGTTATATTCACCCCTACTGATGTTTACTTTCAGGATCGAATTACAGGGAAGACGATTGGTAGAGGAGTTAACATCAATGGGCTCTATGTTTTAGATACTCAGCATAAGGCATTTCATACCAATAGTGTGCCTAATCATGTTCTCTGGCACAATCGAATGGGACATCCATCCCATCCCGTTTTGAAAACTTTATTTCCTTTCATTTCATCTACATATGCATGTGATGTATGTCAATTTTCTAAACAAACAAGACTTCCTTTTTATAAATCTAAAACAAAATCAAGTTTTCCGTTTGAATTAGTTCACTCCGATATCTGGGGACCTGCCCCAGTCGAATCTTATAACGGTTTCAAATATTTTGTGTTATTTATTGACGATTTCTCACGAAATACTTGGATTTATCTTCTTAAAAACAAATCAGATGTTTTTCAAATTTTTTGCGAATTTGTAACATTTATTGAAAACATGTATGATTTTAAAATTAAAACATTAAGAACAGACAATGGGACCGAATATACCAGTCTCAACTTTCAAAATTTTTTGAAAACACGCGGAATATTACATCAAACTACATGCATTCATACCCCCGAGCAAAATGGAGTGTCTGAGCGAAAAAATCGGCATCTCTTAAATATAACCAGATCCTTACTTTTTCAAAATAATGTCCCCAAACATTTTTGGTCTGATGCAGTCTTAACTGCTACTTATCTCATAAATCGGCTCCCTAGTCCTATCCTTCAGAATAAACAACCTCTAGAGATATTATTAGGTCGGAAATTAACCTTAGATCATCTTAAAGTTTTTGGATGTGTTTGTTTTGTTCACAGGAAACGTACAGATAAATTTGATAGTAACTCTGTAAAGTGTATTTTTCTTGGTTACTCTTTTCAAAAAAAGGGGTACAAATGTTTTGACCCCGAAAATTGTAAAATGTATATTTCACGAGATGTAATCTTTAGAGAAACAGAGTCCTACTTCAGAAGACCCGAAGATACAAGCACAATCCTACCTCTCAACACACCCGTTCTACCAGGGATCAGCACTCAAACAGGAGGAAAAGAAAGAGAAGGAGAAAGAGAAGAAGAGAGAGAAGAAGAAGAAGAAGTTTTTTTCTCCAAACAATCAGGAGACACCTCCAAGAAGAAGATCTACTCGACCTAGTCGCCCGCCTACTAGGTTCAACGACTTTATTACCTCACAAGTAACTTACCCCATTGAACATCACTTAACCTATAAACAAATACAACCAAACTATAGGACCTATTTAAGCAAAATAAACGAAAACCTAGAACCTAAGACCTTTCACGAAGCAACATGCGACCCAAAATGGCGCAATGCCATGGAGGAAGAACTCAAAGCCTTAGAAACCAACAACACTTGGACACTCATTTCTAAACCTAACGGAACCAAACCAGTTGGATGCAAATGGGTTTACAAAATAAAATATAACAGCAACGGAACCATCGAAAGGTATAAGGCTCGATTAGTAGCCAAAGGGTATACTCAGACTTATGGTCTCGATTACCTAGAAACTTTCGCACCCGTTGCAAAAATGAACACTGTTCGTGTTCTCCTATCCATAGATGTTAATAAAAATTGGAAATTCTATCAAATGGATGTTAGGAATGCTTTTCTCCAAGGGACTCTTGAAGAAGAAGTATACATGACTCCTCCACCATGATACAACTCCACTCCAAATCAGGTATGCAAACTCAACAAAGCCATCTATGGTCTGAAACAGTCTCCTCGTGCATGGTATGCCAAACTTAGTCATTTTCTTATTGCTTATGGTTTTTCAAAATCTTCCGCTGACGCTTCTATGTTCACTAGGCATCATAAGAAAGAAGTTACCATAGTCTTAGTCTACGTAGATGACATCATCATTACTGGTGACAACAATAACGAAATTAACCAGGTCAAGCATTACTTGAAAACAAAATTTGATATAAAAGACCTTGGTTTCCTAAAATACTTTCTAGGAATAGAGATTGCATATTCAAAAAATGGTATATTCCTATCACAAAGGAAATACGCCCTAGATCTATTGAAAGAAACATGAAAACTTGGAGCTAAGCCTGCTAATACACCTATTGAGGCAAATCTAAAAACCAGTCCCACTAATGGAGAACCTGTCAAAGATATTCACCAATTTCAGAGACTTGTAGGAAAACTCATATATCTAACAGTAACCAGACCTGACATTACTTTTGCTGCCAGCACAATAAGCCAATTTATGCATGCACCCCGAACATCACACTTAGATATCATTGATAGAATTCTAAGATATATAAAACAAACCCCAGGACAAGGATTATTAATGAAAAACAACAACTCTAATAGTATCATTGGTTTTTCGGATGCAGATTGGGCAGGAAGCTATGATCGAAAGTCCACTACCGGATTTTGCACGTTCGTAGGAGGGAATCTCGTAACTTGGAGAAGTAAGAAGCAAAAGGTTGTTGCTCGATCTAGCGCTGAAGCTGAATATCGTGTCATGGCATCAACAACTAGTGAGCTTATATGGCTAAAACAGCTTCTCCACGATATGGGACAAACTCATACCACGACCATGAACATGTTCTGCGACAACAATGATGCTCGGCACATAGCTTCAAATCCTGTATTTCACGAAAGAACCAAACACATTGAAGTTGACTGTCACTTCATCCGAGAAAAGATTCAAGCCGGAGAAATAGATGTCCCATACATCTCCAGTCAAAAACAACTAGCAGATGTCTTCACCAAAGCTCTAAGTCAGAAACAATTCAACCTAATCATAGACAAGTTGGGTACCTTCAATCTCTTCCGGACCCAACTTGAGGGGGAGTGTTGAAGAATCCAAAGCGACATAACCAAACATCATCACCAGCATTAAATCACAAGGAACAATCGCGTCTATTCACCAACAGACGCATCCTTTCCCTTCTAACAACAATCAAACCCTATACTTATATATATCTTGTAAATCAAATGTTTGAACAACTTTTCTTTTCCTCAGAAATAAAACCTCAACAAATCATCTTCGTTTTCTACAAAGTATGACTCTAAAGTTATAGGAACTGAATCCGGGAACTCAGGATAATGGGAAGGCAAAACAAACTTGAAGAATATAGAACGTAGTTATTAATCGGTGTACCCTCCACCAAAACATTAAACAAAAGAAATTGATATCACCATCACACCACTTCATCAAGTCAACAAAGAACGTCTAACTCCAACTATACAAGTTACTAATACAGACTTAATCAACATGAAATTCTTTCTAAGGAGAATAAAACTGCCATGCACGAACCGGACCGAAATTGAATACACAAAACGCTCACAACAAATGACAAGAATTAATATTGAATAAAAAAGTTTAAAATTGAAAAGACAAACTCCAGTACTATAAAACGATAACCATGCATTGGTTCTTGTCATCAACAAAAACATTTTTTCCTTAAACTTGTTGTAACTGATCATCAGCAAAAATGGCATCATCACCTTCACTAGTTTTTTTGCTTCTTATCTCAATCTCATGCATGGCTGCAGCACAATCTCCATCACCATCTCTATCTCTATCTCCATCAGCATCACCATCACAATCTTTTAGGGAGGCACAAGCTGCAGTAGTGAGCCTTCCGATTCCATACTTCAATCTCTTCCCGCCAAAGGTTAACGATCCGACCATCAGAAAGTGTGTGGAATCTGTCGAAAACATCCCTAATTGCGCAAGCGATGTCCTCATCTCCTTCCTTACTGGAAATGTTCGTGTAAGCGGTGATTGTTGCAATCAAGTTCTGATCGGTGGCCGCTGCATTGGTGTCATCTTCCCTTTTATTTCTTCCAATCCATCGTTCCGAGGTCTCATTAACGACTTCTGTGGTGGTTCTGGTGGTGCCGCCACTCCTGGTGGTGGTGCAGTTCCTAACTAGACATTCATGTGTGTCGGCATGCACCATAAATAATTGACAATGTTTTTCTTATATGTAAGGTGCATGCGTGAAATGTCTCTTCTACTAAGATTGCATTATGGTTAATAAAAATCTTTGTTTGTCATGTTCATTTTTGTTTTCAATTGCTGGGGAAATAACTAAGAAATGGAATTCAAGTTCTCATTGGGCTAACTATGAGCTTTGGAGGCGCTTTGAGGTTACAACGGAAAGGTATACCGTCGGTCATCTAGTGTTTAAACCGATCTTTCGCACACAACCAAACGTGAAATAAGACGTGCAGATACTATGATACAACGTACACTATATCAATGTTTGCCCCATTCTGCTCTGGCCTAGTAAATATAACTAAAAAATCGATGCTCTCCTTGGAATAATTTTTCTAAATTTCTAATAATAAAGTCTTGCAAGAACAGACAAGCGTGATCTTATCTTCATCTTACAAGGGCCTCTCCGTCAAGGATTTGGTTGCTCTTTCCCGTATTATATCATTGCCAGATTCTCCTGTTCAACCAAATTCACAAGGAATGTATATCATACGTCATTATGTTATGTTTTATTGATTCAAATTAATTTTGAAGTTTGACAATAAAAACAAACTTGTAGTAAATATAATTCAGCGCTTTCCAGGGAAAGATCTGAACACATTCTGCATCCAAACATTGTCCTTTTTATCTAACAAGGTTTCTTTAACAAGTCAACTGTCAACCTGAACACTATTAGCGCTATCGGGAGTAAAAATTGAAGATGACCAAGCAAGAAAAAATGACAATTGGAAAGTTCATTTTCACCAGTTTTACCAAAGTACATTAGTACCTCTCTCTAACTCGTCTCACCACCAGCCATAAACGCGTAAAGTTTGATGGAAATGAATTTGTCAAACAATTATCATAATAATAATGTAAATTCCATATTTTAAATCCTGAACATAAACTAAAACTAAAACTAAAGAACAAAAACAAAGTCAAAATACAATATTTATCCGAAATAGACCCTTAACATAATAACATTGTAGCTATTTGACTATAACGAACACAGCCCCATCCATTCCACTCGAGAAACAAAGATTCATCATTTATTCATCTGTATGAGTAGTGAGAACAAATTAACTAAAAAAATGTCAATTTACATGTGTGCGGGAAAATGTCAAAAACTTCCCTATGCTGGTCAACAATTACAAGATCATTTACTAGTAGTGCCTTCTAACTCCCAAGGTTCTACATATGTACAGGGCAAAGCTCTAAAAGTACCTGGAAGGGCGTCAAAGAATTTGTGTCTACTCACTCAAATGCAAACTGCATTCTGATATCAAAATTCAAAAACATATATTTGTGCTATGCAAGTTTCTGATTCTTAAGGACACTCCCAGTGAACCGTAGAACTGACCCCTGTTTAACTGGATGCTTCCACTGCAGACAATGTAAAAGGAATCATATTATGAAAAATGCAGAGAATATTTTCCATTAAAACTGAACAGCAAGATTCATCGTGCAGCACAGACGTGTGATGACAGATAACTACACTTCAAATTTTGCACGCCAAAGCTCTCAATGTTAATCTACCACAGGGTTAGGAGCAAAGAATGTAAAGCCTCCTGTAAATGGTACCTGAAGGGAAGGAGAGAAGTTCATTACTTTAATCCAGCTCGCTTTCTGAAACGAGCTCCTCTGCAAGCTCAAAAGAGTCAATTTCAGCAAAGTAGGCTTTTTGTTTATTAACAAAATCCCGGTCAAGCTCGTAAGTTGGTGTAGTTGTTTGGTGAAGCTTCCTCTGCAATAATCAGAAAAGTGAAGAATTTGAAGAATAAAAAGGTTGACAAAGAATTTCTTCCACATAGAGCACAAGAAACAAGATATCTTTTCTTTCGCCTGAGATACTAACAAAATGATTATTTCGTCATGCACTTTTTATAAAAAAAACTTCTGATAACAAAAGATGGAAAGTGGCACAAAGGGAGAACAACTATTTATCAACTTCATTCCTATGGAAGAAGTCAGATCAATTGCCTCCAAATCTCATGGCGAGGTAGAAAAAGAATACAATTAACTCTTCAAAAAGTAAACAAGATGGAAATAAATATCATAAATTTTAAAAAGACGTATTAACTATCATATGTTGAAAGCTAAAGGTCCTATCAGTATCATTAACTACCTTTTTATCTTATTAAACAAAAATCAACTACCTTTTTTGGCTTTAAAGGAGGAACAGAGAATGCCTTAGGCTTCAAAGCCTCTTTGCCCACCATCTCTGATTTGTTCCTGTAGTGTCATGTTAATTACATGTAGCAGATGTAAAAATATTAAAGATGTAGCAGGCCAAAAATGTAAATATGGATAGATTGCAGATAAGCTTGAAACTTGAAAGGAATGAATTCAATGAACACATGCTCAAATTTTATTATGTTTCAGTAAAACACACTTGAGGAAATCAGTAAACTACTGGATGTACAAACCTCGAACTTCTTCTCCTCCCAACTGTGGAGCAACTATAACGTACAGGAGTGACATTTGTCCTCTTACTCTTCCTATTATATGTTATTTGTACAGTAGAATCTACATTACCAACTGGATCAACACCCTCTTTTCTCGTACTTTCCACATTCTGTGTTACACGCCGAGCAACAGAAGCAGAAGTTTCGGCTTCATCAGTGCAAACTGCAGCTTTTCCCCTATCATATGAACATTGTTCGATGGAAATCAAAGGATCAAGCGCTACAACGACTTCCTTTCCCTTATTCTTCTTAGTCTGTCTATCTCGTTGAGCAACCAGACCAGGAGTTTCAGGTTCAGCAACGTGAACTGCCTCTATCGCTTTTACCCTATTGTATGAGTATTGTTCAATACAAATTATAGGATACGTCGCTACAACCTCATTTCCTTTATTCTTCGAAAACCGAGTATTATGTAGAGAAGCAGAAGTAGAAGTCTCAGCCCCATCGGTGCAAACAGCATCTGCAGGTCTGTCCCTGTTATATGTGGTTTGCTCAATTGAAACAACAGGATTTGCCGCTACCGCAACCTCCTTTCCCTTGTTGTTCACAATCTGCGTATCTAGTTGAGCAACAGAAGCAGTTTCAGTTTCATCAACGCGAACAGCCTCTGCAGCTTTCTCCTTATTGTTTATGAATTGTTCAATATAAGTCACAACCTTCTTTGCTATAATCTTCTCAACCTGTGCACCTTGTCTAGCTGATTCACCAGCTATTGCAGATTCATCGATAGAAATAGCATCTGTAGTTCACATTAAAAAAAAATCCCATCTTTAAGAAACACGCCCGAAGCCTCGAAATTGAGATAATAACTTTTTAATCAAGCTTCAGGAAATGCTAATTCTAAATTCACCGACACTGAAATGTTAGAATGCCAAATTGTATCTCCACACATCTCAACCCGAAGCCCGAAACGTAAATCAAAACGAAAACACCAACACCATAACATTCTAAAAATAAATACCGTCACTGTAAGTGTCAACTCTAACCTCAACACAAGGTGACGGAAAAAAAACGACCAAAAACGTCAAAAAAAAGGAAAGAAACACTCCAACTCCATAAAACCAAATCCTAACCCTCAAAACCACCCCTAAAAAACTCCTACCAACCTACAAATTCCAGAAACACATAACCTAAAATCCCCCCAAAAAGCTCTAAAACCCCTAAATTTCCGAAACCCCCATGCAAAAACCTCAAAACAAAAAAAAACTTTCCAGCAACTTCACCATAAAAAAACCCCAATTTTCAAACCCTAACCCTAAATCCCAAATTCCAGAAAAACAACCAAAAAAATAAAAAATCCACCCCAATTCGTCGAAGAACCGACCTGAACCAGTCGCCGCCTTCTCCAACCGTTCGAGCTCGGTCGTTTTGGGGATTTTCCGAACCGGACCTGGCCTCGGCCGCTTGGAAGCGGAGCGGAGGAGGCGTGGACCGGAGGTGTTGGGGGCGTTGGTGAGATCCGAGAGGGGTTTCCTTCCCCGGATTCGGTCCATCGGGGTCGGAGAGGGGAGTCGGGGATTTGGGTTTTTGTTGGAGGGAAAGGGGATTCCAGATTTGGGGGTTTGATCGAGGCCGTTGATGCTCGGGTTGTTTCGGATCCGACGGTGGGGATTGTGGAGTTGGGTTGGAGGAACTTCGAACTTTGAACCACACACACTACGCCCTGAACGAGTGGAGGTACAACGAGAGTCCGCATATTAATAACGAAAGTACTGAAACTAAATAGTCTTTGGTAACTAATATTCGTCGTCGTAAAACTACTTAAATCGTTCCAAAAATAATATTTTTACCTCGTTAAACAAATCAATTAATACTCATTTCGTCTCGTGCCTTTAAACAAGATGTGTGACTCAGTTTTACTCACATTCCTAGTACCAACACCACGAAAATATCTGGCGAAACACCTGAATCCAGCGAGGTAACGGGAACGGAATTTTTTTCCCGACTCGGACGTCTGGCTAAGCCGCCTCCACCCAGGTGGAGGCGTCTGGATAGGCCGCCTCCACATAGGTGGAGGCGGTTTAGCCAGTCACCTCCACCAATGTGCAGGCGTCTTCGATGGACGCCTCCACCTTGGTGGAGGCGGCTTAGCCAGACGCCCGGTTGTTTTTTAATTTTTTTTGTAAATTTCTGTTAAATTCAATTTTTCAGGTTCCGTTGCAAGATTTCGATGGTGATGAAGTAGATTACAGTGAGCTTTTTGACAGTAAAGAAAAATTTACAACAATCGAGGAAGCTTGTAAATGGGCGAAACAAGTTACACTAAGAGCCAGATTTTTTTTGGTTATATCATCATACAAACCAAAAGCAGATAACCGGATGAATTGTTACCTCAGATGTGATCGCAGACGTGAGATGGGTTCTCGTGATACGAGTATTGCACCGCGAAAGAATACGAAAAGAAAAGGTTGCGGTTGTCGGTTTTTTGTAAAAGTGGTGGAGCGACGAGATCGTGATGGATGGGCCATTGTTTCTAGTAGCATCAATGGGCAGCACAACCACCCACTTGCAGTTTATTCAGAGGGTCACCGACAGGTCAGCGGACTTAGTGTTGGGGCAAAGCAAATTGTTCGTGATATGACAGAGGCACAAGCAAGACTCCGTAACATTTTGTTGGTGGTAAAGAAGAAATTCCCGGACGATAATCCGAATCAAAGACACATTTATAACTTCAGAGAGTACATGAGGAGGACGAAATCTGAAGACAGCAATCCCGCGCAGCAGTTTCTCAGGGAGGCAGTGCAGCATAAGTATTTGCATTGGATTGTGACAGATGAAGAAACTAATGTCTTGACTCACGCATTTTTGGCACATCCGACTTCAGTTCAGTTGTTGCGTACATACCCATTCGTAATCTGTATGGATTCGACGTATAAGACGAACAATTACAAGATGCCTTTGTTTGAGATGGTTGGGGTTACTCCAACAAACATGAATTCCCTCGTTGGATATGCGATTTTGCAGGATGAGACCGAGTCTAATTACCGGTGGGTGTTGGAGAGGTTGCGAGATCTGTTATTGGATATTGTTAGCCCGACAACAATAATTACGGACCGGGAGATGGGTCGGATGCGACCAGTGGCAGAGGTTTTTCCTGAGTCTGCTCATTTACTATGCACCTGACATATCAACAAAGACGTGTACAACTACGCATACCACGTATTCGGCAAGGAGAAGCAGCTTGCAGAGAGTTTTAGGCGTGGAAGGTGGAGGAGAGTCATGTTTTCTGATTCACAGACGGATTATGATAGAGCAGTCCGTAATCTGAAAGATTCTTACAACTCCTGGTCAGTGCTGACGAAGTATGTGGAAGACACATGGTTGGTGCATAAGGAAAAATTCGTGTTGAATTAGACGAATCAAGTTTTTCATTTCGGCAACACTACGAACTGTAGGGTGGAAAGTGCACTTTCGGCTCTAAAAGAGTGGATCACTACATCGACTGCCGTTCTCGACACTCTTTTCGACCGCGTGAACTCGTCTATTGAAATGCAGCTGACGAATATTCGGAACTTTCTTGAAGATCCGAGACGTTGAAATTTGGCACATTACATAGGTCCTCTGTTTCAACATATAAATAGCTGAGTTTCGCATCACTGCTTGCCGTTAATGACTCAGGAGTTGAAGAGAATGGAGGACTTAAGTGATGAAATTAAATATCGTTGTGGGTGTGCTTTCCTGACAACACATGGGATTCCTTGTGCTTGTACCATGTACGAGTGTTTGGCGTTAGGTGATGGAATTTATTTAGAGCAGATTCATCCATTCTAGAAAACACTTGTTATCGGAGAAGGAGTCCAGATGTCAGAGTTTGTTGATCAGTCAGCACAAGACGTCAAGCATTTTCGGAAGCTAGTGGATGAGATCTCGGAGAGCGACCCTGCAGTAATTCGTAGTGCCTATCGTATTTTATACGAACAGTTACACTCCGATCAGTCGAACTATGGAGAACCCGAAAAAAATACTAAGGTACGAGGTCGACCTAGGGGAAAGTCGACACGTCGGGACCCGAGTGCCTTCGAGTATGTCGAGTGAGGTCGTGGTCGGTCTGGCAGTAGTGGGAGCAGGGGTCGTCGTCGGTCTAGCAATAGTGGGAGCAGGGGTTGTCGGTCTAATTCGTCTCGATCGTCCGTGAATACGGGCACAAGATTTTCTGGTATGTCGATATCTTTGTTGTTATGTTATTTAATATATATCAGTAATCTAAATGGGGTTGAATATATTATCTCCTAATTTTGTTGTTTTAATGAATTGTTATTTACCTATCTTACAGTGTCCGGACGGGTTGACGTGGACAACTTTCCATATAATGATAGATTCCCAAGGGGGAGGCGGTTCCGGCGGCCGCCCTCTCCTTGGGTCGGGCGGCTCCCACGGACGCCCGACCCAAAAATGTTTTTTTAAATTAATTAAAATAAGCAAGGTAATTTACGAGATGTGAGTAGTCAGGGGTCTCCGCTGGTTCTTTTCCTGGCATCCGAGACATTTTATGTGCTGAATAGAAGAGTGATATGAAGAGAAAGTTGTGTTAAAAGAGTGAAATGAAGAGTTATATTAGTAGAAAGGGTAGAGGGGCAAAATGGTAATCTTACGGGCGATTTAAGTAGTTTTACGGCGACGAATAGCAGTTCAATTTTTGTTTTGTTTTTGAAGTTAGATAGATAACATTAATAATAAACAAATCAACCCATGTAAGTTTGGGTCACTGAAACGTTAACGTACAAGAGCACCCTTACCGGTGCTACTGTAGTCGGGCGGCACTGTAGTGCGCCCGACCACGTAGATCGGAAGGGTGATTTTCCACCTGGGCCGGTGGACTGGGGTGAGTGGGTGGGGGCACGTGGTCCCCATTGGTTTTGTTTTTAATTTAAAAATATAGTAAATATGTTAATAATTATTTTAAATCGTTTTTTTTAAAATGTGAAAATATGTTTTTTATTTATTCCTATTTTTAAGATTTTGTGTGTTTTACATAGAATTGATCCCCAAATGACTTTGAGGAGAGAGAATATAAGACGTTTAAGTTGTTTTTTAGGTGTAGTTAAGAAAAAATTAGGGAGTTGGTTTGAGCTGACGTGGCGGAGAGAGAAGTTGACGTAGCTGAGAGAGAAAATTGGGCGCCCAGGAACTGCCTGGGCGCTATTAATGGTAGTCTAAGTCAATATTGTCATCTTTGACCATACCTGAACAATTACCGAGCGCTCTGATTTTTCTCTTTATTACGTCAATTTCTCTTCCTGTAACTTCATACCAACCTTCATCCTCCCCCCACAAATTTCTTTTAACAACACCCTACATTCTTTTTATTCCACATCTTTTGGAGACTGCTGGATAAAACAAAAAACAAATAAAAACCCCGTTAAAAGTACCCTAAGCAATAGATTCAAATAACAACAAATCGTCTTTCTCGTACAAATATTCAATTGCAATCATTGTTGCTCACATCTCATCGATCAGCACGTCCCCCCTACCTGCAGAAATCATCTCCTAGTATGCTTCAGAAGCAGCAATAATAACTTGGACAACTCTGGTAGTTATGTATTCCCGGGGTTTAGTGTAAGGGATGGTGGATCACCAACTGAGGAGTCTCAATGCATCGGGATGACTACATCGGAAGGGCTACCAATGGTTTTTTTTTTTTTGATAATTAGGGCTACCAATTGTTGTCGTGTGTGTTCTTTCAATTCCAAGAGTTTGCTGCAAATAAATCAGAATATTTATTAAGTAATGCGATATGGAAGGTTGATGTTCCACGAAATATCATATTATCTCATTCCAACGAAAGTACACAATGGAAAGCAATTATTAATAAAATACCATAATTTAGGGTGTAAATCAAGTTTATTTTTGACATTTTGTCTACTGTTATGTTTAAGTCTATTGTCAACTTTTTTACCAAAATAAAGTTGTTAATCACCCAAGCTTCTTCTCGGATCCGTTTCGGGCCAATAACTAATGACTGAGATGACCAACGTACATAGTCCCAACCCTATATGTATTTTGTATGGATATTTAACGAGGAAACCAGAGAGGATCCATGTCCGGACAAGTTCAAAACATATACAATGATGCAACTTTAATCACCATCACGTTGGAGATTCCAAATATCAACTTGTCAAGACAACAACACCTGCAAGACACATCAAATAAATAACACACAGAAAATTCTTCACGCTACACTCCAAAACCTAAGCATAAACGTATACATGTACAAATACAGAGTGATAAGAGAGAGAAGGTTTTGAGCTCAATGGAATCCCCACTTCTAACTTCCAATCCTAACACTAATCTTAGAGGTTGGATACCTTTCATTTCATTTCAGGTATATCAGTCTCTTCCCTCCAACTTATATATATACTAGTGGAAGTCCCATGCATATCAACCGAAACATTGAATGACAAAATATTTCTGTACGTTTCAATGTAACCACAATTTGAATGTGATCAACCACAAAAACATGTTTCAAAACACACCGAAAGAGATGCAAAGTAATAGTGTTGTAGGTTCCATGTTTGCGAACAACAAAGTTTGTGTGGATCTGTTGCTGCATGATCTTGCCTAGCCAGTAGCCGCCAGCGTATTTAATTTGTTTGTCGTAAACCTGATTTACTAAAGACCTGCTTGATCAATTTCAAAATATATAGCATACTTAAGAAAAAGTAGCTATTCTGATCCAACGAAATAAGAACTGTTTGAACAAAAATTGAAATGAGACTTTGCAATGGAAAAACTAAATCTCAAACTCTTGATCTCAAGAGTACGAGAGTGATTGTATTTATATTATAGCTGTGAATTACAAATATGTGAATAAACAATGTGTGATTATATCTAATGTTACAAGATGAAATTATACATTGAAAATAAGAATATTCTAGAATAGGCTTTAAGAGCCCAATTAGACTGAGTTGGGCATTATGTTCTAACATCCCTCGCAAGCGAATAGGGAGTGAACCAACAGTGAGCTTGGATCTGAGTAGCGTGAAATGGGAGCATGAAAGAGGCTTGGTTAATTAGTTGTTTGATCTTTACTTGAAATGAATTTAATTTGGAGTTGTTTGGTTGCTACTCGTTCGAGTACAAAGTGGAAATCAATTTCCACATGCTTGGTACGAGCGTGAAAGACTGGATTTGTAGCCAAATAGGTAGCATCAATATTGTCACGACAAAGTACTAGAGGTTTGGCACAAGATAGGTGTAACTCCTGAAGTAGTTGCTAAATCCATATGACTTCAGCAGTGGCACGGGAGAGACTCTTGTATTCGGCTTCTGTACTTGATTTAGCAACAGTAGCTTGCTTCTTCGATTTCTAGGCCACAATGTTTTGACCAAGAAACACAAAAAAACCGAAGGAAGACCTTCGATCATCACCAGCCCAATCTGCATCAGAAAAAGCAGACAAGTAGTTTCTAGAGATAGATGGGGAGTGAACATAGTTAATGCCAAAGTGAATAGTTTGTTTTAAATATCGTAGAATTCTTTTAACTGTTGTCTTGTGTTCATCAGTAGGTGCATGCATAAATTGACATACTCGATTTACAGAATAAGTAATGTCTGGTCGTGTCAATGTGATATATTGTAGTGCCCCAATAGTACTTCGATAAAGATAGACATCGTGCATGGAAGTACCCATAAATTTTGATAGCTTAGTGGATGGGCAGCAAGGTGAAGAGATAGGTTTTGCATTTTGCATGTTTGTTTTAATGAGAAGATCATATATATATTTATGTTGATTATGGAACATGCTGGTTTTGGTTTTATGTACTTCGATGCCAAGAAAATAATGTATGGGGCCTACGTCTTTTAATGCAAATGAGTTGTTAATGTTTGAAACAACCAGCTGAGTGATGAGTTTGGAGGAATTTCCCGTGAGTAATATATCATCAACATAGACAAGCATAATGAGAGTATGGTGACCTATATGGAGAACAAACATAGAGGGGTCAGATAAGCTTGGTTTGAAGCCAAAGTGGCAGAGTTGTGTTGTCAATTTGGTAAATCAGGCCCTGAGAGCTTGCTTGAGGCCATAGAGGGCCTTGTGTAGGTGACAAACATGCTGAGGAAAGAAGGATTAGTGAAGTCAGGAGGTTGAGTCATATAAACTTCCACTTGAAGATCATCATTTTAAAAAGCATTATTTACAGCAAGCTATCGAATAGGTCAGTTTAAGGAAATAGCAATAGATAAGATAACACTAAGGGGGGGTTTGTGCACATGGATTCCGAGGGAATCTGACGGAAACGGAATTTGGATTCCGATTGACTCCGGAAATGGGGCGTTTGTGCACGAAAACACGGATTCCGTCGGATTCTGTGGTATGTATAAAATTTTCTTTGAGTTTTCCGTCACTTTGAGGTCGGAAAGCCACGGAAATCGAATTTTTTCGGTCGACCGTCAAACATTCGGTCCACCGAAAATGAATATAACGGACGACCTAACATATTTCGGTCTACCGAATTCGTAACTAGAATGACCCGTTCGGTCTTCCGTTTACGTTCACTATGAGGAAGTCGCATTTCGGTCGACCGAAACTAGTTCGGTCATCCGTTTTTCTTATCCAAACTGTTTTCCGACGCAGACACAAATAACAGAATTCAGTCAAAGGGAAACTGTTTTCCACTAGGTTCTGTTTTCCTCTGCTTTCCTGTTGACTCCGAAAATCACTTTCCGGAGCTTTCCGCGCCACTAACACCCCCTAATAGTCACAAGTTTCCTCATAATCCACCCCAACTTTTTGATTAAAACCCTTAGCCACTAATCGTGCTTTGTATTTGTTGACAAAACCAACAGGATTGCGTTTTATACGATAGACCCACTTACAACCAATTAAATTTTTGGCAGAAGAGTGAGGAACAAGTCTAAGTACCATTAGAGGTAAGAGCATTAAACTTATCATCCATAATTGACCTCCACTTAGCATCTTAGACAGCTTTAGAGAAACAAGGAGTGCTATCTGGTAAGGAAGAGGGGACAAGAGGATATTTGGTGGTCATGTAAGTCTGAAATTCAGAATAGGATTTAAGTTTTCGTGTGTTGTCTTTAGAACGAGTTGTCATAGGATGATATGTAGGTGGAGGGTCAGTAGTGTAGGATTTCTAGTTTAATTGCACATATATATTTTTGAAATTTTTATGCACAATAAGGATCAAGTACAATTTTTTATGATTTGTTTCATGCATGCATCGGTTTGTTTCAAAACTTCATTAAAACAAACACAAGGGACTCCGAAATTCATACCTAGAAGTTCTCTAAAACTTCTTGATGATCCAGAGACGTTGAGGATGCTTGTCGTTGCGCCGGATGCCTCCGAGTATTCACCAAATTCTAAACAAGACCGGAGAGATAAGAGCTAGCCTCTCAATCTCCAATAGGGTTTAGAATCTAACTACTAACCCCTCTTTAGTTCTCTGAGAAGAAGATCTCTTTAAACTAAAACTAAACTCAAGAATTAAGGAAATTCGTGGAGAATTATGGAGAGAGATGTTTGCACAAGAAGATAATGAATTAATTAACAAGGTAATGAGATAAACTTGTATTTAGAAGTTCTCTCAAAATTACATATTCATGTGCAACCTCTTGCCCATGATTTCATGCAAACTTCATCTAACCATCAACTATTTGCTAACAAATAATCTTAACCACGAATTAAATCAGTTATGGACCAATTCTATGCATGATCTAATTAATTCTTAAATTAATTCTGCATAAAACCATCTGGACCGGTCGACCGTTTCGAGGTTCGGTCGACCGTTCATAACTCGTTCGACCGTTCGTAACAAAAATATTTCATCATGATGTTCGGTCGACCGAAAACGAACAGACAAATTCCTGTTACCGGTGCAACATTCGGTCGACCGTTTAGCATTTAGCGGTCGACCGTTTTTGCACAGTACTTGCAGACTTGTCAAATTTCGGTTTAACCCCTACAAAATTTGACATTTCGGGATTAGTAGTAAGTTCACAACTTATGTAACATATTATCCCCCATAATATGTTACATATATATTACACCCCATAATATTTACATCACATATGAAATTAATTTAGATTCTAATTATGTTATTAATCACAACATAATTTTGATTTTGTTTGTTCACCCCATGTGTCATATTTTCTATATGAAACCCGACACATCTTATGAACTCAAAATTCTCATTTCTTGTTTCCCAGTTTTGTGGTGTGACCTATGGGAGGATCTAAACTAAGTTGACAGTGATATTAAGAGCTTAATACCACAAGCTATAAACGGTATCTAGCTACACATTATATCTCCCAATTAGTTAGATGTCTTAATTCCACTCGAACCAAAACCTTATCCATCTAGTGATGGAGTGTACCACTTGTGTCCGTCCCTTGTCTCATGATATTAAGAATACACACAAAGTAGTATTGTGTCATCTTTGTATTAGTATTAATTTCTTGATCTCTTTAAGCTAGTTACAAATATGTGACTTAACTCAAATCACATTTTGCACATTATAACTTTGCTTTATGAAGGGGCCCACTAATATCATCACTCAATTAAGAGAGCCAATGATAATCTTTTGACTAACTATCTTCTCCAACAAAAGTCATACTTAACCAACCAATGTCTTTACACTACATTTATCGATAGCTCAAGACACTAGTCTAATCAAGCATTTCTTAAGTGATCGGACATAAGTCTCATATCAAAGGAACAATGACACAGTAAAACATTAATGACACTAAAAACACAATTCTATATTGTTTTACTTATTATGTCTATTCAGTATTCAAAAATAATATTTTCTTCTTTCATGTACCAGTGTTGTTACTCACTTGTAGAGCTACAATGATATATAACCAACACGACAATCTTAACTTGGTAATTAATGTCTCATGTTAATTACTATGATTGCAAATATCTTTTGTTTTATGTAAACCATTATCTTTTAGAGCTCTACGGTTAAGAACCAAGAGCTTCTTCCTTAACACTTCTAAAAGACGAATAACATAAACAAGGAACAAAATGATTTCTCATTCAATTCATAATAATTGACATTTAAAATTAAAACTTTTACAACACATTCCCTTCAAGTAGTGCTTGGAATGGTGGTGGCAGAAGGTGAATGATTGGATAGTTTTGTATTTGGCAGAGGAGGTGAAGGGTTAATAGTGGTGATGGTGGGGTAGGGAATCGATTTTGGTGGTGCTTGTGAGGTGGAAGTTGTCAAAGGACCTTGTGGTGCTGCTATGTCAGTAATGAATGTCATAGGTATAGCAGATGTGAAAGTTTCACTACTACCAGATACCTGTGCAATTTTATTTAAGGGACTATTGGCAAAATGAAAGAATATTCATCAAAGACAACATGAGGAGCAATGTAGGTTCGAGAAATAACAAGGACCAGACATTTATAGCCTTTATGATTTAGACTATAGCCTAGAAACATACAAACAGTAAATCGTGGTTGCAATTTGTTTGAGTTATAAGGTCGAAGATAAGGAAAGAAAGTACACCCAAAAACCTTTAAAATAATAATAAGGTGATTTTTGAAATAATTTGTCAGAGGGAGATAGGGCTGTCAAATTCTGCTCGGGATCGATAGATCGCTCGATGTTCGCTCGATTTTGCTCTGATTTTGCTCGAAATTGCTCGGATCGGTTAGTAACGAGCCGAGCACAAGCAGACCCCGCTCGCTCGATACTCGCTCGATGCTCGCTCAATTATCGCTCGAAACCTGATTACTATATCCAATTATTTGATTAACCTGAATATTCTATCCAATTACCCGATCGGTAAAGTGTTAAACTCATTAAATAAACTAATTTACCAAACCCAACAATCCATTTAACAAACCAAACCAAAATACTCATTAGAATCAAAACCATATTAGTACTAAACTTTTCATTTTTTTCATTATTTTTTTTCTCATTCTTTTCTACACCAAAAGTTCAAATAAATTAAGGTTTAGGTCAGGTAGATGATCTTATTTATATGATGTTGATGTTGTGAGTTGTCCTACAATTTAGAAGATTGTGTTTGATTTTAATATTGTGTTGATTTTGTTTGATTCAAGTGTATAATCTTATTTATAAGATGTTAATGTTGTCGTATAATTTATAAGATTGTGTTTTATTTTAGGTGTTAATTTTAAGATTGTGTTAGTAACTATTATTATATTTGTCTTAAGTAATTTTATAATTTACTTATTAGGACAACATTATTAGGAATTCAATACCAAAAAAGGTTTAGGTTAACGAGCCGCTCGTGAGCTGCTCGCGAGCAGATCGAACCGAGCACGAGCAGAATTTTCCGCTCGAAACCCTTAACGAGCCGATCTTGAGCAAACTCGGATCGCTCGTTTAGAGACCGATTACAGCCCTAGAGGGAGACATATTTTTCAAAGTACGTGTGGGCAATATGTTAATTAAAAAAATGCAGAAACAAAGGCATCATCCCAAAAACGGTTTGGTACAAAAGCATGTTTGAGTAAATACAAACCAACATCAACAATATGACGATGTTTTTGTTCTATAGAACCATTTTGTTCATGCGTGTGAGGACAAGAAATACGATGTATAATGCCACTGTCAGTCAATTTTTTTGAAACACTTCGAAATTCACCCCTCAATTACTCTAAAATTATTTTATCTTTAACGAAAAGAAATTTTCAACTTGTGCTTTGAATTGCTGAAAAATATGAAGTACTTCAGATTTACAAGTAAAGGGAAACAACCATGTATACCGAGAGAAATCGTCCAAAAGGTAAAATAAAAGCATTTGTCAGAAGAAGAACTAACGGGGACAGGACCCCAAGACATCATAGTGTATTAATTGCAATGGAGCAGTAGTTTAGAAATAGAATCAAGAAATTGTAGTCTATTGTTCTTTTTTTGTGGGCAAGTATGACACAAGGGTAAAAAAAATCGTCCTGAAGTAAGCAAACCATTTTTATGAAGTCGGGAGTTAACAACTCTAGCAGGAGGATGTCCCAAGTGTTGATGTCAAATATCAATAGGAGCATGTTCACCCAAGAACACCATTTTGCGAGGAGGAGAACCAGAGAGTTGTAATCGGTATAACCCATGTTCAAGCTGACCTCGCAGGAGGATCTGGCCCCAAGAAGAGATCCCTGACAAGGCAATAAGTAGAGAAAAACTCAAAGTAAACATTATTATCACTAGTAAATTTAGCGACACTTAACAATTTTCGTGTGACGGTAGGAACATAGAAAATATTATGCATGTGAAGGGGTTTTAAAGAATGAGGTAAAATGGCAGATCAAAAGCGAAGAATAGGTAAACCTAAGCCATTAGCGATTCTTATCACGTCTGTCCCTTGATACTCCTGCGACTCATGGAAGCCACTGGTGTCATTCATCAGATGATGAGTATCACCCGAGTCAGGGTACCAGACGTCATCTATTACTTGACAGGCAGAAGCCATGTGTGTAGAGAGATTTTGAGAGGACTGGACAAAGGGATCAAACCGCTTATAGCATTGGAGGCGGAGTGACCTGGTTTGGTACAAATCTGGCATTGAACGCGGGGACGGTTGTTGTTGCTGTTGCGGTAACTATTGTTGTAGCGATTGTTTTTGTTGTGTCCTTTGTTACGGTTGCCCAGTCGGAAGTTGTCTCGGTTGCCTGGTCGGAGGTCGTCGTGGTTGTCTGGCGGTTTGGTGGCAACATTGAAGGTGATGTCCGGAGTGTTGTGCGATGCCAGACGCGTTTCATGGTAGAGAAGCATATTATGGAGGTCTTCAACGGAAAGAGGGTCATGGCGGGTAGTGATGGAGGTGACAAAAGGAGTCATACTCTAGGCCAAGACCGGAGAGCATATGAAGTACAAGATCTGCATCGGTGACTGGACTAGCGACGACGGAGAGTTTGTCTGTAATTGACTTCATTTTCTGGAGGAACTCGGAAATAGAGGAGTTGGTTGTTTTTGTTGTTCAGAGCTGGAGACGGAGCTGAAGGATTCGTGATCTGGACTGGGAGGCGTAGAGGCGCTCAAGTTAGTCCAGACAGCACGTGCGTTGTCACAACTAACCACATGTGCCATGACTCCTTCTGTGAGTGTGGCACGAAGCCATCCGAGGAGGAGCTGGTCTTGCTTGCAGCATAGGAGATATGCGGGGTTTATAGAAGATGATGTGGTGGCAGAATCAGTGGTGGTTAGGTGTTTTAGGGGACAACGAAGGGATCCATCTAGATTGTCATAGAGTTCATGACCTTTGACAAGAGGGACGATTTGCGACCGTCAGAGGAGGAAGTTATCGCGGTCGAGGCGGTCGTGAATCGAGAAAGCAGGGTTAGAAAGCATGGAGGGCGGAAGGGATATGGTGTTGTTTTCTTGATTGGTGGAGTTGGAAGAAGTAGAATTCGTCATGGTTTTGGTTTGAACATAAGAGAAGAAGACGGGGACAAGAGGAATGTGCTCTAGTTAACAACAAGAAGAACTAGTTTAAGAGGGATATGTAAGAAGGAATCCCAGTCGTAGATCGTAGGGTTGTTGTTAGAAGTATGGCTGAGATTTCGTCTAAAGAAGTGCAAGATCTGGACCATGCAAATTGAATGAACGGTGAAGATGTGATGTGGAATGGTGGGATGTGGTTTGAAAAAGCACAATCTGTGTGTTTTGGAGAAAGAAGATCCAAGTCATTCGGTCAAGGAGGAAAGGAAGGGATTTCTCAAGGAGTTGTTATGGGCTGGGTTAGTTGTTACGAACCATGTGAATTTCTATGATGAAGATGGGTTGGGCTTGAGGGATAAGAAGGATTAGGAACTTGGATTTAACCTTATTTGTGGCTCTTGATATATACCATGTTTGAACAGAAATTGGAATGAGACTTTGCAAGGGCAAAACTAAATCTCAAACTCTTGATCTCAAAGTACGGGAGTGATAGTATTTATATTATAGCTGTGAATTACAAATATGTGAATAGACAACGTGGGATTAAATCTAATGTTACAAGACAAAATTATACATTGAAAATAAGAATGTTCTAGAAGAGGCTTTAAGAGCCCAATTAGACTGGGTTGTTCCTTATGTTCTAACAATAACTAAAAAAGATAAAAAGTATGAAAGTAGTGGGAGTTACTAATGCTTATGGATGTATAAATATGTAACGTCCCAGAAACACAGCAGAATTTAAACTTTTTCAAAAGGAAATAAACAAAAGATATCAACAACCGAACCCTGGGAACGCTACTGAAGATATACATATGGTGCACCGAAAACAAGAGTTGTCAAACGTATGATTACATCAAATACAACATAAAAGATATATGTAATCATAATCACCACAAAAAGACTGGAGGATCTGGATCCAAAATGTGCTCATCCTCGGACACCACCACACCAGAACCAATCGCAGCCCTGAAAAGCAATGTCACAACAATGCATGAGTTTCCATAAGGAAATCCCGTATACCAAGTTCATCTACATGTATACTACGTACGATGAATGATCATATTATACTAGTATCTCATGGCAATCACAAACAATAACATAAAAGATATCCGTCCAACAATCCAGGTCCCAAAACCAATCGAATATCGTTGCATATACTGCTGCTACACAGGCCGCATGATCCACAAGCAACACCGCCGCCACAGAGGTCGTACGGTCCACAAACAACACCAGTTGCAAACATCGGCTGCTTGCACAAGCTGTAATACCGATATTTACTCGAGAGGCAACAACTGCTCACACAAGATGTAATACCGTTACGCACTGGCTGCTGAAGACAGGGGCTGCTCACACAAGTTGTAATACCCCATCCGTCGGCCAACGCCAGGCAGGCTTCCTGCTAGGCCGAGCCGGGTACCATGCAATGCAATACGTAGGGATCTACTGTCCCACAACAAAGGTCTCAATGCATGTCATGTCATGAAAACATAATATAAAATCACACGTCAACGCATTCATAAACAATCACACAAACAATACGGTCCAGTGCACAAACGGTCAACCGAACAAGGAAAGCGGTCGACTAGACGACCGTTAATACTGGTAATTGGTTCGAACAACAAACCATCGGTCGAACCCAACAAACATCACAATGGTCGAACAAGTCTCCTGGCGGTCGACCGTTTGGAAGGTTTACGCCACAATAATATTAAATAAAACATCCAATCGGTCGAACGACAAAGTGGACCCGGTCAACCGAAAGATATCAGGAAAATCCTACGTTTTTTCTCTAAGTCATCATCGGTCGACCAAAATATGAATCGGTCGAACCACAATTAAGTTAACTTAAGCTATCAGTCGAAGAAATCATATAGGCGGTGGACCGTTTAGAGGGTCTAGGCCCCAACCGACTTGCTACAGGTACAATCGGTCGAACAGATCAAAAGGTGGTCGACCATTTAGAAGGTCTATGTCCCCAACCGACCTACCACAGTGCAACTGGTCGAACGACAAATGGAACACATTCGACCGAAACACCCCAGAGTCTCCCTAATATGCTTAACCGGTCGACCGCCCGATGACATCGTTCGACCGGTACAAGGCAGATTCCTAAATCAACACTACGACCAGTCGACCGAAGCATGGGCTGATCGACCGAAACAGTACAGGAAATTGCTGCACAACAACACCGACGAGGCCCCCGACCACCATCCCACCAACACTACTACTTACACACCTTGGGTGAGTCTTTAAACTGAACTTGGCATACCTTGGAAGCTTGAAAAAACTTCTGAAGATTAACGATGCTCCAAAAAACGTCGACGCGATCACCACCTCCTTTCATCGAATTCAGACGAAACAACAAACTCGAATCTTCTTCCACCTTCTCTTCCTCTTTTATTCTGATTTCAATCTTCACTCAACTCTCAAAATTCCTTTCTTCTTTTTTTCTTAACAAAACCCAAACTCTCACATTCACCTTCCTTCCTCAAACTCTTCCTTCTCACACTTCTTCTCCACTCCCAAGTTTTCACCAACAACACTTCTCTTCGTCAACCAAACTCAACTTCAATACTCAACCCAAATCCTCTTTCTTCTCTTCTTCTCAGCTCAACTCTTCTTCTCAAATTTCTCACTCACTTCTCAGCTCTCCCTCTTTTCCTTTATCCAAGCAACCCCAAATCTCACCCAACTCTTCCTTCTCTTACTTCCTCTCTTCTCTCGCTCATCAAATTCTTCTATCACAGCAAAAGAACTCCACGTCTCACACCTCACCCCCACTTAAATACATCAACCCAATCCACTGCCATCACCTTCTCCTCTTAAGCCAAAGCACGTGGAAAGTTTTGCGCAAATTGCACACAAAACCCAAACTTATCCTAAAAACACACATCACGCCTCCACCTAAGACATTAAAACCATATTGATAACCTCAATCTTAATCAAATCCTAATTAAAATTTGAGTTCTCACTGAATAAGCGGTAGCTTAACATGATTCTTCATGATTACACATGATTCTTTATGATTCTAGATAGTCGACAGGGCTTCAACTGACAACCATAAGCAAACCTATCCAATAAAAGCAATTAAATGCACTTCCACACAAAAAACACGTATATGTTTTCCTGAGCAAAAGCTACAATTAAATGCAATACTCGTCTACATACCATGTCGGTTTTCAAGAGAAATAGACGTGGTATCCCATCATAAACTCTTGTTTACCACGTCGATCAGCTGAGGTGGTCAACGTGACGTAACAACTCTATTTTGCAGCAACATCTTGATTGTGCTTTAACTTCTTCCACTTGAACCACCTTATATAGTCAGCCAAGATTCTCCGTGACGTTCCCGAAACAGCGGAAAATTTTAAACTTTTAATATCTGATAATCAAAGGATATCAACATCAACCCAGGGAACGCTACTCGAATATATATATATAATATATGGCGTTGCACCGTATACAAGAGTTGTCAAAAGAATGACTACATCAAAATACAATATACAAATATACAAGTAGTCATAATAACATCAAAATAGACACGAGGACTCGACTCCAAAATGCACTCGTCCTCAGTTACCACCCAACCAGCTCCCAAAAGGGAACCTGAAATAAAACATAACAATAATGATGTGACTTTCCATAAGGAAACCTCGTATGTCAAACACACCTACATGCACATGCAATACATGACATATCATACTAGTATCATGACAACCATAAATCATAACAAAAAAACCGGGTCATAAGTCATAATAGTCATTTCCCCAACCAGGGTTCATTAGTCATAAGTCTAGTTTTAGACATCCGTAGATACCCACCGCAGGCACATGCGGTCATACGGGAAGTACACGGCACGCCTCCACTCGCAATATACTAGTCATATGGGTTCGGTGAAGGTCGCACGCACTTCTGAGTCATCATCAGATCTGATCAGTGGTCGAAGACCACAATCCGCCAGAACTGTCACTCTGGTCGGTCATACTCGCCAGCCGTGTCACAGCTGGACGATCATACTCATCGGAACAACATCAGTCGGTCATCTCCGTCGCAACAAATGCTAAGGCACGAAACTCTATTGCACAAGGGCTAACAGTCATCTCCGTCACCACACATGCTAAGGTCATCTCCTTTGCCACAAAGGCTAAGGTCATCTTCTTCGCCACGAAGACTAATCTCTATCGCCATACAGGCCAACAATCATCTTGCTCCGTAGACCCATATCATATAGATCATGCAAAGGGAATATGATCCCACAAGTCTACTACCTAGGTCTCAATGCACATGTCATATCATGGGAACATAAGCAGTAAATGCAATCCACGCACCAACGTGCTCATAAAACAAACATACAATTTCAGTGCTCCAACGGTCGACCGAAAAAGGTCATACGGTCGACCGGTTGGTCATTAAAACCGGCAATTGGTTCGAACCACAATCCAACGGTCGAACCAAACAAACATCAAATGGTCGAACAAAAGTCTCTAGACGGTCGACCGTTTAGAAGATTTATGCCACAAAATAATATTAAATATCACATCCCCAACGGTCAAACGGCAATAGGCTTCCGTTCGACCGAAAAACATCAAGGACTTCAACATTCCTCTAAGTCATCGTCGGTCGACCAAAATATGAATCGGTCGAACCCTACTTAAGTCATCTTAAGTCATCGGTCGAACGGGATCTCAGGACGGTCGTCCGTTTTGAAGTCTACACCCCCAACTGACTTAAAATAGTACGCCTGGTCGGACTGGTCAATGCGGTTGTCGACCGTTTAGATGGTCAACGCCCATAATCGACATACTACAGTGCGTTCGGTCGAACGACAAAGGGGACCCGGTCGACCGAACACACCCAAAACTTGCCTAACATGCTTGATCGGTCGACCGTACGAAGCATCGTTCGACCAGTGCAAAGAAAAACTCCCCAAAATCACACCAATCACGGTCGACCGAACACAGTAGAAAACTGCTGAACTGAGGTCCGACGAGCCTTCCGGCCAACCGTCGACCGCTCCAACACCCACACAACTTAGGTGAGCATAAAAGCAAGACTTGACATACCTTGAAAGTTTGAAAAAGCTTTCGAATAGCAACGACGATCCCTCCACCGGAACAAGCGTGTCACCGGCGAACTCCTCACACGAACGTGAATCTCCTTCCCTTCCTTGAACTCCGGCGAATTCGACTTGTCAGCGCACCCACTTCTCCTTCCTTCCTTGCTGCCGAATTATAGGTGAGAGAGAGAGAAAGTTGAGAGAAAGAGTTGAGGGAGAGAGAGAAGAAAAAGAGAGAGAAGAAAAAGAGAAGAGAAGTAATGAGTTTTGCTTTTATAATCTTCACCTAAGTAGGTTTAAAGTTCTTAAATCCAATCAACCTTAATCAAAAGGATTAGGTTCTCACGCTCCGTCTACCAGCCATCGGGTCAGACCATCTACCTCTTTTACTATTATTTTCTTCATCAACCTTAAAGCAAAGGAGACTAGCATTTCGTAATTTATTAAACGATTTATTATTGATGACTCATTCTTGGAGGTCGTATGTGCCAGCTTCCCATCATTTATCACAACCTTCTTATATCTGTTGCACGTATATTTCATTTCCAAAAACATTGAAAACATTGGGCTGCAACTTGTAGATACGGCTGGAGGAAAGGGCTAAATGAGTTGCGTTCTCTGTTCTTTCATCAACCACCATCCTCCAACCAATGGGATCCCAACCTCATTTCTGGATATGAATAATCTTTACTCCAGCGGAAGGGAACAATTGTACTGGAAACAACACTCACGTAACCAATGACTCCGTTATGGTGATCGTAACATTAATCCTTCCTAAGCCCCAAGACCATACGACATCAATGCCTTCTTTTATCAAAATTATTGGACTATGATTAAACCGGTTATCACATATATGGTGCAAGAATTCTTTACTACTAAAAACTTACGACTGACGTCCTATCAGCCTACTTAATACGTCCTGTAAGATAATTGCTCGAATATTAGTTGCCCACCTTCAGAGATATATTCCTACCCTTATTTCCAAAGTACAGCATGGCTTTATACCATGGTCGGCAGATATCAGATAATATATTAATTACAAAGGAAATAATTCATTAATCTTTCAAGCATTCCCATCGACTTGGCAAGGCCTTTATGCTTAAGCTTGATCTCTCCAAAGCTTTTGACAGGATAGCATGGTATTTCCTTTGAAATGCTCCGAGTATGCAATTTTCCAAAAGAATTCATCCATCTCTTTATGGCTTGCATCACTTCGTCATCTCTATCTGCACTAATAAATGATCGGCCGTATGGACATATACGCCCCCAACGGGGTCTTCGTTAGTGTTGCCTGTTATCTCCATATCTTTCCAATCTACTCAACCATGCCTCACTAGAAGGGCCATACTCAGGCATTAAATGGTATTCCTCCACATATAACATCACGCATCTAATATTCGAGGAAGCTTATGTTGCTTGTATGGATCATCTCTTATCTCTTTTCTCAAGCAACTAGTCGAGTGTGATTAATTATTCTAAATAGGGCATCTATTTTGGAAAATTGGTTCCGCTTAACTTGCAAGAGGAAATCAACGAAAAATACAAATTCATTCGTGTAGATGTTCATGATACTTATATTGGAGGATCAGTATTTGGGAAATCTTCTGATCAACAATTAGCTCTCCGGCTTATTCAACATGCCTCTCATGAAATGAACAACCGTCACCACTAGACACGAAAGAATCTTAATTTCTGTTGCAGGACGACCCACACTTATCTCTAGGGGTGCACATGGGTTGGGTTCAACCCGAAACCCAACCCGAACCCGACTGGTCGGGTCGGGTTGGGTCGGGTTGAGGAGGGGTTCGGGTCGGGTCGGGTTGGGAAAATCAAAAACCCGAATTTTCGGGTCGGGTTCGGGTTGAGGGGGTCGGGTTGACCCAACCCAACCCGAACCCGATTTTTATTTTTATTTTATTTTATTTTATTTTTTTTTAATTTTTTCCCAAATAAACCCGATCCAACCCGACCCAACCCGACCCAACCCGAAAATAAACCCGACCCAACCCGAAAATAACCCCGATTCAACCCAACCCAACCCAAAAATTTCCAAATTCGGGTTCAACCCGACCCAACCCGACCCAACCCGAAAATTTCGGGTCGGGTTGGGTTGAACCCGAACCGGTTCGGGTTCGGGTTCGGGTTGGATTTTTTCCCAACCCGAAAATTTCGGGTTGGGTCGGGTTGAGGCCCAAACCCGACCCAACCCGACCCATGTGCACCCCTACTTATCTCTTATCACTTAAGAAAGTGCATTGGTTTATCATATGATACATATGTCGTTTCCCAAAAATATACATATCAAACTAGAACAAATCGTATGGAGATTCTGGTGGGGGTATGTTGAGCAGTAAAGACTCTAATATATAAAATGTAATCTTGTTTCTACAACAATTAATGTTACAATACTATAATTTATATTTACACACTATATATATACTAAAAAACTCTTTTTTGAAGAGGTGAAAACTAACTTTTGCTTGAGATTCATGAGATTGTGATAGATATCCTTATTTGTACGGTGGGATGGAAGTTTGTTGAGAAAGAAAAAATTGAGTAGAAATTTCTAAAACTCTTCTAAGTGATAGAGAAACTAGAAACTTCTAGAGTATGAAATCTCTAGAGATTAAGCCTATTAGATTAAACTCATAATTAACTAAAGTAATTTATTTTATTAGACTTAGAATTTGGATATGAGTTGGTATTAGATTATTATTGCCCAACAGCATGGTCCAAACTTCAACTACCTAAAAAAGCTCGGGAGGCCTAAACTTTCGGCAAGTAGAAGCTTTCATCAAAGCCCTATTTCTTAAAAACTTGGGGAGCATACTCACGGATACTAATTCACTCATTTAACAATTTTTTTATCAGAAATATATGCGTCATAAATCTTATTGGGATCACACCATGTACTACAACACAATTGCGCACGTCTCTCTTTTCTTCAGCTTCAAAGTGATTTCTACAATCTCACTTCTTGGCACTTGGATAGTGGTACTATTATTAATATCTGGCGTGAAAATTGGTTTTCAAATGATATTCCACCTCCCCATGGCCGTCTCGGAAATTTTTGAGGCCCTGTGCGAAAATCAACAACGAGACTCCTAAATTTGAAAAACATTATCCTCCTAGTTTAAATAATAAAAAATTTACTAACTTAATGCAATATTAATTGATTTTTTTGTCCTCTTAGCAATATTTGAGACAAATTTATCAATGTTTAAGTGTTATTTATGTGTTAACACTAATTTTTTTTACAACCCAATAAGGTCATGTACATTTTTTTTAAGACCCCCTCAAAGTGAGGCCCGGAATGAAGCCCGGAGAGCTCACCCTGCTTCTGCTATTGGGCCGGGCCTGCACCTCCCAACATCCGCTCTCGTATTTATGCATTACATCCAGCAGATCTTACACATCAAAATATGTCTTGAAATAGTAGTCTTATATCTCAAATTTATGCCCCAGATCAAGCGCTTATCATTCAGTCTCTTCCAGTTCCAACACCATCCCGACCATCTGATAGGCTACATATGTAGTTAATCAGTCGTACCAACTTGCTCATACATTACCACTAAATCAAGCATCAGATTCATATTTCAAATTACTCAAATGGTGCTCCACAGCAAAGGGATTACTTCCTCGCATATGGTATTTAGTTCAATGTCAAATTATTGGAGAGTAGAGAGTTATTGGGAGTTTGTGAAGATTTGGTTATTGATTAGTAGCAAATCATACATCACATTCATCGTTATATTCTTTATTTTACAACATATTTGTGTTAATTGAGTTGTTATTACATGTATTTCAGGTTTTAGGTAATAAAGAAAAGAAATGAAGCAAAAAAACTAAAATGCAAGAAGAAATTGACTAATTTGAAAGTATTCTGGACCTATTTGTAATGCCGAATGACAGGATTGCAAGTCAGGAATGACCTAAGTGAAAACCCAGAATGACCTGATTATAAAGAAAATATGTTGGTTGTAAAAGTCCACAGTCTTATGAACCTTAAGATATTCTACAATTAAGACCAAACCAGCTCAAACCAACGGATCAGTGGGCACCACACGTGCCCAATTGGTGAATTTAAACTTCTGTCAAAATTTTTGGAAAGATATGATTGACTATAGCCAATGACTGATCCGATTGGGTGATTGACGCCCGAATTTCTTGAGCAGTCAGATAACAGGTTGGGAGCACTCTTATATATAAAAATCCTCTCATATGCATGCATATAAAATAAATAATTTTATATATACGTAAGTCATTGTGATTTATAATAATAATAATAACAACAATTATATGCATATATCATTCATTCACGTACGGTTTTGATTGGAACATATAAACTCACTTATTCTTGCAATACCGAACAAGTGCAACAATATGTACATATGTTATTCTACATTATTTAGTTGATCATTCATCTCTCATTTAAATAATCTAAAATCATTTGAAATTCTTTAAAATGATTCAAACATCCATAGTTCAAGATATTAAAAATATTTGAACCGAAGTTCATCTAAATTCTCAAAACACGTCAAGGAAAAATAAACTTATTTGCTTTGTTTTGTTGTGTGAATTCCAAGTGAAATAATCATTTAAAATAAACAAAAAATTACTAAATTAGACATAAGTCTAAAACTTGATTTTAATAATCATATGACATGTTTTAAAACATTTAAAACTATCAAAATCAAAATCGACAAAACATTCATATTTTTCCGATTTTCTTTGTTTTACCTTAAAGATCAGAATTAATCTATTGACCTCAATGGTTAAAATATTTTCTAACATTTCAAACTAATGTAGGAAATAAGAAACACAAAAATCCATGATTACAATTTGATGCATCCATCAAAAATTCAAAAAAGACTCGAAAAATGGCAAAACTTGAATTATTCAAACTTGAGATGGAAACTAAATATATTAAATAGTTTAATCATTGAAAATATGAACAAAAAGATCTGATACCACTTTAGGATTTTGTGTCTTATACTTGTGTATTGTTTTTTAAAAAATTAACAAGCATTCAGGATCGGCTTTCATATTTTTCGACAATTTTATGTATACAATTTCCTAATTGTATTTCAATATATATAATAAAATATTTAATATTGATATACATAGATTGGATCATACCTATGGGATAATCAAATCTCTCTTACCAATCGTAAGTCGGGTTGCGTGTCGGATCACCTTAGAATTACCTTCAAGTATTCACCAAACTCTAAACAAGATTAGGGAGATCAAAGCTAGTTAATCAATCTCTAATACGAGGTTAGAATCTAGTTAATAACATTTTCTATGCTCCAAAGAAATTAATCTCTAGCACACAATTAAAACTAAGAGAATTTTGGATGGAACAATAGAAAAAAGTGGTGAGAGAAGAATTTTGCATTAATGTAAACAATGATGGGATGATGGACCTATTTCTAGGTTTTCTTCTAACTCACATCATGTGCAAACTACTTACACATGATCTCTTGTTAGTCTCTCCACTAAACAACATCATGTGCAAACCACTTTGCACATGATCTCTTGTTTATTTTGTCACATCATCATCTCACAACTACATTTAACCAAAGTGGATTAAATTCAACCATTAATCAGTAAAATTCTCTTTTAATATATGCAAAAACGTGAGCAAACGGTTGGAATGTTTCTCACTATTTTTTAACTTTATCAAATTTTAGATTAATATCCAACAAAATTTGGGTTTCAAGGTTTTAGCAAATTCATATGTTATAATGTTGCGGATGACATTATGTCATGTAATATATTATCATATATAATGTCAAACATTATACCACATAATATATACATATCTCATACAAATTTATTTAATATTCTAACTATGTCGTTATTACGACAATATTGATTTTATTATTTTAGCACATGTATATTATTTCATTACACATGAAATTTAATACATCATATAAAGTATAAAATCATATTTCTTGTGTTCCCAGTTTTGTGATGTGACATGTAGGAGGATTTAAGTTATGTTGGCAATGAAATTAATCATTTAATATCATAAACTATAAGTGGTATCTAGCTAAACATTATAGTTACCCAAATAAGAAAGATGTTTTGACAGTTTTGCTCACTCGAACTAAACACGATCCAGTTAGTGATATGTAAAATATCACTTGTGTTTATCCATTGCCTCATGATATTATGAATATTATACAAAATAGAAATGTGTCATCTTTGTATGTTTATCTATTGCCTCATGATATTATTAATATTATACAAAGTATAAATGTGTCATCTTTGTATTATATATTCATTTTTGATCTTTTAAGGTAATTATAAATATGTCATCTTTGTATTAATATTATTAATATTATACAAAGTATAAATGTGTCATCTTTGTATTATATATTCATTTTTGATCTTTTAAGGTAATTATAAATATGTAACTATACATAAGTTACATTGTGCACATTATAATTTTATTTTATCAAAAAACCCAACAATATCATCACTCAAGTCAATAGGGGCAATAATAATCTTTTGACATGTCATCTTTTCCGACGTAAGTCATGTATAACCAACTAATACATTTATCTCTATACACAATGATAGTTTTTGATAATAATCAAATCATACACTTCTCATGTGAAAAGATATAGGTCTCATATCTTAGGATTCAAAGACACAATGAAACATTAATGACACAAATACAATTTCATAACATTTCTTTGTTAGATCAATTCAATATATAAAAGAAACATTTTCCATTTCATATACGCATGTTGTTAAATACTTGTAGAGCTACAATATCCTTTAACCAACATGACAATATTCTCTCGGTGATTAATGTTCCATGTTAATTATAATGATTGTGAATTTCTTTTTTATTTATGTAAACTATTATCTTTTAGAGTTCTACGGTTAAGGACAAAAGTAATTGCCCGGGTACACTTAAGCATGCGGGGACCACTTCTGTCGGTTGAACTACATTAAAAAATAATAAATTTTGCATTTAAACCCAAACAGAAATGTTATATTCTATTTACATGCTTACACTTGTTAATTTAAAGTTAAGTTTATCTTGTTTAATGTTTATGTAATGTATCACAAGCATCTACCAACACTTCGAATCATCGATTCCTTGATCAACCACCACCACTTCCGAATCACCACCAACTTTGATCTCCCCACCACCCTATCAACTGCAAAATCCTTCGTACTCCCCATTCTTCTCCGGCCATCACCCACCATCATTTCCTTAACATCTGGCACCCTCATCGTGATCGACCTCTTCCATCCTAAAAGCCTCAAACTGAGGTATAACCTCCTCCTCAACCACCTCATATAGCACCCTCACATCCACAAAACCCCCGAATCTGACATGCTTCCGAGCCGCCTCAACGAACCCAACCTCTTCGACCTCCAGTGCGACGACGACGATGGCAGAAACAATGAACAACCTCGATTCGTACTTCGTTGCGTCGTGGGGTCTGCTCCGGGTGTCGTAGACGGAGCATAAGTGGTGGAGCTCCTCGTCGAAGACGGCCTCGCCGAAGGAGACCCTAGTGGGGCAGGTTGAGGCGCCGACGAGACGACGTCAGTGGAGGCGGAGACTGAAGCCGGCGAAGCAGGATGGAAGATTTTTTTTCCTTTTAGAAGTTTTTTTTTCTTTAAAGAGGAAAGAAGTATGTGAGATTTGGATATAGATGGGTATGTTATTTTTGTTTGGATTTTTATACAATGTTTTTGAATATTTTAATATAAAATCAACTTATTAATCGCACCCACACACTGTGTGTCAAACTAATTACTTGAGTGAATTAGTGTACTGGAATAATATGTTGAAAAAATAGTCCCACGTTGCTAAACACAAAAAAGTGTAAACACTATATAATAAAGTTGGATCTACTACCATTCACCTAAGTGCTTAGGTTTTGTTGAGGTGGTGGACCAACCAAATTTAACATGGTATCAGAGCATGTCGATTGACCTGTAGGGGCCCACTCCAACCTATATTGTTCACGCGTAGACACGGAGAAAAATTATCCCGGTCACGCATGCGGGGGAGTGTTGAAAAAATAGTCCCACATTGCTAAACACAAAAAAGTGTAAACACTATATAATAAAGTTGAATCTACTACCCTTCACCTAAGTGCTTAAGTTTTGTTGAGGTGGTGGACCAACCAAATTTAACATAATAATAAAATACATTTGAACAAAACTCCTACGTCTGGAAGTGCACCCCAAGCAAAAAACCTGCATTTAAAATCAAAGGGCTATAGAAATTGTCAAAGTTACTGTGAACATAATCCGTCAAACTGGTAGTGGCATCTTATTGTAGATTTTGTTTCATTCTACAACCGTACAACGTCTAGTTAGGTATAGCCATTGGGGGATCCTAGCAACTCTATTTGCCATGTGGAACCACTTTTAAGAATGTGATAATTGTCTCTAGCTCTTGATCGACTTATTGAAGTATAACTGAACCTTTGGATGAAGTGGTAGTTCAAGCATACAAATAGAATTGGCCAACTGAAATCTTGAAGGTTGTCTGAATATGAAACGATCACAAGGTTCGAATATGAATCTCAAAGATCGGTAGTCCCGAGTGGGAGCGGTCAATCATTTTTTCAAAAAAAAATCTGGATCACAAGACTCTACAGAATCGTCCAACCCACATAGAGTATAGTCGACCATTTGGGAAAAGATTCCTATTCAAACGCTGGTGTATATGTTCTCCTATGGACTTACTAAATTAAAAATCACGTCTTGGTCCATATTTTGTTACATCTCTTGGGTAATTGTCTCAATGTTCTTTGGTCTTGATTTGTACGTACACACGTGTGTATACAATGCATGAAGCATATTTAGCCAATTTGATTGACTATTGATATTGAAATGAAATATGGATAAATTGAAAATTAATTAAAATTAGGTTTAAAATATGTGTCAAAACTAACATGATTAACCAACTGAGGGTAAATCAGTTTAGGGATCCTTACTTTTGAGGTAGTAAAGATCAGGAATTGAACCCCAACATGCCCATTGCATGTTTGATATTTAAAACGGGATGCAATAGATTAGAATAATTAAAAAAACCTAACATGATCATTAATACTTAAAAACCAATAAATTTCTATCGATGTACCCAAACATTGCCTAAAAATTAATCATCCCAAAAATTGTTAGACCAAAATGATTGCAAACAAAATGTCATAGTACGACTCAATATATTAGCCTTTGAAATTGTCCACGTTTAAGTTATGGAAAAATAGAAAACCGCCGGAAGTGGAAAAATAGACTCATGATTCATCATCAACACGACAATACCAAGAATCCGATGGTTGCAATATTGTAGGTGGTAATTTTTAATGAAGCAAACTGATTACATTTTCTTTTCTTGAACTATGATGTCACTTGAACGTAACCAAACCCTGTTTTTTTTGTGTAATTTAATAAATTCGAAGTTGTGCGAATCAGAACGCTATGTAGGTAATGAAATACTTTGAGTGTCTCATGTGGGTTGACATTAGATGTTAGTTGGGGTTGGCAACCTGATATACTAGTACCTCTATGCAAGTTGGATCAAGCTCGAGCTTAATTAATATATCGGAGAGACGGAGACCAGAAGATAGTACGTATTATCGAATTTTTAACGATGAATCGAGGTATAAAATAATGTTCATATCAAATAATGCCCCCACCAACTTCACTGTCATTTTGCCTAACAAATGTCGGAGTCAAATAATGCTCCACCAACTTAACCATAATTTTAGGAGTTTGAACATGTCAAGACACACTACAAGAGAAATGATCTTTTCCGACAGACGTATGCCGACAGAATGTCTGTTGGTCGGTCTTGCCGACGGAACGAGTACCTTTTGCCGATGGAAATTCTAGCAAAAATAGCAACGGAATGGGTAACTTTTGACCAAACGTTCGTCGGCAAAGATCCTTTCTGTAGCCGTGAGAGTAAGAAATTGTATTAAAACGATAGTCATCCTTCTTGATGTGTCATTATTGCAATGTTGAAGGAGACGTCTGAATAATGTCACTAAGAGATCATCACTTCTCGTAAGAGGCCGGAAGTACTGTGGCTACATTGGTCTCCACCACAGAGGACACTTTGTTATTTCAAGAGAGAACGTCGGTTGATATTTTCTTTTTTGGAATCCTACATTCCTACGTGTATCACTTCCCAATTGCTTCTTTGAGGTAATTGTTGTGGTTGGGACATCTAGAAGATAAAGACCATTCCTAAGGTGCTGATCAACTCAATGTGATTTAATAGGTTGGAAAAAAAATGTTGGCGATGAGGGGATTGAGTTGTTAATCGGCTTTCCTCATATCTATTGGTGGGATTTGCTGGCCTGCCACAAAAGGGATATTCATATTTTGTTGGTGGGGAGAAGTTGTAACGCCCCGAGCCCGGACAACTGCTCACTCGTCCGAACCCGGTGCGTTAAGATACGATCCACGATCCTGACCGCTGCGCACTCTGATATTTAAATCCATCTGATAGGCTCATAATTAATCTGAAAAATATAATCAACAAATTGTGAGCTCGACAGCCCGCAAGTTCCAACCGTCAATCAATCAGAATCATGTGGAAAATAATACGGAATATGACATTCAGTCAATAAGCACAATCAAGAGACATGCGTCACAAATAAAATACATGCATAACAATCTGGAACCCCCATTCGGATTCGACCACATCCTGTGCTTCTGAAATCTATCAATCAGTCAGACGCACACCTGGTAGCTCCACACTAACGACAGACAACCCTTTCCTCTCTCGGGTGACTCCACGTTGTCCGTTAGGCAGCTCTTTCCTAAATGGCTCAGCCAGAAATATACATACAGTCACAAGACATGTCAATCGAAACACCACCATGCAATAATATGCATATCAATGAAATCAACATCGATACTCAGCATGCATGCAACTACGAATATCAAGAGAGACAGACATGATATGAAACTGAAGAATAACGAATCAATACTTGCCTCAAAATCTCCATCTTTTTCTTCTCTATATTCTTCTCAAAATTTCATCTTCTCCTAAAACCACATAATCATCCAACAATCTTAATTAGTCCATTAAGATATTTGATTATTACATCAACTAAAAAATTCAGGATATTACATTCTAACCTCCTTAAAAGAAATTTCGTCCTCGAAATTTGATCTCAATATTGTCTCAATCCGAACAAATCAATACAAAATTTTAAACTCATTATTTATCAAATCTAAAAACCCAACACCACTTATCGCTCATAATTTAGATAATCAATCCAACCAAATCCAAATTCACATTTGAACTCAAGTCCAAATAACTCTAAATTCATCTTTCATTATTTATTCATAATTTGGTAGCAAATCCAACCAAGTCAAAATTCACATTTAAATCAATAGTCAATACTTCTAAATCCAAATTCTAAAATTCCAATCCAATAAAACTTATATTTCAAATCTAATCCCGACTAATTCCGAGGATCGTATTGCTCTGATACCATTTGTAACGCCCCAAGCCCGGACAACTGCTCACCCGCCCGAACTCGGTGCGTTAAGATACGATCCACGATCTTGACCGCTGCGCATTCCGATATTTAAATCCATCTGATAGGCTCATAATTAATCTGAAAAATATAATCAACAAATTGTGAGCTCGACAACCCGCAAGTTCCAACCGTCAATCAATCAGAATCATGTGGAAAATAATACGGAATATGACATTCAGTCAATAAGCACAATCAAGAGACATGCATCACAAATAAAATACATGCATAACAATCTAGAACCCCCATTCGGATTCGACCACATCCTATGCTTCTGAAATCTATCAATCAGTTAGATGCACACCTGGTAGCTCCACACTAACGACAGACAACCCTTTCCTCTCTCGGGTGGCTCCACGTTGTCCGTTAGGCAGCTCTTTCCTAAGTGGCTCAGCCAGAAATATACATACAGGCACAAGACATGTCAACCGAAACACCACCATGCAATAATATGCATATCAATGAAATCAACATCGATACTCAGCATGCATGCAACTACGAATATCAAGAGAGACAGACATGATATGAAACTGAAGAATAACGAATCAGTACTTGCCTCAAAATCTCCATCTTTTTCTTCTCTATATTCTTCTCAAAATTCCATCTTCTCCTAAAACCACATAATCATCCAACAATCTTAATTAGTCCATTAAGATATTTGATTATTACATCAACTAAAAAATTCAGGATATTACAGAAGTAGATCGAGCGCCCATATAATGGTTGGCATTGGGACGGTATTGGTCGAAATGAATTGATACGTATTATGATACGATAGATGAATCTTTAATTTGAAATAGTTACGAAATAAAACTGTCTCGAAACAAATATTGTCAAAGGCCAATGTTAATTTAAAATAGAGCAAAACATATCAAACGTTTTACTTTAAGATTGCGGATCAAATATCAATGGAGATGATATAAAACGAGGGAGAGTGAATAAAGAAAATGAAGTTGTTTTACTCTTCCCTTCTCTGATTGGTAGGGTTCAAAGAAAAGCAAAGTAGTGGTCTCACCATTTCCCGTAAGCGATGAAAACGACAACCATTATGAATTGTTAATTTTTACTCCAACAAATATTTTCTTCTTCTTAAGCTGGTAAAGAATGACTTATAACTTCATATATGTGCATGGCTATTGTTAGTCAAGCTTATCGACTAAGATAATGGAAAACGTCCGTGTTAATTATACACAAACGTACGTGTGTTATGATTAATTTATTTTACGATTTGAGAATTTTAATAGGTGTACTTAGGGGTGCACATGAGTTGGGTTCAACCCGAAACCCAACCCGAACCCGACTGGTCGGGTCGGATTGGGTCGGGTTGGGGAGGGGTTCGGGTCGGGTCGGGTTGGGAATCAAAAACCCGAATTTTCGGGTCGGGTTCGGGTTGAGGGGGTCGGGTTGACCCAACCCAACCCGAACCCGATTTTTTATTTTTTTTATTTTTTTTATTTTTTTTATTTTTTCCCAAATAAACCGGTCGACCGAACATCACTCGGTCGACCGTTTCCAACCCGAAAATTTTGGGTTTTCAAGCCACCGGTCGACCGTTTAAGCACAGGTCGACCGAACCCGACCAAGTTTGAGAGAAAATTTCCGAATTCGGGTTCAACCCGATTCAACCCGACCCAACCCGAAAATTTCGGGTCGGGTTGGGTTGAACCCAAACCGGTTCGGGTTGGGTTGGGTTTTTTCCCAACCCAAAAATTTCGGGTTGGGTCGGGTTGAGACCCAAACCCGACCCAACCCGACCCATGTGCACCCCTAGGTGTACTGTAACGTACCCGAAAACAGCGGAAAATTTAAACAATAATAAAGAGCGTCAACGGTCAACACAGGGCACGTCACGGGAAAACAAACTAACATATATATAGAATATATAAGATACAGACCCACGTGGAAGTCAAACTATATAAATGAGTCAACTGTGATTACAACAAAAGTGAATGTACATGTAATCACTACCTCAAACAAAAGAAGATAATAAGGAGAACAAGATCTAATCCCGGGGGCACCGTCCTCGGTCACCACCTGACTCTAAACATGCTCGCTACCTGAAATGAAAACAACATGCTTGAGTTCCCTGAAGGAACCCCGTATACCAAACCTCCTAAAAATATAAAAAGGAATTAAAGACAATGCAATGCTATGCACATGATCATCCGCCTCGGGCCCATAATAATGCCCTCACCGCCTCCGCGACACTGAACCACTCCTGCCACTAGGGTCAAGTTAGTCCACCGCTGCCTCACAAGGGTCAGTCGACACCACTGCTCCCCAAAAAGTGCAGGAAGGAACCCCCGATACATGCCGCCACCCAAGGAGCGAGTCAGCCCGCCGAATACACAACTCGGGTCAGACGACAGCCGCTGCTCCCCTAAGAGCCGCCAAGCGCGCACCCTGCCGGAACATCCTCGGCCTACCGCTAAACCCTCGCAAACTGCCCAAGGTTTACGGCACACATCCCTCACACCCCGCTCGGTAAGAGAGGAAAATGGTAGTACAATAATACGCCTTCGTCGAAAGTGAAATCCGTAGCTCTCAAAGCCAGTAATCAACCGTCGCCTCGGAGCCGGTAGTCGACCTATACTCAACGGATCGCGTGTGGATAAATCCACCAACCTGCGGCAGATCGGTCAACCGCTAAAAGCACACCGGTCGACCGGTCCCCCACACAGTACACAGTACTGTACAAACAAGTCTACCGGTCGAACCACGCCAACCGAATTACCGACCAATCGGTCGAACAAAAGTCATCTAGCGGTCGACCGTTTGGATGGTCTACGCTATACAAATTTATATAATATATATATCTGATCGGTCGAACCAAGGGGTCGTTCAACCGATAACAGGACTTCTCAGTATCTTGCCCAAGTGACATTCGGTCGACCGGAACTGCTATACAGTTCGACCGAAACATCACAGGCACTCTACTGCTTAATTAAAATGCTCAGTCGGTCGACCGAAAGTTAAAGAGCGGTCGACCATTTTGATGGTCAAAGCTCCCAACCGACTTAGCATCGAATGGATCGGTCGAACAAGGTTAAGGGCGTTCAACCGTTTAATAAGTCAAAACCCCCAACCGACCCATTCTCATTGTTATTCGGTCGACCGGCTAAGTGGTCCCGTTCGACCGATAACAGCCTAACCCCTTTTTCCCTAACAAATCTGGCATAACGTTCGACCGTCCAAGGACATCGTTCGACCGTTCGCGGGTAAACATCAATATAATAATAGGATCGGTCGACTGCCCACAGGCACCGGTCGACCGATCGTCGTCTTCAACCTCTGAATTGGTTGAAATCCGACGGGGAATTCGACACCAACGTCGATCCCCAACACTTACAAGACATAAGTGAGTTATATTGAAGATTTGACATACCTTTTGGTCGAGTGAAGAAGCCTCCCAAGCTTTGGCAACCTCTACTCAACTCTTCTTCTTCTTCTTCTCCTCTTCTTCTTCTTCTCTTCTTCTTCTCCTTCACTTCTTCTTCTCTCCAAACTCTTTTCTCACTCTCTGGTAAACCAACAATGAAGCAAAACGTTTTCAATTAAATTCTTATCTAACTATATATAATTACCTCATACTCATCACCTCCATCTCCTCCAATCCTACACCAACACCTCATCTCTCAAATCTTATCCAATTCTCCACCTCATCCTTCACTAATCAAGGCTTAATTAGGTTTAGTTTAGTTTAATTTTAGTATTTATATTAGGTTATTACATGTACTGTGTCGGTTTGGTCATGGCTTTAAATGTAGATAAATAATATTATTTGCAAAAATTAATATCAAAAGTGCACATTTGCTATACCAAGTAAACTAAGGATATATATACGTTGTGTGTATATATAGTATATTTTATGTATCTCTTTTGGATTGGTAATTGTATAAGTGCGAAGGAGCTCGAAAACAATCCTCGTGATTAAATAATAAAGATTCGCAGAAAACACAAGCCTCTTAATAAAATAATAAGATTCCGACAATATGGCATAAACATCTAAAGTACGCCCTTAAAAAGTAAGGCATTATAAATAAAGGATAGTTGTGATTTTCAATATTTAAGTTTCTGGCATATATCATCAGCTTTTCAAACAACCCCTCTATTAGTTGTAATTAATTACAGAAATTTAGTAGGTCCAACCTATAGAATACGTATCCTCGAGCTCGCATGCCAATTTTACTTTATTTTCAAACAAAAGGGAAACATGCAACCGTAATTGCATCCAAATAGTATTGCAGAACTACATAATTTGGTTGGGAGTGTAATACCACTTTTTAACAGACAAGCAAACACAAACATACAAAAATGAAATTACCTCGTTGAAGAAAAACTCAAGAGCACACTTGTATAAGCCACAAAAGACTTAAAGCTAGCACACATAAAAACAAATTAAATAGAAGCAAATTGCTCGATTTAGTAAATTGACCATGGTCCTACTTTCTGAGGCAGGACTCAAATGGATTTTTACATGCATGCCATCACTACCCAAATGATTCTTCCTTTAATTTCTTCATATACAAGTAATAATTACATACTGAAAATGCAAGGATGAAATTGACCAAAAATAATTTGTATAAGGGCCAGTAGCTTTAAATACATGACGTTGACTTTCCGGCTTTTTGAATCCTATATGTTCAGCAATATATACTTCAACAAATTAAAAATAAGATATCCACTAAGCTCCAGGATGGAAGTAATGAAAACAAACTAATTATTGTATCATCCCAATTCAATTAATATTAGTATCATTAAAGAATTTAGTGGTTTACACGTGGTAATTGTCCATTACCATAAAGAGCAACACCGAATTAAAACTCGTCGAGTTTCTCCTAATTAACTTATTAAATCAAAGCATTGGACACCCTATCATGTGTTTGGGTGTTATTAGTGTAATCATTTCTTTATCACATGATTCGCATCTCTTGTAATTACTGTGAACTGAGAAATTAACAATGTCATAGATTGAGTTTGACTCTAACATCTCACCTTGACCTATTCGTTTGTGGACCTTAAGGTAACTTGTGCAAGAGAAGGGGCAGAATATGTTTTGAGGAGAACGACTTGAATTCGTATTTCATTATCAACCTAGTTTTCTTCTTCTTTAAAACTATTATATTATTCTTAAATTAATTTTCACATCAGTTTTTACTATTGTATGTTCACTTTTGTATCCTTGTGAGCACCAAACTTTATCCAATGAAAAACCATCCAATTCGAATCGAAAAATCATAACGAAAACATGTCCTAGAATCCTTCTATCAGATACCTACTATTTTTATCTTCATTCCTGAATTTATACCTCACATTATCCTTTCTCACATTGTCGCAAGCAATATGGTACAAGGCTTGATCAAATGATTTTCCTTTATTAAAAAATTGAAATCTAACTTTAACCGCAAAATAAGACAATGCGTAACTTTGAAGAACATAAATATCTAATAAAAAGTCGGAACATATCACAACCACCAATATAATACTTTATAAGATAACGTCAAAGTCTCAACCTTCTACTACACACCAAACTAAATATATATTTATATATATAGTCCAACATGGAAACAAGATAGGTAGGAAGAGAGACTAAGAGCAATGGCAACAACAAAGAACCCTGAGATCTCCAAAAATTTAGAGATGGAATCCCAACTTCCTCCTTCTCAAAACTCTAGCAAAAAACTCGGAGGATGGATCACCTTTCCTTTCATCTCAGGTTTTTTTTGCAGTCATTGTTATTTTAACTAAACTTTAGGATACGATTGAGTTGTCACATTTATTGTTCTCCTTCTCAGTATGTTTGATGGGAATATCGATTGCCCAAAGTGGAGTGACATCCAACTTCATAGTTTACCTCATCAAAGAATTCAACGTAAAGAACATCGACGCGGCGCAAATCTTCAACATCTTCAGTGGTTGCATGAGCCTCGCTCCCGTTGCCGGGGCGATAATCTCGGACTCCTACTTTGGTTGCTACCTTGTCATTGTCGTCTCCGTCTTCCTCTCCTTTTTGGTAACAGAAAAATTATGCACGTAATATCATAAGTTTTGTTATGTTTTGGTATAATTATTGTTTGCTTTTGTTTGAGCATTTTGGAAAGACAATAAGATTCGGTGACTTATTAATTATTTATACTCCCAACCAGCAACCACTCGAAAAAGATTGCCGAATGATTTGTAATGGTTAATCGATATTGGTCAACAATGAAATAGACCACTAATGTAAAATAATATGCCTACTTAGCTTATTCGCCACTATTGGTAGAATTAGTAGTTCCTCCTTGTTATTGGTAGGGTCACCACACTTCCCTGGCTATGAATAATTTAATGTTTATATTCAAGTTGAGAGTAGATTATTCGTTAGGAGTAGGTTAGATCATAATTGATGTTTGATGGATGTTGGTTGTATCTATGGTTTACATACAAGACTTTGGAAAAAATACTCTAAATCTTTCTATCTTTAAGTGGGGAAAAACTCTATCAATCAACCAATAGTTTTACATTTCAAGGGAGATAATTCATATATATATATATATATATATTTCACGAACTTCGGTGGATAAGTTTGATGACCTTTTGTGAACATATTTTGGAACGATCCGCACATGTTAATCCAAACTAAAGGAACGGTTTTAATTGATATTGTTTAGCATGTATATTATGTGTTAGTATGTTAGCTTTATTCTCTTTACACTAAAAATGATAATAAAGTTGTTCCTGTTTCAGGGCCAAAGTGATTCCCTCGAAATAATTTGTGAATCAAATAGTCACCTTGCAGCGTTGCATTATTATCCGTCCTTGTGGTGTCGTAAAATGATGCAACATAGGTCGTTAAACTTTAGTGCTAAAAACATAAAACCATCTCGGAATTACCCATGATAATGTCATAATTGTGCCATAAACGCATGCAAAGCATTTTATATAGAACCCAAAAAACAACCTAACCTCGGCTTAATTTGGTTCCTTATGTGGGCATCATCACATGCTCGGATGCCATCCAAAGTAGAAACTACAAAAGAATATTATCCAACAACATGCCAGTTTATTTGGAGTTCCAGTGGAAAGAGAATCTTGCTCTTAAAGAAAAAGAAAAACTACTTGCTCTTAGTTTAGTTAGTTATTATCAGCAACAAGCGCTACAAAAATATATTTGCAACAGATAAACAATTTCTTCTTTTTAAACAATCTCATTTCCACACTAATTTATCTTACAGCTAAATCTTCGAATTCGAGCAGTGGCTTTAAATGTCATTCCTGATTTTTATTATTTCAAGATTAAGGAACAAAAAAATTCTGCTATACTCAACAACCCAATAAAATATCTTCCTTCGAAAACGATTAAACGGTGAGTGTTTTGTTCTATACAACCTTTTCCAAAGCAGAATGGGTCAGTGTTTGGTTCTTGTAGTGTAAGTGAAAAAAATTCATGATTATAAATAATATTTTATGCCCTTTTCTGATAACAAAAAATATATTTTCTAATTAAGAAGTATGTAAGCTAGTTGTTAGAAAGAATTTTACAAAATTATTTATAACCACTTATAATACTTGTTAGAAAATAAAAGATATTATCTTCCCCAGAGAAACATTTAAATGATAATATTTACAAACCCGAAATTTGTAAATGATGTGATTTTATAATTACCTTGTTTCAGTTGTATGTGGCTTAACTGGTGGTAATAAATTTCATTGGATATTGTACAGTAGACAACCATTGTTTACTTGAAGTGGAATTTAGAAGCATGTCCAACCCATAAAAGATAATACAAGTACAAACATTAATGCATTTGAAATATAACATTTTTATATTACTTCGAATTATGGAAGTAAACTCTTGTGGAAATTTCAAATTCCACCCCTCAACTTAAGATTTATTTGGGACAACTTTTACATATATGGATGTGACATGCTAAAATGGCATAAAAGATTTACGAATTAATTAAATATTTCCAAATATGAAGTTGAAGTAAAATTCCAAGTTAATATACCGTTACCTAAAAGCACCCTTATGGCATTTTCCCTTGGGAGTATGCAATAAGAAGCATAAAATGATGTATGAATGTGAGATCAGTGGATCAATGAATTTAACTCTAACTATTACTAATGCAGGGCATGATCATCATGACCTTGACTGCAACATTGCCCACGCTGAGACCCAGCGTGTGCACCCCTGGGTCCGGCCCATGCGCCGCCCCGTCGGGCGGTCAATTCGCCATCCTAGCCATTGCCATGGCTCTCATAAGCATAGGAATGGGCGGGCAACGGTTCAACATGGCCACAATGGGAGCCAACCAATTTAACAGCTCCCACGACCAGGACGTTTTCTTCAATTGGTACTTCTGTGTCATGTACACTGCTTCCATCTTGGGCGCGACCGTCGTTGTTTACGTCCAGGACAATGTGAGTTGGGGGATGGGATTTGGACTATGCATTGCGACGAATGTGGTTGGGTTTGTTGGTTTGATTGTAGGGAAAAAGTTCTATCGCCAAATCAAATCGAAAGGAAGCCCATTTTCGGGATTGGCTCGTGTGGTGGTTGCGGCCGTGGTTAAATGTAAGATGACACTTTCGAGCGTGTCGACGGATTACTACCATGGGGTTGAGTATAAGAAGGTTGAGTTTCAAGCTCCGACACCAAGGTTTAGGTATGAATACTTGAATTTAGAATGCTCAATAAAAAGATATTGATTAGTAGTATTTGAATAGTAATTACTAATGGTAGTGCTAAATGGTGGTTCTCTTTTGATGGGTATAAATGTTCTTAGTGATAGATTAAGTGTGTGTGTGTATGCAATTTAGAACTACACAACTAATAGACATCAGCAATATACTAATTACTTAACAATTTAGTCAATCTTTGGTTGGTAGGTGTTGAATTATGAAAGCAACATATCTTCTACTTTAAACATGAACATTAGGTGTGTTTCGATTTCAATTTTTTTAAGGGGCGTCTAAAGATGTACAGAATAGAGCATGACATAGACTTCACCCATATAAATAAAAAACTTTATTACTGTAAAATCTAAAGTTTTATAAAGAAAACATATTTCAAACCTACTTTGATACCACATTATTTTCTTCTATTTAAAATTCATTTACAGATAACCAAGTTTTAAACTTAAACCATGATACTTAATTAGTATAACCAAGCATACCCAATTAATTAGCTAAGTACAATTTGATATTTACTAACGTTTTCCTTTAACTAAATCCAGCTTCCTAAATAAGGCGGCATTAAAGACCGACGGTGACACCAACGACGACGGTTCCGTCGCAAAACCATGGCGACTTTGTACCGTCGAACAAGTAGAGGACCTAAAGAGCATACTAACAATCCTCCCTCTTTGGTCCACCGCAATCTTCCTCGCGATCTCGATTGGCATCCAAGCGAGCTTAACGGTCCTACAAGCCCTCACTGTCGACCGCACTGTCGGTCACCACTTCTCAATCCCAGCTGGATCGGTGTCAGTCGCCATGCTAGCCACCGTCGCTTTAGTCCTTCCATTGCTCGACCGAGCCATATTTCCGATGTTCGAGAAGATTTTCAAACACAATCCAACTCCACTACAGCGCATTGGAATTGGCCACATTTTGAATATTATGGCTATGGCTGCTTCAGCTTTGGTAGAGTGGAGGCGCCTCAGTCTCGTACAGGTAAACTTTTATTAATTACTATCGACATTTACGGTATGTATTTTGGAATTTTTGATATTGTCAACATCAAAAGAAACATTTCCCAACACCTCAATAGAGACATTATTAGAGAAGTGATTTCAATTTTCCAATTGACCTGTTGATGAGATTGAGAGAAGCACCGTGTGCTCTAACAATAATAAGAAAGGCAGACAGTTTAAATAGTCGTATTTAATTTGGTGTTGAAAATATGGTTTGATCTTTAGGTCATTAGATATGTACTAGCATTTTTGGTATTGTAGGTAGTGTAACTTAATTATCACGTACATGTCTCAATTGTTTCAGTATTTGTATTGAGAAATAATGCGAACTATATATATATATATATATATATATATATATATATATATATATATATATATATATATATATATATATATAACTTTACGCAGGCTCACAACCTCACCGATAAGCCAAATTCAGTGGTGCCCATGTCTGTACTTTGGTTGGTATTGCCTTTCATAATAGTTGGGCTAGGGGAGGCACTCCACTTCCCGGGTCAAGTTGCACTCTACTACCAAGAGTTCCCCAAGTCTCTTCGGAGCACCTCCACCGCCATGATCGCCTTGATCGTGGCACTCGGATTTTACTTAAGCACCGCGGTGGTGGATCTGGTGAGAAGAATGACCGATTGGTTGCCAGACAACATCAATGCCGGGAAAATGGACAATGTGTATTGGATGCTGGCGGTGGTCGGAATTTTGAACTTCGGTTTTTACATACTATGTGCGAAGCTGTACAAGTGCAAAGAGGAGAGTGAGAAAGTTGAAGATCACGAAGAACCGAGTTCGAGAAGCTAAGTTAGTTATCATTACGGTTAATTTTCAGCTAAACGGTTTCACTTTCCTTAATGATTTGTATTTAAAGCGAAAAACTTGACGTTTATGTTTGCTATTGCTTCATTCAAGCAATAGCTTGGAAGAATAATGTAAGTGAAAAAATAGTAATTTATATTTATCCATCAAACATTTACACACATTCAATATATTTTTCATGTGACAAAAGCCATGATTGTGTTGATCGTGGCGCTCGGATTTTACATAATTAAACACCGCCGTGGTGGAATTTTTCTGAAGAGAGTCACCCATGTTGGCTGCCGGAACAACATAAATGCCGGTAAAATAGAGAATATGTAACGCTCCTAATCCACACTCGAGACATAACAATCAATCACGGCTATAACAACCGAAAAATGGATATTAACTAAAAATAGTCAAATGGAGACCTCAATTAAAACATAATCAACACACTGCTGGAGAAAATGTCATATACGTTGGATATGCAGGGGTATATACGATGAATTTTTACGATCTTAGTGTCCAATGTATATTTCACCGACGCATATGCCTCGGTGTATAGACGTCGGCTATATACGACTAACGTCTATTATACCCTTAATTAACGCAAAAAATAGATTACCACCTATAACATGCACTCAGACTCTACAATAATCAAACTCAAGTTGCCCAAGTTCTCCAAGTGCCAATCTTTTGACCAATAACCATGTACATCAAGTCTAAAATGCTCAAGTGCCCCAAGTCGATCTCACTTAGCAGTAGCAGAGTGGTGAAGTACATCAACCACACCAATAATTTTCCCCCTCCCGATGTAGGACTAAACAATTATGACCTATAGACGCCGGCTATACAGGGTGACCGACGTCCATAGGTCGTAATGTATGTATAGACGTCAGTCACCCTCTATAGTCAACGTCTATACCTTTAAATAATAATTTATGACCTATAGACGTCGACTACCTTATAAAACCGACGTCTATACAGGAGTAAATAATAATAAAAATATTGCAACCATCTTAAGCCCCAAATACCAATCTTTTGACCATTATATATATATATATATATATATATATATATATATATCACATTTGCCTATTGTAGTGTGGTGTGATATCCAACTCTCATTTAGAAGTAAAGGAGTGGTGGGGTACATCAACTCCACCAACCAAAAAAAATTCTCCAATGTGAGACTAAACTTCAACACAATTGGGTTTAAATCAATCCAAATAATTCACATTACTTTCTACGAAGTACAAAATTGCATAATCTCTTTACAACTGAAAAAACTATAAATCCACATAAAGTCTTATACGAAATAAATCGCAAAAAATAAACAAAAACCATTTTTCTTATTTTAGGAGGCATAGACATCGATTATAATATATAACTAACATCTATACGAACCTATAGACGTCGGATGAGTGGATATCCGACGTCTATTGTGTAGGATCTAATTGCCCTAAATATTAGTCTTAGGGGGGGGGTTTATAGACTAATTTCTCACTACCAACTATTTGTGCAATAACAAGATAACCAATGAAAATAGTGAGATGAAAAGGCAAACCAAACACCGGATGTATAGAGGTTTGGATCCAACCACCGGATCCTTGTCCTCTCTTACGAATTGCTCTTCCTTGAGCAACTTCGCGATCTTCACTAAGTTGATCTTCTTTCCGGGCAAAGATCGAGCCTTTACAATTCAAGCTTGCGAACACCCTCGCCAAGCTTGGACCTCTTTCTCACAACCCGAGAAGAGCTTCACTCCGGAAGCTTGTACAACTCCTTTGTAGTAGACTTCGTGTAACCTACTCTTGAGCACTTGAATTGATGATGAATGCAATTGAATGATTGATCAAGAGAGTGGTGAGAGCTATAAAGAGAGTAAGAGCACTTAGAAGTTTTTAGCACAATGAGAGCTTAGAGAATGGATTGGTGACCTTGTAAAGATGATCTAAGCTCTATATATAAGCCTCTTAAGTCTTCTAGCCGTTTGAGAAAGATTTGATTGGGTTTTGTGCAAGATACACAAACCAGAGATTCAGGAAGTAATTCTGTCAAAGTTCGGTCGACCGGTAAGAATGAAACGGTCGACCGATTACGTGAATAGTAGTCAAACGGTCAGACAAACAAGGAACGTTTGAACTAACTGGGATGGAACTTAAGTGTACCTGTCGAACGAAACAAGTAAACGGTCGACCGATGTGAAGGTTCGGTAGAGACAAAGTGTGACCGGTCGAACCAAGGTGGTATCGACCGAAAGGGTTCAGAAAAACAGTTTTAGATTAAACGGTCGAACCAGATGGTCGACCGGTTGAGTGCAGAATTCCTAGATATGGTTTGATTGATTTCTAAAGAAGTTTTGTATGAAATTTGAAGGTTTAGTTATACTTCTATGAAATCCTAAAGAGTCATGATATGCAATGCATCAAGATTTAAGTGCTCAAGTTACATTTAAATCCTAATGACAATAATGTAAACCTATCTACTCTTCAACTTCATTTCTCGTTAAACTTGTCACCTAAAATGTTAGTACAAAGCGATATATGTGTATTGTGTAAGAGTAATATGAACGAATTACATGTGTTTAAGTTATATGTTGATTAATCATTAAAACGGATAAGCAATCATTAGCCAAAAAGCCAACAATCTCCCCCTTTTTGATGATGACAACTTATCAAATTAAATACATGTTATTTCAATGAATTCTACTCAATGCTCCCCCTATCTTATAGCTCCCCCTAGCTATATGGCATTCGTAAACCCAATAGACATGTATAAGTAGTATTACTCTCCCCCTTTGGCATAATCAAAAAGCTGAAAGAGTATATCCAACAACTAAAGCACATCCATTTGCCAAAACAAACAATGAAGAAGAAGCAAAACATGCATTAAGAAATGAAAGGTTCAAAATACAACACACGCAAACGATACACCACACAACCAAAGCGGAAAACAAATCATACAAGACACACGACCAACCAACATTAAACCATTAAAACAAAACGACAACCAACTCAATGTCCAAAACGATCACGAAACATAGATGTGAGAGAATCAATGCCATAAAGCACCGAGTCGAACTTAGCGTCAAGACGCTCAAGGTGCTGAGATGTCGAAGCTTCAAAACGATCAAGTCGTTGAGAAGTGGAAGCTTCAAACGCATTAAAACGATCCGAAACCTGCTGAAAGGAATGATCCGGAGTGTAGTCAGTATAAGCGGATCTCCACTGACTCTCCTGCCAAGCAGATTCGTCGCCTTCTCCCCAAGAACAGTGATCCTCCTGCTGAGATGGCTGGGGCATCCAACGAGGATCGGCCGACACATCATCTTCATCTTCTTGCTCAGAATCTCCCTCAGAGGACGCTTGAATAGAAGATGAGGCAATGGTTTTCATTTTAGAGAGAGTGGTCTTATAGATTTGGTATTTGTATGTGGCCGATGGACAATCGGTAACACGAATTTTCAGAAGGTCAAAGAGAGCGGTGAGCAACATGGGATAAAGGAGATACCTCCCTTTCCTAAAGCGCATATGAAGGAAAATGAATAGAGGCCAATTAACCGGAATTTTCTTGTAAATGCAATAGATACACACAAGCTCCGTATAAGAGATTTCGTTATGATGACCATGTTTAGGTAGCAAATTGAATGATACAATATAAGCCAAGACGCGAGCAAAAGGATGCATCAAGGAGGAGTTGTGAATAATATAACCATTTTTGGAAGGAGGTGGAAATGCATATAATTCAGCAACCATATCATCATGAGAAATGTTTTCAAGTACACTAAGAGGATGATCAACATATAAATGAACACCCGAGAACTCTAAGCCAAAAGCTTCAGCAAGAGTTCCGGGGACAATTTCATATCTAAGACCATTGATCATGGTACGAGCAATATGGTGATTCGGTTCAAAACGAAGATTACAATAGAATTGTTGAACCAAAAACGGATAGTAAGGTTTTGAAGCTAAATGGGTGAGACAATGAGTAAGTCCATTAGCATCTAAGCACGATTTAAGAGAATAATCATGAAAGTCCGCTACCTCAACAATGCGGTTCGGAATAAAAGGAGTCGTCGAGAGATTTTCTCCCAATCGCTTTTGGCGAATTCGTCAATAGGATGGAAGGCAAGAGTTGGAGGCGCGGGCGGATGCCGGACATTGGGGGTAGTAGAGGAGCGATCGTGGGCCTTCTTGGTGCGTTTTTCGGTGGAAGTAGTGGAAGCAATCGAACGTTTCTTGCAGATAGCCATTTTCTTCCCGGTCATGGTGAAGAAAGCGAGTTTTGAAAAAAAAATGGGTGCAAGATGAAGAGGAGATGATGAGAAGCGATAAAATGCAAAAAGATTTGAGTTTTACCGCGGGAAAAACGCGAAATCGAGGGAGGAAGGTGATGGGGAAGGCTTAGGGTTTGAGAGAGAGAAGGGTAAAACTGAAGAACAAGTTTTGATTTTGCCCTAAATGTAGCAGAAAACGACAGCACCGGTCGACCGACCCATCTTTCGGTCGACCGAAAGGTTAAAGAAAAAGGTAAAAACTTAAGTCGACAAAGCGAACGGTCGGACAGAAGCATATTTCGATCGACCGGATCGAAGAGCAAGGCAGACACAATCCCCTGCTATCAGTCGAACATTACATACCGGTCGACCGAACAAATTAAAACCGGTCGCACGGAAGACACGAGTGGTCGAACGAAAACTCAAAGTCAAAAACTTAAGATCCCTGCTATCGGTTGAACAAAACTGACCGGTCGACCGACCTATTAAAAACGGTCGCACGGCAAACACTTGCGGTCGAACAAAAACTCAAAGTCGAAAACTTAGGATCCATGCTATCGGTTGAACAAACCCGACCGGTCGACCGAACTATAAAAAACGGTCGCACGGAAAACACTTGCGGTCGAACAAAAACTCAAAGTCGAAAACTTAGGATCCCTGCTATCGGTTGAACAAAACAGACCGGTCGACCAAACTATTAAAAACGGTCAACCAAACTCAGGAAATCGGTTGAACAAACAGAATTCGGTCAAGAAACAACTCAACACCGGTCGAACTAATTCTCATTACCGGTCGACCGGTGAAACAGTAAAAGCCAGAACAAAGCTTCAAAAATCAAGAGACACTAGAACCAAATATTAGTCAAATGGGCTCAAGTAAAACGTACTCAAATGTCATTCAGGGTACACATGCCAAGATTGAGTCTAATGAGATTGAATTGATCAACATTTAAAGGTTTGGTGAATATATCCGCTAATTGATCATTTGTGGGAACAAATATAAGTTTAATGTCTTCTTTATTTGCATGATCTCTAAGAAAATGATGTCTAACTTCTATGTGCTTAGTTCTTGAATGCAAGATAGGATTTTTGGAAAGGTTGATAGCACTCGTATTATCACAATAAATTGGTGTAATTTGAAACTCAAGTTGCAAGTCCTTGAGGGTTTGCCTCATCCAAAGGACTTGTGCACAAGCACAACCGGCGGTGATATATTCAGCCTCGGTTGTTGATAATGCAACACTATTTTGTTTCTTACTAAACCATGAGACAAGAGATTTACCCAAAAATTGACAAGTGCCACTAGTACTCTTACGATCTAAAATACAACTGGCATAGTCGGCATCGCTATTGGCAACAAGATCGAAAGTCCTAGTCTTAGGGTAGAAAAGTCCAAAATCATAAGTGCCCTTTAGATAACGAAAAATTCTTTTTAATGCATTCAAATGAGTTTCTTTTGGACATGCTTGAAAACGTGCACATAAACATACAACAAACATAATATCGAGACGACTTGCAGTAAGATAGAGTAAAGAACCGATCATACCATGATACTTCTTGATGTCCACATCTTTGCCATTTTCGTCTTTGTCCAATTTTACGCTTGTACTCATAGGTGTCTTTTGAGGTTTGCTAGTTTCAAGCTCAAAGCGTTTGAGAAGTTCCTTTGTGTACTTTGCTTGATGTATGAAATTACCCTCTTGAGTTTGCTTTATTTGGAGTCCGAGAAAGAAATTTAGCTCACCAATAAGGCTCATCTCGAACTCTCCCTGCATAGACTTAGAAACTTCTTCGCATAGACGCGGATTACTTGCACCAAAGATAATGTCATCAACATATATTTGTACCACTAATAAATCATGATTAAGAGTTTTAACAAATAATGTGGTATCTACTTTACCCATTGCGAATCATTTATTAATCAAGAAGTTCTTCAACCTCTCATACCAAGCTCTAGGAGCTTGTTTGAGACCATAAAGAGCCTTCTTGAGTTTAAATACATGGTTCAGATAAGATTCATTAATAAAACCGGGGGGTTGAGCAACATAAATTTCTTCAGAAATAATTCCATTTAGGAAAGCACTTTTAACATCCATTTGAAAAAGTTTAATGTCCATAAAAGAGGCATAAGCTAAAAGCATACGAATAGCTTCCATACGAGCCATGGGAGCATAAGTTTCATCAAAGTTTATTTCCTCCTCTTGGCGGTAGCCTTGAGCAACGAGTCTAGCTTTGTTTCTAACTACATTCCCATCCTCATCAAGATTATTTCGGAAGATCCATTTAGTTCCAATAACGGTTTGATTAATGGGTTTTTCAACAAGTTCCCAAACGTCATTTCAAACGAATTGGTTTAACTCTTCATGCATAGCCATTAACCAAAATTCATCATTACAAGCTTCGTCTACTTTCTTAGGTTCTAATTTAGATATGAAAGCATAAGAATCACAAACTACATGAGCCTTTGATCGTGTTGTCACACCTTGAGAAACATCTCCAATCACAAGGTCCTTTGGATGTTCCTTTCTATAGGTCCAATCCTTGGGAAGCTCCTCTTTGTTTTCTTGTGGAAAACTTGGAGGATCTTGATGTGGCTCATGGGAGACATCTTGAGATGAGACATGTCTAATTATATCCATATAGTCATCATCAAGAGAGGAATTATCTACACAAGCCAACTCATCAAAGTTAACGTGTAGAGACACCTCGACACAATAGGTTTGTTTGTTATAGACTCTATAAGCTTTGCTCCTATCAGAATATCCTACAAAGATGGCCTCATCGGATTTTGCATCAAAATTTTCCAAGTTATCTTTAGTGTTGAGGACAAAACATTTTGACCCAAAAGCTTTAAAGTAAGAGATTTTTGGAATACGTTTGTGCCACAATTCAAAAGGTGTTTTCTTCAAAATAGGTCTTATAAGAACACGGTTTAACACATAACAAGAAGTATTTACGGCTTCACACCAAAAATATTTTGGAAGCCATTTTTCCATAAGCATGGTTCTTGCCATCTCTTGAAGAGTTCTATTTTTCCTTTCAACTACCCCATTTTGTTGGGGAGTGCGAGGAAATGAAAAATTATGTTCAATCCCTTGTTTTTCACAAAACTTTTGAAATAACTCATTTTCAAATTCTCCTCCATGATCACTACGGATAGTAATGATATGTAAATCTTTTTCTCTTTGAACACGTTTGCAAAAGCTTTTAAATCTTTCAAATGCATCATATTTATTAGCCAAAAACAAAACCCATGTAAATCGTGAAAAATCATCGACAATCACAAAAGCATATCTTTTACCACCTAAACTAACGGTTCTTGAAGGACCAAAAAGGTCTAGATGTAAAAGCTCAAGAGGTTTTCAAGTTGACACAACATTGAAAGATTTGAAAGACGATTTAAATTGTTTTCCAAATTGACATGCATCACAAAGTTTATCCTTTTTGAAATCAATTTTAGGAAGTCCTCTAACTAATTCAAGTTTGGATAATTTGTGTAATTGTGACATACTAATATGTCCCAATCGGTTATGCCATAACCAAGCTTCGTCATTTGAGGGAACTAAACAAGTCTCTAAGGCTAGATTGCTAATGACATTAACATCCACAATGTAAATATTATGAGATCTACAACCTTTAAATATAGTTTTCATGTTATGTTTTGAGACAATATAGCAATTTGAATTGTCAAAGATAACCATATAATTTTTATCCGCTAGTTGACTAACACTTAGCAAATTGTGTTTTAGCCATTCTACTAACAAAACATTTTCAATATGAGGAGTAGAGGAATTGCCAACATTACCAATGCCGACAATTTGACCTTTAGCGTTGTCTCCAAATGTGACGGTTCCTCCCTTCTTAGGCTTTAGATTTGATAGAACTTGAGAGTCTCCCGTCATGTGCCTTGAGCACCCACTATCAAGTATCCACTTGCCCTTTCTCCTTGCTTTGATCTACATGCAAAGAGACAAGTGAAGACTTTGGTACCCAAATTTGGTTGGGTCCTTGAGGGTTAGCTTTTGGTACCCAAACTTGAGAGGTCTTAGGTACCCATACATTTGACAAACTTACTTTCTTAACATATGAATTGTTATGTTTAACAAAATAAGATGTAACTTTCTTTTGTTTTCCACCCATGTACCCCAAACCATGCTTAGTCGAAGATTGAGTTTGGGTTCCTAGAAGCATGTCTAGCATTTTTCTACCCAACGTGAATTTCTCTAGATCTTTTGTAAGTTGTTCATTCTTGGCAATAAGATCTTTGTTGTTGTTACAATTACTAGTAGATTTCAGCATGTTTATCTCATTATCAAGCAATTCATTCTCTTTAAGTAAGTTTTCATGTTTAGTAGATAAATCTAGATGCACTTTTCTTCCTAATTTGTTTTTATGACAAATCATCTCATATATTTCAGCAAGTTCATGAAAGGCATTTAATAACTCATCATAGGAAGGGGTTTCTTGAATTGATACCTCATCATCGTCAATTTCCACCACTTGGGTTTGATTGCTTCTCTTTGGGGATGTAGCGGTGCTTGAATCCGAATCCTCATTGTGTGCCATAAAGCACATGTGTGCTTCTTCCTCTTGAGAGTATTCGGCGTCGGAGGATGTAGATGAGCTTGAATCATCCCAAGTGGCTTTAAAAGCCTTCTTTCCATCTTTGTCATGGTGATCCATTCTTTTGTGATCATCACGTTCTCGTCTTCTAGGCCTCTCATCTTTATCTCTTCTTGTAGGTCTATCTTCCCTAATTCTCCTCGGTCTCTCATCTCTTTCTCTTCTAGGAGGGAATCTTCTTGGTTCTCGTTGTTCACGATCTCTTGACTTAAGGAGTGGACAATCCTTCTTCATGTGCCCCGTCTTGTTGCATTCGTAGCACGTGAAAGTCCGGGATGATTCTCCTTTCCCTCTTGGGAATCTTCCTTTGGCGAGAAACTTCTTGAAGTTGGGGGTTAGAAATGCAACATCGTCATCGGTGTCATCGTCTTCGATACTTTCCAAATCCGACGTTGCTTTGAGAGCAATTGTTTTCTCCTTTCTCCTTAACCCCTCTCGCTCCTTCTCCTTCTCTCTTCTTTCCTCCATTTGAATCTCATAAGCCATGAGGCTTCCTATGAGATCCTCCATCTTTAGCTTTGAGAGATCTTTGGCCTCCTCGATTGCCGTTGTCTTCTTCTCCCACTCCAATGTCAACGATCTAAGAAACTTCTGAAGGGAATGTGTTCTAAAAGTTTTACTTTTAAATGTCAATTATTATGAATTGAATGAGAAATCATTTTGTTCCTTGTTTATGTTATTCGTCTTTTAGAAGTGTTAAGGAAGAGGCTCTTGGTCCTTAACCGTAGAGCTCTAAAAGATATTGGTTTACATAAAACAAAAGATATTCACAATCATGGTAATTAACATGGAACATTAATTACCGAGTTAAGATTGTCGTGTTGGTCATAGATCATTGTAGCTCTACAAGTGAGTGACAACACGGGTATGCAAAAGAGGAAAATATTACTTTTGTATACTGAATAGACCTAATAAGTAAAATATTATAAAAATGTGTTTCTGTGTTATTAATATTTTACTGTGTCTTTGGTCCTTTGATATGAGACTTATATCTAATCACTTAAGGAATACTTAATTAGATCAGTGTCATGAACTATCGATCAGTGTAGTGTAAAGGCATTGGTTGGTTAAGTACAACTTTTGTTGGAGAAGATAGTTAGTCAAAAGATTATCATTGCCCCTCTTAATTGAGTGATGATATTAGTGGGCCCCTTGATAAAGCAAAGTTATAATGTGCACAATGTGATTTGAGTTAAGTCACATATTTATAACTAGCTTAAAGAGATCAAGAAATGAATACTAATACAAAGATGACACAATACTACTTTGTGTGTATTCTTAATATCATGAGGCAAGGGACGGACACAAGTGGTGCACTCCATCACTAAATGGATCGGGTTTTGGTTCGAGTGGAATTAAGACATCTAACTAATTGGGAGCTATAATGTGTAGCTAGATACCGCTTATAGCTTGTGATATTAAGCTCTTAATATCACTGCCAACTTAGTTTAGATCCTCCCATAGGTCACACCGCAAAAACCGTGAAACAAGAAGCTTGATTTTTGGTTCATATGATGTGTCGGGTTTCTCATAGAAAATATGACACATGTGGTGAACAAGTAAAATCAATTATGTTGTATATAAACATAATTAGAGTCATGATAAATTCATATGAGATGCATATATTATGGGGTGCAATAATTTATTATTGCATAGGATAATACATTGCATAAGTTGTGAATTTGCTAAAACCCCCTTAAGTTCAAATTTTGTTGGAAATAAATCCAAAATTTGAAAAAGGCAAAATCGGGTAAAAATTCGGTAATCCGTTGAGGTTCGGTCGACCGAAGGATCTGTGGATCGGTCAACCGAACATGGAACGGATAGTCATATTTGATTGACCGAACTTGACCAAAGTGCCTGGAACTTTGGTACGGTGTACCGAACCAAAATCGGTCGACCGAATAATGTTAAGTTCCGATATTTTCGGTTAACCGAATGACACTCGGTCTTAGACGAGAATTCGTCCGATCGGTTAAGGAGAATTTTTCCCTTTAAGAATCGGTCATCCGTCTAGTACTCGGTCAACCAATCGTGACATATTCGGTTAACCGAATGGGTCTCGGTCAACCGAACAACGATTGATTTTCTGCCTTTGATTATTAAGAGATTAATTTGATTGATGGTTGGATTAGCTCCAAACTTGGTCAAACGTTTTGTGGGTGCATGTAATACATTAAGAAATTAATTTATGAGAGAAAATGTAAAGAAAAACGTGGCTAAAGAATAGCCATGATTAAGAGTAAGATTGGAACCTATAAATAGGTCCTTATTCTCCCTAATTGGGACACACAATTCAATAATTATTTTCTCTCTTAATTCACCACAAAAACCCACGAAAATTCTCTTAGTTTTCTAAGTCTTTGGAAGGTGAAATCTCAGAGGCTAAGGAAGGGGTTTGTAGCTAGATTCTAAGCTTGTTTGGAGATCGATTGGCTAGCTCCTTTCTCTCCAACCTTGTTTAGGGTTTCGGTGAACACTCGGAGGCATCCGGCGCAACGGGAAGCGACGATCATCTTCCCCAACGTCTCCGAATCTTCAAGAAGTTTTAGAGAACTTCTAGGTATGAATTTGGGAGTCCTTTGTGTTTGTTTTAATAAGTTTTTGAAACTAGTTGTTAAAACAAACCGATGCATGCATAAATAAATCGAAGAAAATTGTAATAGATCCTTATTATACATGAAAATTTGAAAAATATATATGTATAATTAAACATGAAATCCTACAACTTCCGTACCCTATCACTTTCAATCAAGACCTTACCAAGGTTTTTCAAGGAGTTAGTGATATGAGTAAAACGAGTATGCATCTCGCTAATGGATTCATTGGGTTTCATGACAAACATTTCATATTTTTGCATAAATGAATCTATCCTAGTTTCTTTCATGGATGATCGTCCTTCAAAATGACTTTCTAACATATGACATGCCTCAAATGCAGAATCGCAAGCATTAATTCTACCATATTCCTCTTCGGTTAATCCACACATGAGAATGTTCATTATTTTTGCATTCATTTGAACCATTGCTAGTTCATCATCATTCATGAGTTCAAACTCTTTATTTTGAATATATGGAATTTGAAAGAATACCCATAGCTTAACATCATATGATTGAATGAAGGTTATCATGCGTTTCTTCCAATAGGCATAATTGGTTCCATTAAAAAGTGGAGGTCTACCGGTGTGGAATCCCTCACGTTGTTGGGCCATTGCTACAAATGTTAATTTGTTTATATGCAATTAACAAGGCTCTGATACCAAATATAGGATCTAATTGCCCTAAATATTAGTCTTAAGGGGGGTTTATAGACTAATTTCTCACTACCAACTATTTGTGCAATAACAAGATAACCAATGAAAATAGTGAGATGAAAAGGCAAACCAAACACCGGATGTATAGAGGTTTGGATCCAACCACCAGATCCTAGTCCTCTCTTATGAATTAATCTTCCTTGAGCAACTTCGCGATCTTCACTAAGTTGATCTTCTTTCCGGGCAAAGATCGAGCCTTTACAATTCAAGCTTGCGTACACCCTCGCCAAGCTTGGACCTCCTTCTCACAACCCGAGAAGAGCTTCACTCCGGAAGCTTGTACAACTCCTTTGTAGTAGACTTTGTGTAACCTACTCTTGAGCACCTGAATTGATGATGAATGCAATTGAATGATTGATCAAGAGAGTGGTTGAGAGCAATAAAGAGAGTAAGAGCACTTGGAAGTTTTTAGCACAATGAGAGCTTAGAGAATGGATTGGTGACCTTGTAAAGATGATCTAAGCTCTATATATAAGCCTCTTAAGTCTTCTAGCCGTTTGAGAAAGATTTGATTGGGTTTTGTGCAAGATACACAAACCAGAGATTCAGGAAGTAATTCTGTCAAAGTTCGGTCGACCGGTAAGAATGAAACGGTCGACCGATTACGTGAATAGTAGTCAAACGGTCAGACAAACAAGGAACGTTCGAACTAACTGGGATGGAACTTAAGTGTACTGGTCAAACGAAACAAGTAAACGGTCGACCGATGTGAAGGTTCGGTAGAGACAAAGTGTGACCGGTCGAACCAAGGTGGTATCAACCGATAGCAGGAAGCATGCTACGAAAGATCAATGGTCAAACGGTCGACCGGTAAATAAGCTTTGTTCGACCGGTTAAGCTATGTATTTGGGGGTATGGTGAAAGTATGTGTATACGACCGTTGTATAATACGACAAGTATAACAGTCACAAAAGAAGACAAAAATAGAAATCAACCGGTCGAACAGAAAAGGACTTTCGGTCGACTGGTTTGCACTAAGGCATGTGTCTTCCAGCACGTATGAACAGTTGATCGGTCGACCCAAATACTTTACGTTACTCTAATGAAACGGTCGAACCAGAACACCGTTCGGTCGACCGAAAGGGTTCAGAAAAACAGTTTTAGATTAAACGGTCGAACCAGATGGTCGACCGGTTGAGTGCAGAATTCCTAGATATGGTTTGATTGATTTCTAAAGAAGTTTTGTATGGAATTTGAAGGTTTAGTTCTACTTCTATGAAATCCTAAAGAGTCATGATATGCAATGCATCAAGATTTAAGTGCTCAAGTTACATTTAAATCCTAATGACAATAATGTAAACCTATCTACTCTTCAACTTCATTTCTCGTTAAACTTGTCACCTGAAATGTTAGTACAAAGCGATATATGTGTATTGTACAAGAGTGATATGAATGAATTACATGTGTTTAAGTTATATGTTGATTAGTCATCAAAACGGATAAGTAATCATTAGCTAAAAAGCCAACATATTGTGCGTCCTGCACTAGTGATAATAGAGTATTGCGGAAGGAAAATACAAGAAACTCTGAATTCCTACTACATGACTACTAAGATGAGTAGGAATATATATGTCAACCGAGCTCAACAGATCCAGTCCACGCATCCTAAGCCCAAGTCACCTCCGGCCGCCTACCGCGTCTCACCTGCACACTCATCAGACACGCATGAGTCTCGAATCAAGACTCAATACACCACCCCAACCTGACACCAAACAAGGTCTAGCTGTCCCTGACGGCTCATACTAGTCTCATGTCCCAAGGCGATCACGTGCCCAGCGAAGTCAAGCTTGCACCTCGATCTCATCGCACATCCAATCCAGAAGGAACCACTCAACTCGTTCTCACGACAAAACGGTCACATGTCCTAACGCGATCACGCTCCCAATCTGGCCGAGCGTTCACCCTCGACAAGATCGCACATCCAATCCACAAGGCAACACCCTGCCCCAACCACACGCCCGAGCCCCGAGCCCATGAGCCCGGCACCAGCGGTCACTCGTAACAACGTATGTGAGCTGATAGTTTCAAAAACTTATTAAAACAAACACAAGGGACTCCAAAATTCATACCTAGAAGTTCTCTAAAACTTCTTGATGTTCCAGAGACGTTGAGGAAGACGATCGTCGCTTCTCGTTGCGCCGGATGCCTCCGAGTGTTCACCGAAACCCTAAACAAGGTTGGAGAGAAAGGAGCTAGCCAATCAATCTCCAAACAAGCTTAGAATCTAGCTACAAACCCCTTCCGTAATCTCTGAGATTTCTCCTTCCAAAGACTTAGAAAACTAAGAGAATTTTCGTGGTTTTTTGTGGTGAATTAGGAGAGAAAATAATTAGAAAAACACCTAACTTAATTAAGGAGAATAAGGACCTATTTATAGGCTCAAATCTTACTCTCAATCATGGCTATTCTCAAGCCACGTTTTCTTGACATTTTCTCTCACAAACTAATTCCATAATGTATTACATGCATCCACAAAACGTTTGACCAAGTTTGGAGCTAATCCAACCATTGATCAAATTAATCTCTTAATTATCAAAGGCAGAAAATCGATCGCGGTTCGGTTTACCGAGTCCCACTCGGTTAACCGAATATGTCACGATTGTTTAACCGAGTATTAGACGGATGACCGATTCTTAAGGAGAAAAAATCTCCTTAACCGATCGAACGAATTTGCGTCTAAAACCGAGTGCCATTCGGTTAACTGAAAATATCGGAACTGAACATTGTTCGGTCGACCGTTTCTAGTTCGGTACACCGTATCAGAGTTCCAGGCACTTTGGTCAAGTTCGGTTAATCAACTATGACTATCCGTTCCACGTTCGGTTGACCGATCTACAGATCATTCGGTCGACCAAACCATAACGGATTACCGAACTTTTACCCAATTTTGCCTTTTCAAATTTTGTATTTATTTCCAACAAAATTTGAACTTTTGGGGTGTTAGCAAATTCACAACTTATGCAATATATTATCCTATGCAATAATAAATTATTGCATCCCATAATATATGCATCTCATATGAATTTATCACGATTCTAATTATGTTATATACAACATAATTGATTTTACTTGTTCACCACATGTGTCATATTTTCTATAAGAAACCCGGCGCATCATATGAACCAAAAATCAAGCTTCGTGTTTCCCGGTTTTTTGCGGTGTGACCTATGGGAGGATCTAGACTAAGTTGACAGTGATATTAAGAGCTTAATATCACAAGCTATAATCGGTATCTAGCTTCACATTATAGCTCCCAATTAGTTAGATGTCTTAATTCCACTCGAACTAAAACACGATCCATTTAGTGATGGAGTGCACCACTTGTGTCCGTCCCTTGCCTCATGATATTAAGAATACATACAAAGTAGTATCGTGTCATCTTTGTATTAGTATTCATTTTTGATCTCTTTAGCTAGTTATAAATATGTGACTTAACTCAAATCACATTGTGCACATTATAACTTTGCTTTATCAAGGGGCCCACTAATATCATCACTCAATTAAGAGGGGCAATGATAATCTTTTGACTAACTATCTTCTCCAACAAAAGTCATACTTAACCAACCAATTACACTACTCTCATCGATAGCTCAAGACACTAGTCTAATTAAGCACTCCTTAAGCGATCGGATATAAGTCTCATATCAAAGGACCAATGACACAGTAAAACATTAATGACACAGAAACACATTTCTATAATATTTTACTTGTTAGGTCAATTCGGTATACAAAAGTAATATTTTCCTCTTTTGCGTACCTGTGTTGTCACTCACTTGTAGAGCTACAATGATCTATGACCAACACGACAATCTTAACTCGGTAATTAATGTCCCATGTTAATTACCATTATTGTGAATATCTTTTGTTTTATGTAAACCAATATCTTTTAGATCTCTACGGTTAAGGACCAACAACCTCTTCCTTAACATTTCTAAAAGACGAATATCATAAACAAGGAACAAAATGATTTCTCATTCAATTCATAATAATTGGCATTTAAAGTAAAACTTTTAGAACACATTCCCTTCAATAACAATGCTGCTAAACCATCCTGCAACGCCACAACAAGGTAACTCAGCTCTGGGAATCCAACCACATGCCTGAGCCCAATTACAGCGGTCACTCGTAACAACACTGGTAAATCATCCCAGACCGCCCCAACAAGGGTAACACCCTAACCTCTAGTCATATGTGTCTCACACATCATCCTCACCACCTGACCACACGTTTGAGTCCGTGAGCAACACTTCAACAACCACTTGTAACAATGTGGGTGAACAACGGATCCACGAGCCTCTAACACGACACATAAGGCAAGGGTAAGCACAATTTACCCTAAAATTACGGGTCACTCGACCCCAACAAATCATAACATAAGTTCCCATAAAGCATCAACAAATCATAGGGCAAAAGAGATAAACCTAGGAGAAAATCAGTAAATTACCCAACTAATGTAATTTAGCACAATTATATGAAAAGTCCAGGCCAAAAGAGTAATTTTCCCTAAACTAAAGTTATTTCGTACAATTTAAGAAAGTCCAGGGGTTTTCTAGCAAATATTCCAATTATTGGTTAATTAAACAATTACAATTAATTCCAGGGTTTGCAATTAATCCAATTATTCATAGTTTAATCAAATATCATTAATTCACAAGACTTATTCTGCAATTAAACCATATTAACTTATTCTACCAATATTCATAAAATCCAGGATTTTCTTTGTAATTAATCCAATTATTTCATTCAACTAAAAACAACTTAACTCCATAGCCTTCTTTGCAATTAACCCAAATCCAAACCAAAACCCAAATCAAAACCCAACCAAAGTAAAAATTCTAGCCGCCGCCACCCTCAGCGTTGGCGACCCACCGCAACAACGTCCTCCCCGGCCACAACTCGCTACCTCCACTCCGGTCGCATCTACGGTCTCGACTCCGACCAAAACTTGCGACCTCAACCTGACCGACCCCACGACCGCAAACATGCAGCCTCCGACGCTCTCTAACGCCCAACTCCCCTTCGAACCCAAACCTAATGGGTGAATGGCATACCTCAAATCTCGACACGAGGGGAAGAAGATTGGAGAAGGGGATGTTTCCCCTCCGTGCCTACGCGCAGACATTGGCCTTGTCGAAGCTCCTTGCCGCCGTTGTCACCAGAGCTGTGGAGGAGATGAGAGGGGGTGAGGGAGAGAGATGGGTTTAGGGTTAAAGGTTAGGGATTTTGGGGAGAGGGGGTTAACACAATGTGTATTGGATGTTGGCAATGGTCGGAGTGCTGAACTTTGGGTTTATCTGATATGTGCGAAGTTATACAAATGTCGGGAGACTAGTGTGAAGGTTGAAGCTCATGAAGAAGGGGTTTCCACAAGCTAAGTTTTGAAATATTCTGGTTTGTTCCGAGTTTAATAAAGTAACATAAGGCTGGTTTTATGTGTGTTGTTTTACTTAAGAATGGATGATGTATTAGGGTTGAGAATTTGAGTACGCATCCATAAAAATAACTTTTTCGGAGTGTATGTACATAAATCATTATAAACTTGAAAATTCAGGATATTATTGTATGTACATAGTAGTGTAGGACTGTCAAGTTCGACTCGGGATCGGTAGATCACTCAGCGTTTACTCGATTTTGCTTGGATCGTGACTCAGATTGGTTAGTAATGTGTCAAACACGAGCAAAAAAATCCACTCGACGGACTAAACGAGTTGAGCACGAGCAGACCTTGCTCACTCGGTTGCTCGCTCGGCTGCTCCAACGAAATAATTTAGTTTTATGGTACATACCCACAAAGTGGTTAAGTTGGTCTTGGAACCAAGGTTGTGAGTTTGAATCTTGACTTGTAAAATTTATTTTCCTTTCTTACTTGCAGATCAGACTCCAATACTTAATGATACATTTTATTTCATGCGAGTGGTTTAGTCGACTCACATCGCCTATCACAGATTCGTGGACTCAATCTTGCCCTATATAAACCATACACACACTTCTTCACTCATTGAGCATGTTTTTTTTACTATCATGAGCTTTATTGAGGAACTTTAATGGTGTGATAAGTGGCTTAATTACTGCTAACTAAACTCCTTCATGAGCAATCGAGTGAGCCGAGCACAAGAGGCTATTTATGCTCGATTCGACTAACGAGCGAGCACGGGAAAAACCTTAATGAGCCGAGCATGCTCGCTCGAAATTGCCTCATTTACAACCCTATACGTACATGTGAAATTCGGTATTGTCGTCAAATAGTTGGGTTAGCTTAATTGGTAAGATTTCCGGTCTTGAGTTAGTCTCAAGCAAAGATTGAATATTTGACATGTGAATTATATGTTAAGATTTATTTGGAAAATACATGTTGCTTTCTAAAAACAATCAAATAATATTTTTACACCAAAAACCAACGTTCAGGTAGGCGGTGGTCGCCTAGGCGGTAGGCGGACCGCCTGTCGCGGTGGTCGCCTGGGCCTGGGCGACCACCGCCTTTCGTCCAGCCAAGCTGGGCGAAATAGGCGATCGCCTGGGCGATCACTTCGCCTAGGCGAGAGCCGTTGGAGGCACTCCAACGACTCTCTCCTTTTTTATTTTTTTAATTTTTTTCTTCAAAAATAACAAGTTTGCCACTACCCCCAAATCCTATATAAACCCCTCCAAGCTTCTTCATTTTTCACACATCTCTCATACTCTTCTTCTTCTTCATAATTCTATTCTCATCATCAAGTTTCCTAATCACCAAGTTTTTGCGATTAAGTCTCCGGTCTGGTGCTTAGTTTTGAAGTTGGAAAGTGAAGTCTCCGATCCGGTTCTTCATTCTTCAACCGCCAAAATCAAGTGCACTCTTTCTAACTTCTCTTTAGAATTAAATTAATTAGTATTTTATTTTCATATTAGTCTAAATTTTTATATTAGTCTAGTTTTAAGATATGACTTACGTACCCGACACTAGTCTCCCTATGCATCACGAGAGTTACGATTACCTAAAACCTACCCGTACAAATGACCCTGGTTGGAATACTGCCCATTACATTAGTGCTAATGATAAAAACTGCATTGTCTGTGAGTTATGTGGTAAGGAAACTAGAGATGGTATAGCTCGTCACAAACATCTTTCACACACACCCGGTAGCAATGCTAGACCTTGTGATAAAGTTCCTGACTCTATTAAACAAGACATAACTGCATACATGATTAGAAACAGTAGGAGATTACAAAACGAAAATGTATGTCTTGATGATTATGTAGACCGAGAAAACATAGAATTTGATCTGGAAACCGGGTCGGGTTCCGGTTCTGCTCGGATCCCAACCTCCCGTTCTCGCCCCGTTCCTGGTCGAAAGTGACAAAAACAACGTTTGTGGGCACCATTTTGCGGACGTGGTTTTCGGCCCCCAACAAACAACCATCGAAAGAACCTTTAGAAAAGAAGATAGGAAAACAATTAATCAAAAATGGTCTAGGCTTTTCTATAGATGTGGTATATCATTCAACACTGTAAGGATGCCTGAGTGGAAGGAAGCAATATCCGCTACTTGTACTTATGGACCCGGACTTAAACCCATGACGTATCATGAAGTTAGTGACTCGTGCCTTAAACAGGAAATTGACTACACTAGAGGCATACTAGAGTCGTACAGACAAGATTAGGCAACATACGGGTGTACGTTGATGATAGATGGCTGGACTGATAGGTCCGGTAGGAATATAATCAATTTTCTAGTAAATTGTCAGACAGGTACCATGTTCATGAAGTCTGTAGATGCATTCGGTCACTCTCACACTGCAGACTACCTGTACAAGCTGATGGACAAGGTAGTTGGCGAGATTGGCGAAGAACACGTTGTTCAGGTGGTCACCGACAACACCGCCGCGTACGTACTTACCGGTAGGATGTTGCAGCAAAAAAGAAGGAGATTATTTTGGACTCCCTGTGCAGCGCATTGTATCGATCTCATCTTGGAGGATATTGGCAAGCTGTTTTTGAAGACTATTGCTTTAGCTCGTAAGATCATCAAACATTTCAACAGCTCTGCCATGTTGTTGAAGAGGATGTGAATTGCCATTGAAGGGAACCTGCTACGCCCTGCTGTCACGAGATTTGCCACCGCCTTTCTGAGTTTGCAAAGGTTGTTTCTGAAGAGAGACAAACTCCGAGCCTTTGTTGTTTCCCCGGAGTACAACGATCCTAATGCAAGTTGGATAAAGAACAAGAAAAGGAAGGAGATCTCTACTGAAGTTTCCAAGACTATTCTACAAAGTGGTTTCTTGACCAACGTCGTGAAGGCACTGAAGGCCTCACAACCTATGGTCCAGGTTCTTAGACTTGTTGACGGCGATGAGAAACCACCGATGAGATTTCTGTGTGACGCAATGAAGAAAGCCAAAGAACAAATCATGAGGAACTTTGACGGAAACCCGAGGTTGTACAATCAAGTCATCGACACCAGGTGCGGTCCAGGGAAGATGATGTCCTCACCGCTATACTCAGCTGGTTTCTTACTCAACCCTGGTACCTTCTTCTCCGTCCCACCTAAGGATCGAAATGTAGCTTTCAATGAGCATATGTCTGGATTCATGGATGTCGTAGAGCGGCTCGTCCCCACTCCTGCAGAACAAGACAAAATTTGCGGTCTACTTGATCGTTACAAGAACTCCCTCGGAATATTCTCGAGGGATATGGTCGTCAGACAAAGGTCGGAAAGAAGACCTATAGATTGGTGGCAATCTTATGGCGTAGACATGGGAGAGACCACATTACAGAGGTTGCCCCTGAGGGTGTTGGGATTGACATGCTCGACATCAGGTTGTGAACGGAATTGGAGTGTCTTCGAGCAGTTGCACTCAACGAGAAGGAACAAGTTGGCTGTGAAGAAGATGAATGACTTGGTGTATGTGAACTACAACCAAAAGTTAAGGCAAAGGTTTCAGCAAAGGATGGAGAAGACCAAATTTTATGACCCCATAAGTGTGGACTACGATCTCTTCGACGAGCATCCGTGGTTGGTAGAAACTGAAGATCCGATCTTCGCTGGAGAGGAGCTTACATGAGCCGATGCCGAGGAAGCAGCTTTATGACATTCTTGTTCACGGAGACGCTTTGCTCGATCCATGTCCACTGCATCTGACGCGCGGTGTTCCACTTCATCTGACGCGCCATTATTAGGTGGTGGCATGGATGATGCCATCGTTCACATTAGTTTTAGAGATCCAGGTGCATCGAGTTCTCAACCACCGATGGACATCGACGAGCAATATGTCCAATCCGACGATGAAGAAACTGAAGAAGATGACGTCTACGTCGACAATCCGAACAAGAACCACTCCGACGACTCTGATGGTGGTGGAGGATATGATATGGTTCTCAGTTGGACATTAGATCAATGTGTCCAATGTAATTAGTTTGTTAGCTTGTAATTCTAATTTCTCTTTTATCTACTATTGTATGAACTCTGAGTTACCTTTGTAATCGTACTACTAAGCAATAAATTGTATACCTAAGTGTTTAGGTGGGTACAGGGGGTGCCTAATGAGGCCTTGGTTGAGGAACTAGGTGTCTTTTCGAAGCCTAAACATGTACGGTATTTTTAGATAATATTTGTGCATTTTTTCCTATTTTTCCCATTTTTTTTATCTTTTTTATAAAATTTAATTGAATTAAAAAAAAGACCGCCCAGACTTGGGTGGTCGCACAACCGCCTAGGCGATCGCCCAGGCGACCGGACGCCCCCGGTCGCCTAGGCGGTTGATGAGAATTTTATTTATACCGCAAGTGCACGGCGTCTATGAAGACGTGGCAAGTACGGGTCGAACACAAGGAGGGAGAGATTTCGTTATTTTTGTTATTTTCGATTAAGGGAAGAAGGGAAGAAGAAATAAGTTGGGTTTTTGGTATTTTTGATTTAATTATCTAAAGTACGAAACAAAAGCAATTAGAACTAAAACAAGAAATAAGAAGAGAATTCCGTTTGGTGGAGGTTTAGATTTAAGGTTTAGATTAGAGAACTTAGAAACTTATAATAAATCATGTTTAGTTATGAAGCATTACAAGATAAATGATTTAACATAAACTCAAGTAATCAAAATACTAATCACGAACTTAGAATAATAACATTCATTCATCTTCTCTAACCCTAAATCCGTCACCTCCACCCTTCGGAAAGAGTTAGAAACTCATGGAGGGAGGAAGAAGAAGGGGTCCTTGAGACATTACAAAGAAAACTAAAAAGTAAGAAATAAGAAACATAATTTTATTAATAAAACTAAGGTACACAAATAAGAACAACAACCAAGGACCCTATTTACATCGTTCTCGGGTCTATTTATAGTTGCTACAAGGGACTTAGGTATAGAAGTGGATAGTACACGTGTCCATACACGACTGGACGAAATTGGGACACACAGATCGACCAATGGGCGGCGGAATCGCCGCACATCATGTGTATTGTGCGGCGGATTCGCCTCACACGTTGGTCGGATTTAATCAGGATTTTTGTCACGCGTTTATGGTATGATTTGATCTTTATTTGCGCGTCTGGATGATTTCTTTCCATTGTCTTGAGCTCCGGATTAATTCCTTCCATTGTTGGAGATTTATATTTGATTTTTCTTTTGACTTTCTCCACACAATAACTTGGTCCTTTTATTTTGCAATTAGGTCCTTGGCATTTTGCAATTAAGTCCTTGACCTTTTTGTAATTAGCTCTTTGAATGCTTTTATGCTTGGATGCATTTCTATTTGAAACCCGATAAACTTGAACTCGGTCTTTATGATAGAAATGAATCTTTTGCACGCGTTTATGCTCGGAATGTGGGTAATTTGCATCCAGGTCCTTGTATTCTGTAAATACGACTAAACACATACCTTAGTAGCATTTATTGATATAAAAGTAATCTAAATGAAAGACATATGATGCAATGTATGCAATGCATCAAATACCCCCACACCTAGATTTTTGCTAGTCCCTAGCAAAGCAAAATATAAGAAAATGAAAACAGGGAAATCCTAACTCACTTTTGTAGGAATCACGGTTGCACTTAGCATGTGCAACAAGCCTTTAAACCTCCAGGTTGCATTAGAGGACGAGTTTTGTCTCGTGAGGGTTTTCAGTTGACACACCCACAAAGTCTTAATTCAACATTCCATTAATAGCTCTTAATATTTCTGCCTTAACCTTATACATCTCACTTAAAGTTCTCGCATGCTCATTATACAGTTCTAACTTATAAAAAGTTTGACTTGGTCTTTATTCCTCCAACATTCACACCACTAACCCCTCTACACATGTTATCACATGAATTATTTTGCACGCCTCCTCTGGTGGTGAAGTATCATTTGGATCAACCATGGCATGGATCATTCCTTTAGCTTTGGGCCTTGAGTATCTTAAAGTATTTATTTATTTATTTTTTTTTCCCGTGATTCAACACATTTGCTTTTCTTTTTAACACTTATACCCTTTTTGCATTCGTGTAGCGAGTTTGGTCGATAATCCCGAGCTGGCAGACTCAAGTTACCGGGTTTCAAGATACCCCTACGGACCAGTGACTCGAAGGCTTGGGCTTTTGTAATCATTTTGCAAAATGTGTTTTCCTCACTTTATTTTTATTTTATTTTACTTTTATTTTCCTCAAGACTTAATTGATATTAGAAGTCCACACTTCCCGGTATATTTTCCTCAACCTCTGCTTTTTATCAACCACTTCAAAGATTTGATTCATCCAATTTAAGTGCATACATGTCTTACAAGGGCCATGGGTTATTTCTTTGGAACTTAGATTTATGTCATAATTTCTACAAGCAGAACTATATAATAAGGAACAAAAACTTAATGCAATTTGTACACGGGTTTTGGCAGTTCAATCTTAAGCTATGTCATAGAATATTGAATTTTTTTTTTTTTTAAAATAAAGCAGAACAGAAAATCAAATAGATAGATATGTACATATATAAACACCCCCCACACCTAAATCATGCATTGTCCTCAATGTATGCATAGATAAAATAAATGCACTTATTACCTGCGTCGGCTTGCGGTAGAGGGGTTGAGTTTGCTCAAAGTCAACCATAATCAGAACTGGATTGAATGACACCTTGTTGGTGCATGTATCCAGTTGAATTGTTCCCCATGTTGACTTGAGGAAAAGATTCCACTCTTCTCACTTGAATTGGTTCGCTTGTTTGCTCAAGTGATGGTGGTTGGGTAAATGCGTATTTTGAATTGGTCCCCATTGTTGGTTTTTTGGCCTTAATCCGTATTTTGATGATGTAATTAAACCTAATCTTAATAAGGACATGTAGATTAGCACATGTAGTATAATAGTATACATGTTGTATTGTGCTAACATCTACAGGTGATCAAGACTCAAGAAAGAAGAAAAATCAAGTCAAGACATGTAATCAAGCTAGGATTGAAGACATGTAATTTTACATTTCTTTGAGAATTAGGAACTTATGTGAATTGAGCATAACTTAAGCTAATATGCATGCATTCACACACTAGGTTCCTTTTAGGAGTCACACACAAAATATCATATAATTTGGACTCCATTAGATCACCTAAACACCTAAAACATTGGTCGCCAGTCTGCCTGAGTTCGGTCGACCGTTCACCTTTCGGTCGACCGGTTATACACAATTTTTGTTATACCAGACCAATCCGTTCAACCGATCACACATCTATTTAACCGATTACCCAGACCTGTTCGGTCGACCGGTAAACCTTCGGTCGACCGTTTCGTTTGCTGTTTTTGGTAAAAATACGACCGTTTTATTTGTCGTATTATACAACGGTCGTATACACATTTTTCTCAATATACACCCCCATATACATTAGAACCGGTCGAACCATTTGCCTAGTTCGGTCGACCGTTCAAATAGGTAAAATCTACCTGCTATCGGTCGACACAAGTTTGTCCAACCGATCAAGATTTCTCTCTACCGAACCCAGTAGTTCGGTCGACCGGTACCTGCTCGGTCGACCGTTGACCTATAGAACTTAAGTGATTCGGTCGACCAGTACCTATGTTCGGTCAACCGACCCATCAACAGACTCAAGGGTTCGGTCGACCGATACACCTTTCGGTCGACCGTTTCTGGACAGATTTCTGAACCCGATTTTCTGTTTTGTGTATCTTGCACAAAACCCAATCAAATCTTGTCCAAACGGCTAGAAATCTTTAGGAGCTTATAAATAGAGGTTCACACTTAGTTTTCCACAAGATTTCACAACTCCAAAGTGTCAACTTATAGTGAGATTTTCCACAACCTCAAAGCTCCCAATTAGTGATTCCAAAGCCTAATTTCCACATCCTTCATCATACATTCATATTAGCATCTGTTGTGCTCAATACTAGAAGAGTGAGTTCCACTCCAATTGTTGTCAAGAGAGCAAGGGTCTTGGTGAAAGCCCAAGGCAAAGTGAGCAAGGGTCTTGGTGTAAGCCCAAGACAAAGAAGCAAGGATTTCGGTGAAAGCCCGAAGTGATTCTCTCGGTTTGTGAGAGGTGGTGCCAAGCTCGGCGAGGGTTGTTCGCGAGCTTGAAGACTTGTAAAAGGCGTTGCTCCCGGCCCGGAACGGGGAGGCATAGTGAAGACGCAAGAGGAGCTCGAACGGGGATTCGAGAGGGGCTTGCAAGAGAGGACGTAGGCGCGGCCGAACCTCTGTAAATCCGGTGTCTTCTTGTGTGGTTTGCATTGCTTTCCTACTTGTGTTTGGTTTGTTTTTAATTTCCGCTGCAATTCTTTGATCAATCAACCAAGTAGTTAATTAGGGCTTAATCGTGATTAGTTTGTGGACCCATAGACCCACACGATCCTACATTTGGTATCAGAGCCTTGTTCGTTAATTTTGTTCTTAATCGATAAATTAACATGGCTCTTAATGCATCCACACCTTTAGAATCTTGTAAACCACCACACTTTGATGGAAATAATTTTGTTTCATGGAAAAGTAAAATGATATCATTTATTAAATCCATGAACATTAACATGTGGTTTATGATTCAAACTCCATATGAATCACCTAGATATGATTTTAGTAAATGGAGTTTAGAAGATGAGAAAAATGCATCCCTAAATGCTAAGGCTATGAATGTCATATTTTGTGCATTAGGAGATGAACTTTTTAGTGTTGTTTGCTCATGTGATAGTGCTTATTCAATATGGCAAACATTAGAAAAGAATTTTGGTGAAGGAGATTCACCAACCGGGAAGAAGGGAGAAGCAAATCCTAAGGATGTAGCTCAAGCAAAGAAAATGGAGATTAACTCAACATCTTCATCATCATTAAGCTCATCCGATGGAGAAAGTGAAGATGAGGTATCCTCTAGCTCTTCTTCAAGTAGTAGTTCAAAAGATAATGCCCATGATTTTAATGAACTACAAAATGCATTTCAAAGATTATTTGAAAAATATAAAGAACTTCACAAGACTAATCAATTAGCAAATGAGCAAATCCATGATCTTAAATGTCAAAATGCATCTATCTTAGATGATAAAGTTGATTTGCTTGCTAAAATTGAAGTTCTAACTTTAGAGAATGCATGCTTGAAGGAAGAAAATTTAAATGTTAAGAATACCTCATCTCATGCAATTGATAGTCATATGCTAGAAATTGACACTACTGACTTGCTTATTAAACTTGATAAATCTCATTTAGAAAGCAAACAATTATTACATGACTTAAATTGCATGAATGAAAAGGTTGCAAACTTAGAGATTCACATGCTTAACATGAATGAAAAGCATAATTCTATGATTAAAAATCTAAATTGCTTAAATGAATCTCTAGCAACTAAAAACAGTGAACTTAATGTCTTAAATAAAAATTTGTCAAATAAATTGCATAAGTTCACACATGGCAATAAAAACATTTTTTATGTTAAAAACTTTCCTATTCAAATTAATGTTAAACATAATTTTGCCATGAAAAAGAAAGTAAGTGTAGAGGTACCAAAATCAACTTGGATTTGGGTACCAAAAGCTAAACTTAATGGACCCAAGCAAAAATGGGTACCAAAATCTACACTTGTAGGAGCTTGAGGAGGAGATTGGTGGTGACCGGGTGAGCCAAAATGTCAAATTCGAATCCGGTTGCATCACCAAATCAAGATTGGAGCTATTCAAGATTCAAGTTTGGTATAAAAATTTCTATCTCTAAAATTTCTGAAATATAGCTCTAATCTAGTTAATATGCTTAATTGCCATATCCTTAGAGTTTAATTCATTGCAAATCATATACCAAATTCATTGCAAATCATAAACCACATCCATTGATTTTAAATGTCAAATTTTAAATGGATGTTAGAATAAGGCTTAAATAGAAACTTAATTGAACTTAACTTTAATCATACTCATAGTTTCCATCTAGCCTTATTGATAGGGGGAGCTTAATAGTTATATCTTTTATTAGAGTAATGAAGTGCAAAATTTAGGGGGAGCATCTTCATTACAAATGACATCCTAAATTGAACTCAAATAGTTATATATAATTGTCAATGGGGGAGAAATTTAAATTCATATATTACATTGATTATTGTATTTTTTTGATGGATGTCAAAGGGGGAGAAGTAATAGATTAGGGATACTTGAAATATACATGAAATGCTCAAGAAAAACTATGCACATCCATAGGGGGAGCATTTATATGCATAGTTAACTTATACATTTTTCAAGTATTAGGTTGGTTTAAGATATAGGTTGCCATCATCAAAAAGGGGGAGATTGTTGGTTTTTTGGCCTTAATCCGTATTTTGATGATGTAATTAAACCTAATCTTAATAAGGACATGTAGATTAGCACATGTAGTATAATAGTATACATGTTGTATTGTGCTAACATCTACAGGTGATCAAGACTCAAGAAAGAAGAAAAATCAAGTCAAGACATGTAATCAAGCTAGGATTGAAGACATGTAATTTTACATTTCTTTGAGAATTAGGAACTTATGTGAATTGAGCATAACTTAAGCTAATATGCATGCATTCACACACTAGGTTCCTTTTAGGAGTCACACACAAAATATCATATAATTTGGACTCCATTAGATCACCTAAACACCTAAAACATTGGTCGCCAGTCTGCCTGAGTTCGGTCGACCGTTCACCTTTCGGTCGACCGGTTATACACAATTTTTGTTATACCAGACCAATCCGTTCAACCGATCACACATCTATTTAACCGATTACCCAGACCTGTTCGGTCGACCGGTAAACCTTCGGTCGACCGTTTCGTTTGCTGTTTTTGGTAAAAATACGACCGTTTTATTTGTCGTATTATACAACGGTCGTATACACATTTTTCTCAATATACACCCCCATATACATTAGAACCGGTCGAACCATTTGCCTAGTTCGGTCGACCGTTCAAATAGGTAAAATCTACCTGCTATCGGTCGACACAAGTTTGTCCAACCGATCAAGATTTCTCTCTACCGAACCCAGTAGTTCGGTCGACCGGTACCTGCTCGGTCGACCGTTGACCTATAGAACTTAAGTGATTCGGTCGACCAGTACCTATGTTCGGTCAACCGACCCATCAACAGACTCAAGGGTTCGGTCGACCGATACACCTTTCGGTCGACCGTTTCTGGACAGATTTCTGAACCCGATTTTCTGTTTTGTGTATCTTGCACAAAACCCAATCAAATCTTGTCCAAACGGCTAGAAATCTTTAGGAGCTTATAAATAGAGGTTCACACTTAGTTTTCCACAAGATTTCACAACTCCAAAGTGTCAACTTATAGTGAGATTTTCCACAACCTCAAAGCTCCCAATTAGTGATTCCAAAGCCTAATTTCCACATCCTTCATCATACATTCATATTAGCATCTGTTGTGCTCAATACTAGAAGAGTGAGTTCCACTCCAATTGTTGTCAAGAGAGCAAGGGTCTTGGTGAAAGCCCAAGGCAAAGTGAGCAAGGGTCTTGGTGTAAGCCCAAGACAAAGAAGCAAGGATTTCGGTGAAAGCCCGAAGTGATTCTCTCGGTTTGTGAGAGGTGGTGCCAAGCTCGGCGAGGGTTGTTCGCGAGCTTGAAGACTTGTAAAAGGCGTTGCTCCCGGCCCGGAACGGGGAGGCATAGTGAAGACGCAAGAGGAGCTCGAACGGGGATTCGAGAGGGGCTTGCAAGAGAGGACGTAGGCGCGGCCGAACCTCTGTAAATCCGGTGTCTTCTTGTGTGGTTTGCATTGCTTTCCTACTTGTGTTTGGTTTGTTTTTAATTTCCGCTGCAATTCTTTGATCAATCAACCAAGTAGTTAATTAGGGCTTAATCGTGATTAGTTTGTGGACCCATAGACCCACACGATCCTACAGTATCCAGTTGAATTGTTCCCCATGTTGACTTGAGGAAAAGATTCCACTCTTCTCACTTGAATTGGTTCGCTTGTTTGCTCAAGTGATGGTGGTTGGGTAAATGAATTACTCCCTTTTTTCTTACTTCCTTTTTGCTTATGTGATGATTTATTTGATTCAGAATTCTGATAAATACGTGCTCTCATCACAACATCACTTGGGTTGCATATTATTTCTGGCTCATTATCAATATGGAAGATATTAAATTCTGCTTTTAAGTTCCCGAAAGATAATTGCATGAGCCCATTTCGACAGTTTATTAATGCTTTCGAAGTGGCTAAAAAGGGCCTACCTAGAATTACAGGGATTTGTCGATTAGGATTTACAACAGGTTCAGTATCAAGTACGACAAAATCCACTGGATAAATGAAGTCACCAACCTTAATCAAAACGTCCTCTACTATACCTCTCGGTTTCTTAACAGAACAATCAGCGAATTGGAGGGTTGTCTTAGAGGGTTTCAGTGGACCAAGGTTGAGTTGCTCGTAGACAGAAAATGGGAGTAAGTTAACGCTTGCACCTAGGTCTAGAAGGGCTTTATTGATAAACGTATCTCCTATTGAACATGAAATTGTGGGACACCCCGGGTCCTTATATTTTATAGGAGATGTGTTGGAAAGAATTGAGCATATGTTTGCAGTTAAGAATGCCTTCTTTGGTACATTCGTTTTTCTCTTCTTAGTGCACAAATCTTTTAAGAATTTAGCATAAGCAGGTATTTGTTGAATCATGTCTAAGAGTGGAATGTTTACCTTAACTTGCTTAAATACTTCCAAGATTTTCTCTATTTGTGCACTAGAGTTCTTTTTGAGTCTATTGGGAAATGGGGCTTTAGGCACATAGACTCGCTCAGGTTCAGGTTGAGCTACAGGTTCAGGTTGGGTAGGTGGATTGGGCTTTTCAATTTGGACGTCGGGTTCAATGGTCAAGTCATATGTGGGTGCTTGATGGCTAGATTGATTGGTCATTCTAGGGTTTACCACATTATTGTCAATTTGTCTTCCGGACCGTAATGATACTACAGCATTGATTTGTTGGAACGATCCTTCCTCATTAACCATTTGAACCGGTCTAGGGTTGTTATTTCCTGAAGGTGGTTGATAAGATTGATATTGATTATTAGTTCTGGGGTTCACCTCAGGTTGACTTGGAAATTGGCCCTTTTCTCTTTCACCTATTATCTGTGCTAATTGGCTGACTTGTGTCTCTAGCCTTTGGAATGATTGGTTGGTTGTTTGTATAAAAGTTGTCATTAAATTTTCTAATTTTGTCAACCTAACCTCATGATTTCCATTGTTATTACCCCCAGATGATGTATTATTTTGGTTATATGGGGTTGGTTGTTGTCTAGGAGGTTGTCCTTGTTGGGTCCACGAAAAATTGTGATGATTACGCCAACCTGGGTTATAGGTTGATGCGTAAGGATCATTTCTAGAATTGTTAAATGTGGCATTAACATGTTCCAGGTCCACACAGTCCTCCATTAAATGACCAGTCTGACCACATCTAGAGCAGGGGATAGACAAGGGTTGATTCATTCGGGGTTGATTTTGTAGCTCTAGACTTTCCATTCTACGCATTAGGGTAGCTAGTTTTGCCTCAGCCGCTATGTTGGAGTCTACAGCTAAGACACCTGGTCGGGGTTGACTCGCTATTCTAGATCCAATACTCGGGTTGATGGGTGTTCTAGCATTGTCCCATTGCATACTATTTTCAGCTAAATCCTCAAGAAAAGTCCAGACATCATTTTCATTTTTGGACATGAAGTTACCTTGGCTCACAGATTCTAGCATAACTCTAGATGTGGGTGTCAATCCCTCATAAATAATTTGGCATAATTGCCACTTCGGTATTCCGTGATGAGGGCATTGGGTCAAGACACTCTTAAATCTCTCAAGATAGGAATAGAACGGCTCGCTCTCAGACTGAACGAATGCAACAATTTCATTCCTAATCTTCATAGTCTTATGGTTGGGGAAATATTTTTTTAAGAAAACTTGAACAAATTCGGCCCAACTTCTAATAGATCTTTCGGCTAGACTATATAGCCATTTCTTAGCGTCGTCTTTCAGTGCTAGAGGCACGAATTTCAGACGCACTGCCTCTTCAGGGATATGCTGGTATTGCATAAGAGAGCAGATTTCCTCAAATTCTCTAAGGAAGAGATATGGATCTTCCCTAGAGGTGAACTTAGGCAGCATACTCATGTATTGTGCCTTAAGTTCGAAGTCGCGACCCGGTATGGTGGGCATGACGATGCACGATGGCTGAGCAGCCATCGTTGGGTAGCACCGATCCCTCAGAGTTATAGGTTGTGCAACAGGCGGGTCCACTACGTTCTCACCCATTAGATCCGGGTGAAGTGGTGCAACAGATGGGTTGGGGTTAAGCTCTAGACTGGAATCCAGATGAACTCGTGAGAGTCGATTACTCAAATCCCGAATCCAAATCTGAGTGCACCGGGTTGAATCAATTTTTGAACTTGAGTTTGAAATTTAAATTTCAAATTCAATTTCAAGAATCAATTACTTTTTTTTTTTTGAATTTTAAATATTTTTTTTTATTTTTTTTAAAGGAAACAAACAATAGAAAGGTAAGGATGAGAAGGGAAAGAAGACTCAGACGAGAAGGGAAACTTAATTCTAAAGGATAAAAAAAAACTTAGGGTTGGTCAGAAATTTCCTGAACAAGCACGGTCAAAACAATCCTAGACCTAGTGTCACTTAGATCTAGACGACTCCTAACTGGTTGAGTCGAATTGATTTGCTCGATTCACCTCCCTCACCAATCAAACCAAGTTGGCCAGTTAGTGTATAGCTAGTGGGGGCGCTTCCGACAGAGTCGGTGCCAATTAGACAACCACGTCGCTTGGAAGACTTTCGTCAACACAAAAACACTTTCTAGACACCAATTTGAATTCAATTAGCTTCAGGTCATAGCAAGTCAAACCAATCTCCTCCTTAATTGAGTCCGAGTCCTTAGGGGCCAATGTCTAATTGATTTTAAATTTTAGGCTTAGGCGACACTTCAGGATTGTGGTTTGTGGGCTACGGGAGGGTGATGAAATCCCCACCGTATCTTTTCCTACGGAGTTGCCCTTAAGATAGTTTAACTTAAATCTAGCAAAGATAGTCAAACAATGGTCTTTTTAATGGGGGCAATTGCAAGGTTGTATGCAACTAAATTATATGCTCTAATGCAATCGATAAAAACCTCGATACGTACCTTGCCTCCAGCAATCTTCAACAAGTATTAATTTGCAAGAATTTAGCAAGAATAATGCAAGCAAAACATTATATGATGCATGCACTAAGGTCTTTCTAATTTTGCCAATTTTAGGTCAGAGTTGAATTATTGCCAATTATGGAATTGTAACCCTAACATGTGCAATTCTACGAAAGGAAACTTTTCAACTATTCAGATTTTACGAGAAAGGCAAGAAAAGTTACCTCCGCAATGCTCAGTCGGGTTCGCCGCCCGCTCTCGGAGATTCCAGTAGCTCAGTGCGACCACCCAGAGATGCCGACGACGCCCCAGAAATTTGAAGACCGGATCCCTAGGTTGTGCGGCGATTCCGCCGCAAATACTCTTGGTGGTGCGGCGATTTCGCCGCCTAGATGGCTCAGATTGCGGTCAGATTTCACCGCGTGCTCTGTTGTCTCCTGAAACGCAAATCCAAATAGTTAGATCGCGCACACGATAAACAAAAAAAAAATCGAAAATACAAAAACAAACAAAATCTTCGTCGCCTCCCCGGCAACGGCGCCAAAAACTTGATGAGAATTTTATTTATACCGCAAGTGCACGGCGTCTATGAAGACGTGGCAAGTACGGGTCGAACACAAGGAGGGAGAGATTTCGTTATTTTTGTTATTTTCGATTAAGGGAAGAAGGGAAGAAGAAATAAGTTGGGTTTTTGGTATTTTTGATTTAATTATCTAAAGTACGAAACAAAAGCAATTAGAACTAAAACAAGAAATAAGAAGAGAATTCCGTTTGGTGGAGGTTTAGATTTAAGGTTTAGATTAGAGAACTTAGAAACTTATAATAAATCATGTTTAGTTATGAAGCATTACAAGATAAATGATTTAACATAAACTCAAGTAATCAAAATACTAATCACGAACTTAGAATAATAACATTCATTCATCTTCTCTAACCCTAAATCCGTCACCTCCACCCTTCGGAAAGAGTTAGAAACTCATGGAGGGAGGAAGAAGAAGGGGTCCTTGAGACATTACAAAGAAAACTAAAAAGTAAGAAATAAGAAACATAATTTTATTAATAAAACTAAGGTACACAAATAAGAACAACAACCAAGGACCCTATTTACATCGTTCTCGGGTCTATTTATAGTTGCTACAAGGGACTTAGGTATAGAAGTGGATAGTACACGTGTCCATACACGACTGGACGAAATTGGGACACACAGATCGACCAATGGGCGGCGGAATCGCCGCACATCATGTGTATTGTGCGGCGGATTCGCCTCACACGTTGGTCGGATTTAATCAGGATTTTTGTCACGCGTTTATGGTATGATTTGATCTTTATTTGCGCGTCTGGATGATTTCTTTCCATTGTCTTGAGCTCCGGATTAATTCCTTCCATTGTTGGAGATTTATATTTGATTTTTCTTTTGACTTTCTCCACACAATAACTTGGTCCTTTTATTTTGCAATTAGGTCCTTGGCATTTTGCAATTAAGTCCTTGACCTTTTTGTAATTAGCTCTTTGAATGCTTTTATGCTTGGATGCATTTCTATTTGAAACCCGATAAACTTGAACTCGGTCTTTATGATAGAAATGAATCTTTTGCACGCGTTTATGCTCGGAATGTGGGTAATTTGCATCCAGGTCCTTGTATTCTGTAAATACGACTAAACACATACCTTAGTAGCATTTATTGATATAAAAGTAATCTAAATGAAAGACATATGATGCAATGTATGCAATGCATCAGCGGTCCCAGAATTGTTAGATCCTAACCCTTCTTATGTGCTAATTGTGTTTAGGAGAGGATTAGTGATGGATCGAGATCGACGTCTGAGATTGAGTGGGAGGAAGTATATAAGGTTTGGGTTTTTAACTCTCTCTCTCTCTCTATCTCTCACGTTCGCATCTCTCTCACTCACTCTCTCTCTCTAGACTCGTCTCTCTCGGCAGCACAGGGAGGGTCGGCGTGGTGTGGTGATCGGAGAGCACGGGAGTTGTCGTTGGAGTCGCCGGAGGAGCGAGGATCGTCGATTACGGGAGGTTTCGCGAGGAAGAGCTTGCCGTCGTTCATCAAAGGCTTCTTCAAGCCTTAAGGTATGTCAAACTTGCTTTCAAGCTCACCTATTGTTAATGTGGGAGTGGGAGCGGTCGACGGTAGGCCGTTTCGGGCTCGTCGGACATGCACAGCCGTTTCTGAACTATAAACGGTCGACCGGTGTTTTGGTTCAGTCGACCGGTTATAGTGTATTTGGGGCAGAATCCCTCGCACCGGTCGAACGATGCCCTTTTGGGCGGTCGACCGGTTGTGCAATTTTTAGCGAGAGGAAACGTCCTGGGTATTTTCGGTCGAACGGGACCCCTTTGCCGGTCGACCGAAAGTACTGTTGTAGGTCGGTTGGGGCGTTGACCATCTAAACGGTCGACCGCCTGTTTGACTCGTTCGACCGACGTTTAAGTTAACTTAATGTCCGGTCGACCCGAAGTGAGGTTTCGGTCGACCGTGTGTATGGTTTGGTCGAAGGTTTGACACTGGTGGATTTCGGTCGACCGCTAGTGTGTGTGGTTCGACCGTGTAATTGTGTTTTATTGGAAGTTTTCTACTGGAGGTAAATGGTCGACCGATAGGGTTCGGTTGTTCGACCGTTTTACTGTTGTTTGCGAAAATGGATTTTCTACTGGTGCTTTTCGGTCGACCGGGACCCCTTTGTCGGTCGACCGTTTGGCGGGTTTTTTGGTTGGGCCAGTTCTCTGGGTGAGGATCGGTCGACCGGAAGCCATGTTTTGTTCGACCGTTTTACACTGTTTTTGTGTGTGTGTGTTGCTATTGATTGACTAGAAGGCAACGGGTCTCCGGCCCTTTTGGGGCGACGACACAGACATTCCGGCCCTATAGCGATTAGTGGTGACACGTGGGTTGTGATTTGTGGCCGTGGCTCCGGCGAATGAGGCAAAGCCGTGGCTCCGGCGAATGATGCAAAACCGTGGCTCCGGTAACACTATGGCAATGAGGGGGTTGTGTGGCCGTGTTTTGGACCGGCGGTGCCTTGTGTGCACGTGTGTTGGTGGGTTGGGGTGAGAGGACTCTTGAGACCCGTGTGTTGGCTTTTTGGCCTTAATCCATATTTTGATGATGTAATTCAACCTAATCTTAATTAGGACATGTAGATTAGCACATGTAGTATAATGGTATATATGTTGTATTGTGCTAACATCTACAGGTGATCAAGACTCAAGAAAGAAGAAAAATCAAGTCAAGACATGTAATTAAGCTGGATTGAAGACATGTATTTTACTTTTCTTTGAGTCTTAGGAACAAATGTGAATTGAGCATAACTTAAGCTAATATCCATGCATTCACACACTAGGTTCCTTAGAGAAGTCACACACAAAATTTCAGATCAATCGGACTTCGATAGGTCATCCAAAACATAGTCGGAAAATCACTAAAACTAAACCTTAAATCCTGTCCGAAAACGTTCGACCGATTGGACCTTTTGTTCGACCGGTTTCAGTAAATTTAGAGTTTTTACATGACCATTTTGTTCGACCGAACCATCCATTTGTTCAACCGATCCATTAGTTTTTGTAAGGTTTTGTTCGACCGGTTCAACTTTAGGTCGACCGGTTGGAGACAGTTTTTGCTGAATTTGAATTCTGTTTATTGTATCTCTTACACAAATCAATCAAATCTTTCCCCAACGGCTAGGAATCTCTTAGACCTTATAAATATAGGTTCACACTTAGTTTTCCACAAGAAGATTTCACAACTCCAAAGTGTCAAACTTATAGTGAGATTTTCCACAACCTCAAAGCTCCAAATTAGTCATCCAAAGCCTAATTTCCACATCCTTCATCAATCATCATACTAGCAATTGTTGTGCTCAATTAGAGAGTGAGTTCCACTCAAGTTACCATTGTTGTAAAGTGAGCAAGGGTCTTGGTGAAAGCCCAAGACAAAGAAGCAAGGATTTCGGTGAAAGCCCGAAGTGATTCTCTCGGTTTGTGAGAGGTGGTGCCAAGCTCGGCGAGGGTTGTTCGCGAGCTTGAAGACTTGTAAAAGGCGTTGCTCCCGGCCCGGAACGGGGAGGCATAGTGAAGACGCAAGAGGAGCTCGAACGGGGATTCGAGAGGGGCTTGCAAGAGAGGACGTAGGCGCGGCCGAACCTCTGTAAATCCGACGCGTCTTTGTGTGGTTTGCATTGTCTTTCTTTCTCTACTTGTTTGTTTATTCCGCTGCGCATTTGATTGCTTAATCAAGTAGAGAATTGTGGATTAGCTTAAAAAGTGATTAGTGGACCCATAACCCACACGATCTTACCTACACCGTGTTGTTGGGCTATGGCCGGGAGAGAGGTCCCGGGAACTTAGCGGGTGTTTCTGTTGTGGTGTTTTACGTCTTTGCACATTTCATTTCTGTCCATATATGTGTTAGGGTTTGGCATACTGGGTTTCCTCCTGGAAACTCAGGCATTCATTGTCTGCTTTCAGGCCGAGAGTGACGTTAGGTGGGTGGCGTCGGCGGAGGGAGCGCTCGAGACCTGATCCTGCTTCCCTACATTTTGAGGTGGTTGTGATTACTTGTGTGTATTCTCTGTATATGATCTTTTGATGTAATCACATTCTTTTGTAAACTCGTTCACATATATATATATATTATATGTTGGTGCACCAGTGTGTGTATTTCTTTCGTAAGGTCCTCGTTGATTGTATGATTTTAATTTGAAATTTTCTGCTGTGTTTGAGGACGTTACAAGAACGTTGCCAAAAAACTAATTAAAAAATAAAAAAAATCAATTTGAACTGTTCCGGTTTTAAACCAATACCGAATGATCCGTTTTTAACCGGAACCGACCAGTTAGGTCTGTTCAGTCCGGTCTCTGGTTCTGGAAATTCCACCGATCGGTTCTGTTTGGTCCAATCCCGTAAGACTTAAGGCCTTAATACTTTCTGAGGCAGGGGTAAAGACGACTCCAACAAAATAAAAACTTCAACAGGGACCCAACCCGCAAAACCCCCATCTTTAACAAAACCCGAACCGCCGGCCGACGTGAGCACCACTCCGACCGGCAATAATCCTAGACCTCCACAATGCCTCCTTTGGGACCCCAATCTGCACCTCCTCCGACCCTCCAACGATGCCGATCGTCAGGTACAGGGTGCGGAACGAGTTCTCCTTGGCCGACCCGGCTCTCTACGGCGCCGCCACCGGAGACGACCCCGAGTTGCTTCTGGACGGCGTTGCTGCCGCTGGACTTGTCGGTATCTTGCGCCAGCTCGGGGATCTCGCTGAGTCAGTGCTCTTCTCCCTTTGTTCCGCTTGAATTTGTGCTTATTTTGTTCCGAAAATCGATTTTAAAGTCTTACTAACTGAACAACATGATCTTGCACACGAGTTTAGATCGTTGATTTGTGGTTTTAAGAAATCACAGTTGGAAATATCATGCATAGAAGTGTGGTAATTCCCACTATTTTCTGGTTCCGGTTGAATTTGTGCTTATTTTGTTCCCAAATCGATTTTTCAGAATCATGACATTGACTATATTCGAGTCACTTTTGAAGTCTTACTAACCGAACACCACGATTTTGCTGACTAATTTAGATTGTTAATTTGTGGTTTTAAGCAATCACAGTTACAAGTATTTAGGCTAAGATGAGAACTACTTTTCCTTTTCGATCGGTGCTTTCCGAAACTTTGATTTTGCATAATCATGATGTTAATCGTTTTACAAGTTGATGTTTGTGTCCTACTAATGAAACAACTTTATCTTGTTGAGAATCATAGTTAGAGATAACTAGGCTGCTTCTGTACTGCTTTTCTAAAATTGGTGTTCCAAAATCATGATATCGATCATTTTAAGAGTTGACTTTGAACCTAGTAATCAAATTTGTTGAGAAATTTAGATTTTTAATGTATGGTTGTATGTAGTCGTAGCTAGAGTTTTTTTAATTCAAAGCTACTTTTCCCAAATTTGAATTTACAGAATCATGGATCTATTATTTTTCAAACTGGGGTTTAAGTCATAGTCATAAAAATATATGTTTCCGAGAAATTAGATTTTTAATGTTTGGTGTGTGATCGTAGTTACAAATATCTACGCTGTGCTATGGACTACTTCTGCAAACTTTGATTTAAAGAATCATGATTCTTATCAATTTATCAATTTATAAATTAATATCGTAGTCCTACTACCAAACAAGATAATCACGACACGAAATAGTGTTTGGGAATGATCAGGATTGTTAAAACTAAAATTTGTTGTACTTCAACTTGCACCCTTACACTTGTAAGGACGTATTTGGGAATTACTTCCAATATCTTTGGATTTTAGATATCAAATATAACTAAAATCATTCTCAATTATTATTTTATTGATCTAAATGTGTTGCTATGTTAAGTTATTTCAAGCGTAAGGGTCGAAAATTAATTTTTGTAATAACAAACAGTAGCATGATTTTGTAGAGCAATAATTAGAAAACTAGTTTGTGAACATTTGGTAAATTTTAGTTCCTGAAAATCATAGAAGAAAAATGAAATTGAATCTTGTAGAATCTATAAGCAACTATAGTAGGATACAAGTATACACTTATTGATCAAATGTTACCTATCAAAGCCTAGGCAATTTGTATAGCGACATTCGATGTTGTAGTACAATTTTCTGTGTTTTATGCTCTTTTTTATATATGCCATTTTGGATGTCATATATGTGACTATATGTAATGTTTAGGTGGGCAGTCGCCTAGGCAAATAGGCGACCGACCATGCGACCACCCGCACACTGCACACATGTGCGACTAGGCGATCGCCTAGTCGCACAGGCAACCACCCAACGCCCAGCAACACACAATGATGCCCTTCTTCTAACCTTCTTTCGCCGGAGCAACGACGCCGTCGCTGGTGACGTCGGAGCAACGACGCCGGAGGTGTTGCTAGGAGGTGGAGGTGGTGCTAGAGAGGGTAGCCGTCACCTTTTGTTTTGGGGTTAGGGTTAGCGTTTGAGGAGATGGGTTATATAGGGTTTGTGTTTGGTGATATGAAATCTTGACCATCTGTTTTTTTTTGTTTTTTTAAATGCCCATTGATCTCTTCCAATCATATAAATACCTAGTGATTTAAGTATTTTTTTAACGCCAAACATATAAGGTTTTTTTCTATATTCTTTGTATTTTTCTTGTATTTTGTTGTTGTTGTTTCTCATTTTTTTAAATTAAAACAAAATAATAATTAAATAATAAATATAAATAATGTCGCCCACAGCTAGACGACCGTCCGATCGCCTGGGCAAGCCCAGTCGCCTGGGCTCGCCTAGGTGATCCTTGACCATTGTCTATATGGAATACATATGGATGTCATATACATGACTATATGTCATAATTCTAACCTCTTTTGATAATGTGTAGTTATAAGAGTTAGCGAGAGATCAAAGCTAGGTAGTTTTGAGGCTTTTGCATATTTGTTTGGCTCCCTTTTTACACTGTAGATTATGAAACAATGTCAAAATATGAATATGTCGGTGCATAATACTGGATGAAATTTAATAAAATACACTTAGTATGCCTTTTTACACTGTAAATTAGAAGCCGTAAAGAAATTTCTGCCGTTTCAAATTCAAGGAACAAGAAAAATGGAAAACAAAATTATTCTTATTAATTATGCAAATGCAAGAGGTGGTGGTTGTGTGGAATTAAGAAGATGGAATGTTGGATGTGATCAATTGACAATATTACTTGCCTGTTGATTGGTAACGTAGGATCAATTTACTTTCTTTTACGTTCTATGTTCTATGTTCTCTTTTACGTTCTATGTTCTCTTTTACGTTCTACGTTCTATGTTCTATGCTTAAGAAATATTTTCGAACATCTATGGCTCACATGATCACATTCGTTATTGATGTTAGTCTGTTACTTATCGATTTTTGCATGTTAACAGATTTGCTTCTGAGATATTTAATGATTTGCACGAAGAAGTCATGGCTACTGCAACTAGAGGGCAAGGACTTGTTCTCCGGGTTCGGCAGGTCGAGTCGGAGTTTTCAGAGATTGAGAAGGCTTTCCTGTACCAAAATAAAAATTCAAACATCAATTGCAATTCAGGTCTGTCCATAGAAGGATTATTGTTGAACTATGGAAGCATAACATTGTACCACTTTTAATGATCCATGACTTAAAATGTTTGTTCATCATCCATATGTATAAAATAATGCTGAATAGGCTAGTGCATGAGTTAAATCGATGGCCTCTTTAAATCATAAGTGGATAAATAAAAGAGAGAGGATGAAACAAAAGAAGAGAAAACAAGAAAAAGAAAATTGTTTTCTTACCGTTTCTTGGATGCATGTTGTTTGGATGCCAGATCGACAAGAAATAAAATTATATAAATGATTTTTTAATATGATTTACCAAAATAACCTCGAATGTTCACCTTCCTCATGCTATTTGGGAAACGTTGGGTTCCCTCCCATTTTAGGTAGAAAGTTGAAGCTCAAATTTGTATAGGAGTATTTTCGTTCATTTTTTATTTCTTCCTAAGATTATAAAAAGAAAAAGAAAATAGGCCCTTTGATAGAGAATAAGACACAAAAGGGAAACATGCATGGACACTAAATATTTCCAAAGTATAAGATAGCTGCTTTCTATTTGGTATATAAAGTATATGCATGTTGAGATATTTTACGGGTACATGTGCAGAATTCCAAAAGAAAGTTCAAATAATTCTAATTGTTCCACTTCATCATAGAAAGTATCCTTTTGTTTTATAAGGGGTTGTTATCAACAATACCATTATTTTTAAAATTTTATATTATCTCAATCAATATTTTTGTCACTAATTTTTGCAGGCATAAACTGGCACCCAGACCTTCAACTGGGCCAAAGCCTTGTGCTACAGACAGACATGCCCAGATTTATTTTAAATTCTCTTGACCAATGTCGTGGTGCTCCCCGGCTTTGCCTGCTGGATAAGTACGATCCTGACATCTAGGGATCTAAAACATACTTTCTTTTATACAACATTGTTTGACATTCTTGACTTCTAATTCTAGGTTCGATATTGCTGAAGGGGCATGTCTGAAAAGGTATTCCGATCCATCCGTTTTTAGGGTGAATTTTGCTTCTTCTGGAATAAGGGAACCATGGAATCCTGTAGAAAAAAAACCTCGTGAAACAAAGGTCTGATGCTAACAGGCCACACGTTATTTTTATGTTTGTGTTTGTTTGGTAGTGCAGTGTTACAGTTTTAATGCTCTATATCCACTTGTTTTATACTTATTGTTGGTAATTTATTAGTTAGGAGATGTAGGAAGAACACCTCCATGATTGTACTCCGAAAAAGTTACTTGGTATTATGTGTTTCTTTGAACAAACATGCTGTATTATGATGGGCTTTTTTTGTTTTACTCCGCTATGTATATATCACTTATTTATGTAGCAGATCAGTAGCCTTGTGCAATTTTCTAACTAATTACCAAATTGCCTCTGTCGCTTTTTCAAGAAAAGCTAATTTTTCTTCTTGACTATTAAGGTATTGGCTCAGAGGAGTTGTGAACATCCGGAGTCTTTGTTGGAACGTGATGGTCAATCCAAGTAATAGTTCCTCCTAGTACCACTGTTCTTTCATCATTTGGGTTGTGACATAATTCAAAATGCAATAGTTATATTAGTTCTGTTTTGTGTTCTGTAGGTCAACAAACGTGTCTTCTCAAAAAGCTGTAAGGAAGCGTGTGATGTTAAAAAAGAGACATTCACATTACTTGAACACCGGCCTCAAAAGGTGCTATATAGAATGTGTACTTGAAAGGCATTTGACTGACTGTAATGTTTGTTACGAAGATTCAGCAGATGGGTCTGCTGTGGACACAGAATCAACATACTCATGTGAAGCTGATGAGGAGGTTCACTTTGATAATGAGTCCAACAATGTAGTGTTTGAACACACAGCTTTTGAAGAGGCAGAGCGGTTGCAGTTTCAAATTAATGGAGAAGAATCTCCTCTAGCCGAAAGTGAAGAAAATCGAAATTTTTACGGCAATAGCTCTGATGAATCACTTCAGAGTCCCTTCCAGGAGTCAGAACTGTACGAACCATTTAATGATGATGATAGCAAGGCAGATGGAAGTAGCATCAGTTTCCTGTCTGAATCGGACTATGAAGATAGCATGCCTAACCTGAATTCGAAAATGGAAACTAATGGTGAAGACATAGCAAAGACAAAATTTGGTTCGGGGAAACAATTTGATGCAAATGTAGAGCAATACAATCTTCACTCTCAAAGTTCAATCTCCGACTGTTCATATCTTGGTGAAACAATGGATTCAAATGAAAATATCAAGCAAACAAATACAGATCTTCAATATGATCAAGGTGAGTCTAACCTTCCTTCTGGAGCAGAAAAATTGATCGCGTCACCAGATGAACAGATTATGCAGTCACAATTTTTCTTTGGAAGGTGTTCTGGGAGGAATGCTCCTTTGAAGTCATCTGATCATCATGAATCCTTGGCAACTAACCATATTCCTCAAGCAGAATCTCCGCACATTCCTTCAGTAGACACTGGAACAGTGTACTCTCTTGTTACTTCTGGCCAACCCAATATTATTGAACCGGATGTGTCTGCATCAAATCTATCCATATGCAAGCAACTGGAGGTGAAGCGATGTCCTCCAACTCACAGGAAAAAGTGTTCTGTAAGATTCTCATTGGACAACTCGGATGCATCTTCTCTGCCGCTTCAAAATGTTGTTGGGCAGATCTCCAATAACAGTCCTGGTCTATTTTCCGAACAACAGGGAAATGGATCGGTCTGTGATCCTTCCCATCCAGTTCAAGTTGTATCCCAAGGTAACACATCTTTTACCTCGTGAGTTGGAAGGCAGAAGAGGCGTAACATTGATTTATCCACTTGCATACTTATTAACTACTTTAAATTTGTTTGTCGTTTTATTTCAGATCAACCACTTGGATTTCCTAACTCGAACAAAGAGAAGATTCAGTTTAGCAGTCCTTTTGTTGGGGTAATAACCTCTGGAATTGGTCTCTCAAGTTCGAAAGAAAATGAAAATGTACGAACTTGTGCTTCTTCAAAGGTTGAGGGAGTAGCTCCAAACTCCACTGAATATGAGAAGCATCTTAATGCTCAAGAGGTTGGTAAAAAAGGTAGCTTGCCTCTACACGATCAATTGCCTCCTGCACCAACAACAAAGCCTCCTACACTGACTTTAGATGAAAAGAGTTCTCAGATAGCAAATAGAAATTCTCATGTAGCATCAAATGGGGATGGTAAGTGCTGTCGCATTTCAGAAATTTCGTAAATAAGGCTAGTTTGAAATAGATCAGGTCATGCTGCTTTCATCTGTAAAATGTGAATAGGTTAAAACTAATGGTTTTTCAATGCCCTTAGGGGATATTGGGTTTATGCCCGCACGGAGCAGTGCTTTACCACCAAAGCCCCCTGTTATGCCAGATCCACTGAACCAAAGTGGGAAACCTAATTCTCATATAAATTGCCCTAGAGATGCGCTGATAGAGTCCCTTTCTGCTCACGACAAAAGCACGGTAACTACAATTATTTTAAACTTTACAATACTCTTCGAATTAAATTTATCAGCATCAACATTCTCAAGACCTTGGTTCTTTTTCTTACCGAGGAATTTTGCAGATGAGGAAGGTGGTCCAGAATCCTGCAATACCAAAGGTGGAAGGAATGGATGCGTTAATGGCTGAAATAAGAAACAAGGTCAGTACTCTAATTAGAACTATTGTTTGTACCCTGAAATTCCTTCAATTTGTCATGTTCAAACCTCCATATTTGGCAATATTCTTGTCATGACATGAAGTTACTTTTTCCATCAGTCCTTCAATCTGAAACCAGCTGCTGCCTCACGGCCTAATATTAAGGGTCCTGCAACAAACTTAAAGCTTGCTGCCATTTTGGAGAAAGCAAACACAATAAGAATGGTAGTCTTCTTAAATCTTAAAACACCTTTTTTTAATCTTCTCCTTTTCATTTTTCATGCAGTTTTAATCTGTAACTGACTTGTATCTCTCAATCACCTATTAAGTGTTCTCTTTGCTAACTGCTCCGTTCAAATTTTTATTTCTGATAGGCTTATGCTGGAAACGAAGAAGATGATGATTGGGATTGACTGCCAAAACCTGTCGTGTTTTTTGAGGTCGTTGAGGTTATCATATCATTTTAGCATCTTTGGAAGCCCTCACAATGCATACTCCGTATACAATATTACTATATGACTTTAATGACGTGGACTTTTGGAGTGTTAGTTATATTAGCTTGTTAGAGCATATTTAACAGCGCCCGGGCTACCCCGGGCATCCTGCACTCTTTCTCTGCCACGTCAGCTTCTCTCTCTGCCACGTCAGCTCACCCAACCCACCTAAAAAATCCCCTTATCCATGCCCAGGCTACCCCACCCACCCTACACTCTCTTTCATCCACATCATTTCTTAATTAAACAAATTTAATTCTCACACAACATTTAACAAAATACATTATATATAAATCTAATTCTAATTACATTATAATTTTAATTCGTGATATACTTATTATTACTATTAATTAATTAACAATATTAATCACTATTAAACACAAAATTTTGAATATTTGAAATTTGAATATTTGAAATTTGAATATTTGAATTTCGAAATGCGCGTGACTGCACAGTATACGCGTGATTGCACAGTATACGCGTGAATCAAAAGTAGTCCGCGTGAATCTACAGTATACGTGTGAAACAAAATAGTCTGCGTGAATGTACAGTATACGCGTGAAAGAAAAGTAATCCGCGTGATTGCACAGTGTCTAATTTTTTCTCTATATATACCCTACACAAAAATCAACTTACACCCCATATCTCTTCCACAAAACTCAAAACTCAACTTACATCCCATATTTCTCCCACAATGTCTTCTCCGGAGTACAATCGTTCTCACCCTCCTCCACAATCAAATCCGCATCCACGCTATCCACAACCATATCCCTCACGTCCATTTTACCAACAACCATTCCAACAACCCGACTTCTCCCAGTACGCACCACCATTCCTACCACCTGACCAAAACTCACCATTCCCACAATTCTCCCACTACACATCCCCAGATCAAAACTTATCATTCCCACAATACTCTCAATATGCACCACCATTCCCTTATAATCAACCGCAGTTCCAGATGTTTGGCCGACCTTTGTCTCAAAATAGCCGCCAGAGTATGACAGACACTGAAGATGAGGGTAACGACGACGATGGGTCCCCACCACGACACACCCCCACACCACCATCCCCACCTCCACAGCGTCGTCACTGCAAGCAAGTCCAAACTGCCAAAGCCAATCCGAAGTTGTGGACCACAGCTGAGGACGAGAGACTTGTCTCTGCATATATGGAAGTCAGTTGCGATGCGGTGACAGGGACAAACCAGAAGTCTACTTCATTGTGGACTAGGGTGAAACGTGTGTACGACATCTCCGTGGAAGGCACAGGCCTACCCGAAAGGAACGCAGAGTCCTTAAAAGGACGGTGGAGGAGAATTATACCTGCTGTGAACAAGTGGGTCGGGTGCTTCGATCAGGCATTCCGACGGAAAAGGAGCGGCCAGAATGACGACGATGTTGTCCGACAAGCGCACGTGATCTACGAGCGAAATCATGGGCCTAGTAAATTTATTTATTTTGATGCTTGGGTTATGTTGCGTAGGTACCCAAAATGGGAGAGTGTGATCTCCGGAGCTAATGCCGTGCGTGTTGACTGGGAGTCCCCGGAGTTGCACGATGAAAATAGTCCTCAGTCAGGAAGCCTTGGGAAAAGAAAGAGCACGGACGGCTCGAGGACGCAATCACCCTCGGATGCAGAAGAGCCGATGCCGGAGTCGTCTACACGCCCAGAAGGTGTGAAGAAGGCTAAGAAAAAGGCTAAGAGTGCATTACACCCCGAACGAGACACCGATGTTAGAGAACTTGCACAACAGATGCAATACACCGCCCAAGTCAGAGAAGATGGTTTCTCCAAGCAAGAGGAGTTAGCGGAAAGGAATTTCCAGAGACATTTAATAAAAAATAAGTTGGACATGCTTCACTCTCTGATGAGGAAGGACAACCCGACGAAGAAGGATCAAAAAGTAATCGATAAACTTCTCGCCTGGGCAGAAGAGAATGGGTACGTGTAGTTTGATGTAGTCTGTATTCCGTATGGTTTGTATTTCCCTTAGTTTGTATTTCGGGTTGTAGTAGTCCGTATGGTTTGTATTTTCCTTTAACAGATGTTTCATATGGTTGGTTGTATTTCGTATTTTATTATTATTAATGTATTGTTGTTATGGTATTGTTGTATTAATTTTTTTTCTATTTAACTTGAAATTGTTGGTTCTGGAAAATTCTTAATTTTAATCACTTACAAAAAATTATTACCCCACATTTATAACAAATACCCAATCCATTAATAACAAAACCAAAACTAAAAAAAATCAAAAAAAAAACCAATGGGAGGGAGACACGTGTCCCCCTCCCATGGGCGCCCGGGCGTCTGCCCGGGACGCCCACCGCCCGGGCAAGCGCCCGGGCGGGCGACCCACGGGCGCCCGGGCGGGGCACCCCCGTTAAGGGTTAAGGGTGCCCTTAAGGATAAACAAGACCAAAAGGCAAACATACCCTGTCGTACGTTTTCATTATTTGTGCGCAACTTTAGCTGTTTAGTAGGGTTTTGCCTTACCATTGTTGTAAATGCCCTTGAACCAACAAAGAGAGTCAAAGTTGGGCGATGCCTATTTTTATCACATTCTTGTCGGATGTACATGTCATTTTTTTAATTTCGTTTTAAAGTTCAACAGAGTGAATTATATTTGTAGCCCAACGTTACGTTGCACGTACGGTTATCAGTGATGTCGTTCATTATGTAAACTTAGGGCATCCCTTGACGGGACAAAATCCTGGGTCGACCCAGGTCGGTCGAAGATGACGCAGGTCATCTTCGCCCGGGTCATCCAACTCGGACGCGCCACGTGACGCATCCGGGTTGGGTTTTTTTAATTTTTTTTAAGTTTTAAGTTTTATTTATTTGTTAAATATTTATTGGTTAAATATTTGTTTTAGATGTTAGGTTGATTTATTTGTTGGAGATGTTGGGTTTAATTTTTATTTGGTTTAAATATGTTGGGGTATTATTTATTTGTTGAAGATGTTGTATTTAATCTTTATTTGGTTTAAATACGTGGGGATATTATTTCGTAAATAATTTGATATTAAAACTATATTAGCACACTTGGATTGGAATGAAGCTACAATACGCCGCTTAATTGAAATTAAAACAGATTTACAACGTTTAAACGGATAAATGACATCAACTCTGGGTCCGAATCAGTTCTCCACCGGTCGTGTTGTCAATCTTGATACGTACTTGGATACCAGAGAACGCATTCGTGAAAAAAACAGACATCTCGCCTTAAAATATGACTTGATCGAGCACATATGACAACGATTCGGGGGAACCTCAAATTAATTTTTTTTAGTAGTATGCATTTTCATTTTAATGAAATTAAGGTAATGTAATATTTTATTGTATTACGCTACGTATAATGGTTTAAATAAATATGTATTTTGTTTTTTTATTGATAAAAATAATTATTTGCTTATTAATAAATATTTGTTTGAATTATTAATGTTTTGGGTAAATATAATTGATTTTAGATTATAATAAAAGTTAGTGGAAATAAAAGATGATGTGGAGGAGAGAGGTAGGTTGTTGTGGGTCTGTAATTTTTTTAATTAATAAAATTTTAATCAAAAATTCCAAAACTAAGAAAAAAAAAATTAAAAATGCTCCGATCACGGGTCGAACCCGCGATCCGTGGGCGCGAGCCCCTATAAATAAGGATCCGCTCCATTTTTTTCTGAACTGTTAAAATTAAATCGCCCCTTGAAATTACCAAATTGCCCTTCATCCTATTTTTGCTTATATATCTCACAATTTCACTCTTTTTTCAAAACTTTCTCTTCCTATACCTACTACAGAAGATTAGGAATGTCTCGGAGGCCAGGCAAGCAGCCAGCAGTTCCCCCGATGTACCCGTATACGGTAACCTTACTTTATTTATTTGTTTTTAAAAATAAAAAAAAATTAAAAAAAAGTGGCCGGCGTCCGAGGGAGACGCCCCATGCGGGGGGCGTCTCCCTCGGACGCCGGCCACTAGCGGGAGACGTCTGGGGAAGACGTCTTCCCGATGGAGGAGACGTCTTCGGCAGACGTCTCCCCCAAAGAGGAGGCGTCTCCGACAGACGCCTCAACCATAGGGGAGGCGTCTCTCGCAGACGCCTCCACAAATTTTTTTTAAAATGATTAAATCTGATAATTACTTTAATAAATTGTGATAAATCTGAAAATTTAATTTAACAAATTCTTATTAAGTTTAACATTTGTGATATTTAGTTTTAACAAATTTTGATTTAGTTTAACAATTGTGATAATTTAGTTTAACAAATTTTGATTTAGTTTAACAATTGTGATAAATATGATAATTTAGTGTAACAAATTTAACAAATTTGTAATTAAAATTTCAATTAATAGTCATCGGGTCACAGTGGAGGGAAAGGCAAGTCGATACCATTACACACCTTCCGTTCTTTAGAGGATGATTCAGCACCGCGTCATCCTCGTAGACGGGGGATATCTGCTTCGGTCAGGAGGGAGAGAGAGGCATTACGTCGTCGTGAGGAGGATGATGATTCCTTCGATGATGAGCATGTGGACAGTCCCGACGACGGTAGCGACGATGATGACCCGTATGAGTTAGAGCGCCCGGAGGTGGAGAGGCAGGGGGAGTATAGCAGAGGACGTGGTCGAGCGGGTAGTTCTACTTCCGCCGGATGGATGGTGCGGAAGGGTAGGGGTGGGAGGTTTACGACCGGGGATTCGAGCTCGTGCACCGTTGATCCCCGCGCTCAGAAGAAGAAGAGGGTCTAGGACGATTCTTGGATCATGAGCAGTATGACGCCTGGTGGTCCTTTAGATGGGAGCGTCATTCCTAGTTTCTGGGGTCACATCGCTAGACGGATCTGGGACGGAGAGGATCGGAAGGTTTTGAAGTGCCATAATCGGCACAGAGCCTATACAGCACTACAGGGTTGGCGGTCTACACTGAGTGCTGATATCAGAGAGGAGATTAGTGCCACGCATTTGGGGCACTTACCGTACAACATGTTCCCTTATCTCGACATGCCTTTGATTTCTGCGTTTGTGGAGCGGTGGCAGCCTGACACCAACACTTTCCACATGCCTTTCGGAGAGATGACGATCATGCTTCACGATGTTTTCCAGATCCTGCGCATTCCTGTGGATGGTCGTCTGGTTAGTGCTCAGGGGTCGACGTCTGAGCTGAGGTGTTATGTGGCAGAGTTGCTTGGTGTCACACCTGATGGTCTGGCGAGAGATACAGCTTTATGAAGTGGTGGTGGTGTCGGCATCGACTCCCTTGAGGACCTATGCAGACGGGCACGACCTCCGCGGGCCGATGATACACAGTTGACGGCGTACCTATTCTTGATGCTCGGAGCCGTCTTGTTTGTCGACAAGAGTGGTTGTCGGATCAGACCACGCGATCTACTGGAGGCTAGGGACCCGGACACCGTTCGTGAGTACTCGTGGGGGTCAGCGACGTTGGCATACCTGTACCGACAGCTTGGGATAGCTAGCCGTGCGGATTGTTCTGGGATTGCAGGTTGTCTTACGCTGCTGCAGGCGTGGATATACGAGTACTTTGTTGGTGTGACCCCAATCATTTCGAACAAAGGCATCTTATACTTGTTCGTCTTGTAAGTCGAATCCATGCAGATAACGAAAGGATATGTCCGCAACAACTGGACTGACGCCGGATGTGCCAAAAAAGCGTGAGTGACGACATCAGTTTCTGGATCCGCCATAATCCAATGTAAGTACTGACACTGCACTGCTTGATAGAGAAACTGCTGGACGGGATTCCGGTCTTCAGATTTTGTTCTCCTCATGTAATCTCTGAAATTATAAATATGCCTTTGATTTGGATTGTCCTCCGGGAATTTTTCTTTTACTGCCTTCAAGATGTTCCGTGGTTTTGCTTGCGCCTCAGTCATATCACGAACAATCTTTTTCGCCCCAGAACTTAGACCACTAATTTGACGATGACCCTCTGGATAAACTGCCAGTCTGTGGTTGTGATGTCCGTGAGCACTATTAAAAACCACAACCCATCCATCACGATCTCGTCGCTCCACCACTTTTATTAAGAAACGGCAACCGCAGCCCTTTCTTTTGGTGTTTCTTCGAAGTGCAGTATCCATATCCCGAGACTCCATTTGATTTCGCCGGTCGCATCTCAAATAACAATCCATCCGACTATCTGATCTTGTTTTGTACGACGACACGACCAAAAAAACCCCAGCTCCGATAGCTACTTGTTTGGCCCATTTACATGCTTCATCGATTGTTTCAAAGATTTGTGTAGTTTGAAATAACTCACTGTAATCCACTCCATCACCACCGAAATCTTCCAACGGAACCTACAAAAATAAAATCGAAATTAAAAAAATCAAAAAAAATTCGGGCGTCTGTATTAAACGCCTACCCCAAGGGGGGGGGGCGTCTGAGTTAAACGCCCTTCCCATGGGTGAGGCGTCTGCGTAGGACGCCTGACCCTAGGGAAGGGCGTCTACTACAGACGCCTTACCCAAGGGGAGGACGTCTACATAAGACGCCTCTCCCATTGCGTAGGCGTCTGCGTTAGACGCCTCGGCCAAGGGGAGGACGTCCTACGCAGACGCTCTCACCTTGGGGGAGGCGTCTAATGCAGACGCGCGACCCAAAATTTGTCCCGCGCCAGGCTTACCTCACCGGATGCATCACCCTCGCCAGACATTTTCGTGGTGTTTTTACTGATAAATTATGAATATACAAGACCGTATGCCTAATTTATAGACACGGGACGATATGGGTATTAAATATATTGTTAAGGGCACTTTGGTAATTTCAAGGGGCGATTTAAGTAGTTTTGGGGCGACGTTTAGTAGTTCCCATTTTTTTTCAATCCAATTATTTTTTTCAATTCCTCACACATTTCCACTTCTACTCTCTACACAGTTTTAAAATTGTGTCCGGTAATATCAATTTTTTTGATCTGTGTGTATTTTCTTGTGATATTCAAGTTATTTTTTTTTCATTCTTAATTTGTATTTATAGTTATTATAACTGGTAATAATATCAAATCTTGATGTTCTACTATCTACACAGTTTTCAAATTTTGCCCGGAGATATCAATTTTACTGATTTGTGTGTCTTTCCTGGTGATATTTGAGGTAATTATTTTTTTCATTCTTATATTTATAGTTATTAATAATTGGTAATAATATCAAATTTTGAACTTCTACTCTCTAGACAGTCTTCAAATTGTGCTCGGAGATATTAATTTTTCTGATCTGTGTGTCTTTCCTTGTGATATTTGTGGTAATTTTTTTTTTCATTCTTAATTTGTATTTATAATTATTAATAATTGGTAATAATATCAAATCTTGAAGTTCTACTCTCTTCACAATCTTCAAATTGTATCCGGTGATATCAATTATTCTGATCCGTGTGTCTTTCCTGGTAATATTTGAGGTAATTTTTTTTTCATTTTTAAATTTGTATTTACAGTTATTAATAATTGGTAATAATATCAAATCATGAAGTTCTACTCTCTACACATTCTTCAAATTGTGCATGGTGATTCTGATCCGTGTGTTTTTCTTGTCAATATTTGAGGTAATTTTTTTTCATTCTTAATTTGTATTTATCTCACATTATTAATAATTGGTAATAATATCAAATCTTGAAGTAATTTTTAATATAAATCTGATTAAAGAATTTTACATTGTAGTTATCGGAATGATTGCGGTAAGTGTGCACTTTGGCGGTGAAATAATTCAAAATGGAAGTTACGGTGTAGAGTACACGATAAGTCCAAGACTTACACTTTTAGCGAGCGAAAATGTAACCTTAGAAGAACTTAAGAGTTGGATTTATCAAGGTTTGAATGTCGAAGAATCTCGGTACTCGATGAATATTCAATATCGTTGCAACATTGCACCAACCAGTTACTTTTTTTAATGTAATGTCTGTATATGATGAGAATTTCTGGAGAATAGCATATGAAACAACTTATTCGAAAATGGGAATGATGGAGTTATATGTTCAGTTGAATCCTGTGGAAATTGAGTGGAATGCTGAGATGTTTACAGGTAACCAACCAGGTAGTAGTAGTGGTGTCGTGTTCATATCTCAACAATCATGTGATGCAAACACCATAGCAGAAACCAGTTGACCTGCGAATAGAACTTCTGATTTCGTGGCTATACCAACAGATGATGAAGAAGAAAATGATGACGAAGATTACAATATAGATACAGAGAATGAATCATCAGGTGAGGACGATGAGGATGCTGATGAGGTTGAGGAAGATAAAGATATTTGTCCGAACGTGAGTCAGTTAAGCCAATACAACCCATTTAGAGGGAGGGGTTGAGTTCACCCAGCTAAAAGCTTTCATGATTGTTCTAGTTGGGTTCCTGCAGATACATCATTTATAGAAAGCAGCGTAATAGTTGAAGGTCTGTTAGCTGAGAATCAAGCATTCTCATCAAAAGACGCTCTGAAGAACGCAATATCGAAATGACATATTGACAATAATCGGGAGATCAAGGTGCAAGACAGCAGCAAAACCAAATATAGGGTGAGATGTAAAGATGAAAATTGTAGCTGGATGTTGTATGCTGCACGGACCGGTTCGGGTGGTGCATGGTCTATAAGAAAATGTCTGTATAAGCATATATGCAGGTCCACAGCTGCCCGATTTGATCATGCTCAGCTGACTGCGAAGATGATGGCTGATATCATCCGTGAAGATGTCGAAAATAATGTCTCGCTCCCGATTAAACAAGTGTTTGGTCTGGTAAGAAAAATATTTCCAGGTGTTAATCCAAAGTACAATAAATTATGGCGTGCCCGCGAGATTGCTGTTGCATACATGTTTGGAAGTTGGTCGGGTTCATATGCTTTGTTGCCTCAATTGTTAAATGCTATTAAACAATCAAATCCTGGAAGTAAAGTTGTAGTTCATTCTGACCCTTTACCATGCGCTGGTGTCCGTCAGTTTAAATGTGCAGCATGAGTTTTTGGTCCTTGTATTCAGGCATTCAAATATTTGCGTTCTGTTATCAACATAGACGCCTCATTTCTTAAAGGTAGATACGAAGGAAGGTTACTTGTTGTTGTTGGGTATGACACTGAGAATCAACTACTGCCTCTTGCATTTGGGCTCGTTGAGAAGGAAATATATCCGATTGTGGATGGTTTATGAGATGGTTGCGACGAGAAGTGATTGGAGATAGGAAGATATGTGTCATATCTGATCGACATGCTGCAATTAAACACATTTTTAGGAATCCCGGTTACGGTTCGCACGAGGAAGGAAATGAAGCAGTTCACCGTTTATGCGCACAACATCTTGCCGAAAACTTGCTAAAAATTGTAAGAATCAATATGCAGTTGACGCCTTCAAGGCAGCATGCAGACACAGTAATCCGTGGGAGTTCAAAGCCAGTTTGGAACAAGTTGAGTATTGGAGTCAAGATGCATTACAATACATAAAAGGGATTGGCAAAAAAGATGAAACAAATGAGAATGAACCGGAGGTTCCTAGTAAGTGGTCGTTGTGTCACGACGGAGGCCAAAGATGGGGAATAATGACAAGCAATGTTGCGGAGTGCCTGAACAATGTATTCAAAGAAGCTCGTGGTTTACCCATTTGTGCAATTGTAGAGGCGACATACTATAAACTGTTGGAGTGGTTCAACAACAGAAGACATCATGCACGTGTGTTGGCACAAATATGACACATCTTTTCGAAGAGGGTTACACAAATATTGGAAAAATCTGCAGCAGTTGCATGTCAACATGAGGTGAAAATAACTGATTTCGATGCAGGAGTATATGAGGTCATAGCCAAACATGAAAGAGTGAGCAGAACTGGAGGTAGGACGGATCGTAGTTACAAGGTGATTCTACGTGACGGCACCAAACCGAAGTGTAAGTGTCGGGGACTACAAAATACAGGTATCGCTTGCAATCATGTTTTGGCAGTGTGACGTACGTAACTACAATGTCAATGAATATACACATTCGTACTACAGTGTCAACTCTCTAGTGCACACATGGGAGGGTCACTTCGATGTGTACGGGAAGGAAAAGGATTGACCTGAATATATGGGAGACAAAATCATACCTGATCAAACACTCGTCAAGAAAGGAAAGAGAAGGTCAAAACGTTTACCGATGACGATGGATGTCATGGAAGGAAGGATGGATCCGGGTCATTGTACAGGTTGTGGTTCAATTAATCACACAAGTGATCATTGCAATGTAAGGGAAGGTTGAATGTATAGTAATGTTTAATATATTGTAATGTTGAATGTTTAATATATTGTTTAGTAGTCTTATTTATAAGTCAAACCATATTAATTAAGATGACAAAACAAAATCATAAGATCTTAAAGTACAACCGCGATTACAACTGATTTACAATATGAACTACTGCGTGGGAGTGAAAATCTTTGTCTTCATCTTGCGTCGGCACCCTCGACCGACTGGAGTCACAACATGCACTGATTCTTCTTCATCATCAGATAAAACGTATGGAACCAACTCAGAATGGGCCTGAGTCTCAACAGGGCGAACAGGTGAATGAGACTCAACAGGTCGAAAAGGTGACTGCTTTTGAACAGGCAAATAAGGTGACTGAGTCTCGTAAACTATAGAGGGTACATGATTTAATTCACAAGTGTACCCTTGGTCAGTTAATGGGCTGGATATACCATCGAACAAAGTCTCGAAGTCTGTTTGCGGCAACTGAGGGGTATCATAATTAGTACCAGGTGTCTGATAAGTTGGATAATCTTCGAGAATCTGGGAAAACCCCAATTGGGTTGGCTGCGATTGTCCTGCGCCAATGTCACCGTATGTTTGAGAATATCCAAACTGGGTTGGTTGCGCTAGTCCTGCGCCAATGTCACCGTATGTTTGAGAATATCGAAACTGGGTTTGGCTGCGATGGTCCTGCGCCAATGTCATCGTATGTATATGAACCTCTAAACTGCGATGGATCTAGGACAAAATCATCGTATGATGCATTGGATAACCTAAAACTATATGTTGTTTGGTCTACAACTCTAGGTACAGGACAATCGTCACGAATCTCATTATTACCATCATCATCTTCAGGAATCGACAACACATCTGCAGGTAATCCAGCATCACACAGTACTCTTTCAAATTCGTGCACCTGATCGCAATCGACAACATCGAGTTGGTGACTCTTCAGCAACATTTTACAGTCCCTTAGTTCCACGTTTGTACAGCTGCTTGATAACAAATTTAGCCCGTTGAATACCACGTAAGCCCTGCAATTGTAGTTTGAAAATTAGATAGTAAAACACAACAAACAATAATCGTCAAAGTCATTAAAAAAACATACCATACGTCGAATACGTGGTCCACCAGGAACGTAACCTAAGTCATCGATAGAATCACGTGGGGCTGGCAACGGCCTTTCCAAACCGAACTTTATTTGGCCTCGTATGTAGACTGTGTACATACCATTATGCTGAAACCACTGACGATACCGTCGATTTTCTCTCGGATCATATGGTCGACTTTCCTGAAGAATATGCGGTCTGTCCCACATTCATATGTAAATTTCTTGTTTCGCTGACCAATCATCTCTCTGTCGGGTCGCATGTACTATCTTATCAAGTCTTTTGAGTTCTGTCCACGGATGAGGTTCTAGCGGTGGCGTCGTCTGATAAAATCCAAATTGTCTCATAGTTCTTGCTGGATAATGCCATGAAATCATCCAGAAATGAATCAAAGGCACTCTCGCAAGCCAATATGCAGCATCAGTTGTAAATACCCGGCCAGGAAGCAACATCATATATTCATTATACGGCTGCCAGTTTACATGCTCATCCAACATACATTCAAATTCATTTCTGTAATGTGTAAGACAATTATGTGCGGCACTAACCTCATAAGTCTGTGGGTATTTCCACTTAATAGCAAATGGAGGTCACAATTCTAGGTCTTCTCCACCTAAACACTCAGCATGCCCCACGTGTTTCGGCCGGGCTACGGGAAACCGAGTCCAGGACCAGTGTTGAATGAGTAATAATGCACCGCCAATGTTCTTCTTACAAGTTTGTCATGAAATAGACAAGTTGCGATATAAACATGAAAGCACGGCCGCACCCCAATTGTATACTATCGGTTTATCCAACACCTGCAAAAACCTCAAATACATAACTGGAACACTTGTCCCAGAGCTATCAGAGAAAACCATGGATTCGAACAAATCTAAAATGAAAGTCCGTGTATATTGTGCCACTTCTTCATCTGTGGGAAAATCCGGGAGATTCCCGTAATTTACCCGCAACCATTGCAAACTGATGCTAAATCCGGATTCTTTGAAAATTTGTGGCTCATCTGCTCTTACCGTTATTTTACCTTTTTTCATAATCTCAGCATTTATATCAATCCCAAATGAAGTTTTAATTAACTCACGACTGTCTCGATCACTGTGCCCGATTGTTGGAATACCAGTGATAGGTAGACCCCACAAACAGCTAACATCCTGCAATGTTAATCCAACCTCCCCAACCGGTAAGTGGAAAGTGTGAGTCTCTGGACGCCAACGCTCTACAAGTGTAGTAATCAATCTATTGTCTGTCCTTGTATGTTTTATTTGGGCAAGTTGATATAATCCCAAATTTTTCAGTGCTTGACTAAAACAATCGTGGAAAGGAATTACTGGACGATGTGCAGGACATTCCAAAACAGCATTCGGCTATAATATATTAAAATATATTGTGAAAAATACATCAATTAAAAAAATATAATTTAAATATTTAGAAAAATTAACACAATATGATTTCTGTTTGTACATACATTTGTGCAAATATCATTGACTCTGAACATGCAATTTGGTATTCCGAGAAGTGGGGAAATAGACTCTCTATCCACTGCATCATTATACTCACGTTCGTTTTGTACAGAGCGACTTCTACTTAAATGACTCATTTTCACAAAACAATTGTTCAGGAAAATAAAAACAGAATTAATTTTAATAATGAAAAAACAATTTACTCGTAGATTTCATGACAAATTGCATGTTATAGAAATAATGAAATATATAACAATTTAACACATAAATACAACTAATATTTAAAATTTAATTTAACAGAAAATAATAAAAATCTATTCCAATTTCCAAATACTTTTATTATATAATAAATTTCGTAAATGTACGTTATACAACTTTTAAATGTATATAAATTTAATTGAATTATAAACAGATACATAAATACAACTGATATTTAAAATTAAATATAATAGAATTTTTTTGTGTAATCTTAATTTAACAAAGTAAAACATTTGTGTAATCTTAATTAACAAAGTAATCTTAATTTAACAAATTAAAACATTTGTGTAATCTTAATTTGTGTAATATTTAACAAAGTAATCTTTCTAAATATTAATCAGAATAATCTTAATTTAACAAAGTAAAAAATTTACCCGCGTCCAAGATAAGCTGGAAACAAAATGTTGTCCGAACCCGGAATGGAAGAAAAACTACAACAAAAGAGCTAGTTTTAATCAGATATTAATTAAAAAAATTAAGAAAAAACACTCAGATCGTGGGTCCAAACCGCGATCCGTGGTTCACGGATCGCGAGTAGGATCCGCGATCCGTGCCCACGAACCCGCGATCGGAGCATTTTTAATTTTTTTTTCTTTCTTAGTTTTGGAATTTTTGATTAAAAAATTATTAATTAAAAAAATTACGATTGTGGGTTGTGTTGGGTTGTGGTTAAGAGGTGAATAGTGTAGGAAAGAGAAGAAGGTGAGTTGAGGAAAGAGAAAGCTGATGTGGAAGAGAGAGAAAACTAATTTTGAAAAGAGAGAGAGAGCTGATGACTAGGTGGTCCAAGTCATGGTCAGTGATGATCTTACCAGCCATACTACTTTTGGTTTAGTGGTTTCCCGCCGTTTATTGCAATGGATGACATTAGCAGCAGCTCCAAATTGAGTCACGAACACCTATCTCCATTTACGGTGGAGCTCGAGCAAATCAGCTTGAACTCGATTCAGCTACACCCTTGAAACTATACCCAACAAGTTCCTTGTATTCTTAGTGGAATGGAAAAGGCTTGAGTGATAACTAGATTTCAGTGAAACCTGGATTCTGCTGCAATCTTTATTTTGAAAGGTGGTTGTTTGATTAATTTCTTGTTTGGGCAATCATTCGGGAATCTGGGAAAGTCTGAACTAGGATGGTTGCGATGGTTCTGCGCCAATATCACCGTATGTTTGAGAGGGTCCAAACTGCGATGGACATGTGGCAATGTCATCGTATGTATGAGAATGTCCAAACTGTGATGGACCTGCGGCAATGTCATCGTATGTATGTGAAGGTCCAATCTACGATGGACCTGCATCAATGTCACTGTATGTATTGGATGAGCCAAAACTATATGTTGTTTGATCCTCATGTGTAGGTACCACACAGTCATCACGATGGTCATCATTACTATCATCATCTCCACGAATCGACTCTATATCTGCAGGTAATCCAACATTACTTACTACTCGTTCAAATTCATAAACCTGATCGCAATCGACAACATCGAGTTGATGACTTTTCAACAACATTTTACAGAGTCTCTTAGTTCCACTTTTATACAGCCGCTTAATAACAAATGCAGACCGTTGGATGCCACGTAAACCCTGAAATTATAGTTTGAAAGTTAAACATTAACACACAACAAAAATTAGTCGTCAAATTCGTTAGAAAAACATACCATTCGTAGAATACGTGGTCCACTGGGAACGTAACCGATGTCCTCGATGGAATCACGTGGGGCTGGCAACGACCTATCCAAATCAAACTCTATTTTTCCTTGTATGTAGATTGTGTACATACTGTTATGCTGAAACCTCTGACGATACCGTTGATTCTCTCTGTGATCATATGGTCGGTTTTCCTCATAAATCTGCGGTCTATCCCACTCCTATATGTAAATTTGATGCTTCGCTGACCAATCAACTTTCTGTCGGGTCGCATGAACTATCTTATCAAGTCTTTTTAGCTCTGTCCACGGATGAGGCTCTGGCGGTGACGTTGTCTGAAAAAGTCTGAACTATCTCATAGTTTTTCTGGATAATGCTATGATATCATCCAGAAATGAATCAATGGCACTCTCACGAGCCAATATGCACCATCACTAAGTACCCGGTCAAGAAGCAATGATAAATATGAAGTATACGGCTGCCAGTTACATGCTCATCCAATATACATTCAAACTCATTTATGTAATGTGTAAGACAATTACGTGCGGTACTAACCTCATAAGTCTGTGAATATTGCCACTTAATAGCAAATGGACGTCGCGATTCTGGGTCTTCTCCACCTAGACACTCAGTAAGACCCACGTGTCTTGGTCGGGCTACAGAAACCGAGTCCAAGACCAGTGCTGAAAGAGTAATAATGCATCGCCATTGTTATTTTTACCAGTTTGACATGAAATGGACAAGTGACGATATAAACATGAAAAGACAGCCACACCCCAATTGTACACTAATGGCTTATCCAAATCTTGCAAAAACCTCAAATACATAACTGGAACACATGTTCCATAGCTATCAGGGAAAACCATGGATCCGAATAAATCTAAAATGAAAGCTCTTGTGTATATAGCACTTGCTCTGGCGTGGGATTATCCGGGAGGTTCCCGTAATTGACCCGTAACCATTGTAAACTGATGCTAAAGCCCGATTCTTTGAAAATTTGACGCTCATCTGCAACCACCGTTCGCTTACCTTTTCTCATCATCTCGGCATTGATGATATCAATCCCAAAAGCATTTTTGATTAACTCCTGACTATCTCGATCACTGTGCCTGATTATTGGAAGACCACTGATAGGTATACCCTACAAACAGCTCACATCTTGCAATGTAAGTCCAACCTACCCAACCGACAAGTGGAAGGTGTGAGTCTCAGGACGTCAACGCTCTACAAGTGCAGTAATCAATTTGTGGTCTGTCCTTGTATGTTTTATCTGGGCAAGTTGATATAGTCCCAAATTTTTGAGAGTCTCACTAAAACTGTCGTGGAAAGGAATGACTGGACGATGTGCATGACATTCCAAAACAACCTCCGACTACAATATATTAAAATATTTTGTGAAAAATACACCAACAAAAAAATGTAATTTAAGTATTTACACAAATTAATAAAATATGATTTTTGTTGGTACTTACATTTGCGGAAATGTCATTGACCCTGAACATGCAATTTGGTATTCCGAGAAATGGGGAAATAAAATCTTTGTCCACTGCATCATTACACTCACGTGCGTTTTGTACAGAGCGACTTCTACTAAAATGACTCATTTTGACAAAAAACATTGTTCACGATAATAAAAACAAAATTAATTTTAACAAAATAAAAAATAGGTTTCATGACAAAATGCATGTTATACAATTGATGAAATGTATCAAAAATTATTTTACGTATACATATGAACGGAAACATAAATTCAACTAATATATTTAATTAAATTTAATATAAACTTAAAAAAGAATATTCCAAATATTTATATTTAACAAAGAAAATAAATGTCAATTCTAATAATTCTTACGTAAAACAAAAAAAATAATGCGAAAAATTAACTTGGATCCCAAAATAAGAACTCCGATGAATTATGTGGGTTATGTTTTCAGAATAACGATCAACGTCAGAAGTCAGAACATAGAGTAATTACGTCGAAAAAAATATTTGATGGACTGATGGGAGACAGAACCAGGAGAGGAGAGTAGAGGAGAGGTGAGGGGAGGTGCAAATCCCGTGGTTCACGGATCGCGCATGTCGATTAGTTTTTGAATTTTTGTTTCTCTTAGTTTTTTAATTTTTGATTTAAAGTTTATTATATTAAAACAATTCGGCCACTTGACTTGCCATTTATGCACCTACCATATTTTTAAAGAATTTTGTTTTCTTCAATGAAAATTCAGCATGTAATTCGCACGTTTGGATTAGATAGTCTACTTTGTATTTATGTGTGATCAATAAAATGGTTGATACTCCTTTTGTCCTAGCAGAAACACCTGTGTATATTTAGCCATACCTATTACTTCTGATTAAGCTGATCCATATCCATTTAAGATCTAATCTTATCCTCGAGAAAAGCCCTTCCAATGTTTGTGCATTCTTTGGTTTCTTTCAATTATTGCTTAGAAACCACATTGACATTATTTTAATTGGATGCAAGTACGTACACAATAAAAAACACATTTTCATAGCACAATTATAAAGTCTAAACCAATGTTCACGGAACGCCTAGGTGATCGGGGGCGTCCGGTCGTCTGGGCGATCGCCTAGGCGTTCGTGCGATCGCTCAATTCTGGGCGGTTTTTTTTTAATTCAATTAAATTTTATAAAATAGGTAAAAATCAGGCAAAATCGGGAAAAATAGGAAAAAATGCACAAATATTATCTAAAAATATCATACATGTTTATGCTTCTAAAAGACACTTAGTTCCTCGACCGATGCCTCACTAGGCACCCCATCTACCCACCTAAACACTTAAGTATACAATTTAGACTCTAAACATCACTTTCAACTCCTCTACAGTGTATCTTTCGCAATGCACGTCCTTTGATATCCAACCCAAGTTATCATTCGGATGTATCTCCGCAACTATATCTAACCAAATAAGTAGTGGAACATGAGGGCACCCCAACATCCCGATTAGGGCAGTCAAACCAACCCTCATACAAGGTCCCAACGGCTCATTCATCTGACCATAGACTAAAGGCACTTTTGATTCTACAATATATTGTTCATTAATTACTCCTGATTCTTTCATTTCCATGTAAAGATCATTTCCTTCACGAGTCAGCTCACCTACTCCACAAAATACGGATACACCCCATGAGCTATAGTAATGTTGTTGATCATTTCCATTATGAGTACTGCTTTACCCACTCTAGCGCCCCCAAATAATCCAAAGAACCCTTCATCGGGGAGTAAAATTGAACGTGTAACTATGAGCTCCCAAGCAGTGGGAGGGGAACGTGATCTCTGACCGTGTGCCTGTTGATGAATGAGCTGGCGACTCATAGGCAGTGACTTGGTTAAGGGAACCCACCTGAGCCGTAGCGAAAGTGAGTCTTCATAGGGCAGTTGTCACTGCTTATGGACCCGAACCTGAGTGATTTATCCATGACCATGATGAAGCTTGAGTGAAACTAAGTGGAGGTCCGAACCGACTGATGTTGAAGAATCAACGGATGAGTTGTGGTTAGGGGGACCTTTCTCTTCGTCTGAGGTCGATGGATCTTCTCAATTACGGATCTCCCATACGGATAATACACATTCCAGTTGACAGAGCCAAATTCTAATTGTTTTGTTCCGAAGCAAAGATATCCACGTGGCCGATTCGACCTATTCAAATATTCACGACCAAGAGGTACTGGATTCTCTTTCGGATAGACCCTAAAAGGAGAAGGAAAGCTGGAATGCCAGCAGACGTCTGTCTATTCTATTCTCTAATTTACCCGACCCAATGGGTACCCTTCCGGTGTAGGATTTCTAGTTTAATTGTACATATATATTTTTGAATTTTTTATTCACAACAAGGATTAATTATAATTTTCTATGATTTGTTTCATGCGTGCATCGGTTTGTTTCAATAACTACTTTTAAAACTTTATTAAAACAAACATGGGACTCCGAAATTCATACCTAGAAGTTCTCTAAACTTCTTGATGATCCGGAGACGTTGAGGATGCTTGTCGTTGCGCCGGATGCCTCAGAGTATTCACCAAACTCTAAACAAGATTGGAGAGAGAAGAGCTAGCCTCTCAATCTCCAATAGGGTTTAGAATCTAACTACAAACCCCTATTTAGTTCCCTTGAGAAGAAGATCTCTGAAAACTAAAACTAAACTCAAGAATTAATGGAATTTCGTGGAGAATTATGGAGAGAGAAGTTTGCACAAGAAGATAATGAATTAATTAATAAGGTAATGAGATAAACTTGTATTTATAAGTTCTCTCCAAATTACTTATTCATGTGCAACCTCTTGCCCATGATTTCAGGCAAACATCCATCTAACCATCCATTATTTGCTAACAAATAATCTTAGCCACGAATTAAATCAGTTATGGACCAATTCCATACATGATCTAATTAATTCTTAAATTTATTCTGCATAAAACCGTCTGGACCGGTCCACCGTTTGGAGGTTCGGTCGACCGTTCGAAACAATAAAATATTTCAACGCAATGTTCGGTCGACCGACCGATATATTCGGTCGACCGTTTCGAACAGACGAAAAATCCATGTTATCAGTCGAGACATGTCCGGTCGACCGTGCACCGACCGGTCGACCGTTTACTGTTGTTCGGTCGTCGGTTGAGCATTATTCTGCAGATTGGTCAAATTTCGGTTTTACCCCTAAAAAATTTGATATTTCGGGATTAGTAGTAAATTCACAACTTATGTAACATATTATCCTATGTAACGATAAATCATTACACCCCATAATATTTACATCACATATGAATTTAATTTAGATTCTAATTATGTTATTAATCACAACATAATTTTGATTTTGTATGTTCACCCCATGTGTCATATTTTCTACATGAAACCCGACACATCTTATGAACTCAAAATCCACATTTCTTGTTTCCCAGTTTTGTGGTGTGACCTATGGGAGGATCTAAACTAAGTTGACAGTGATACTAAGAGCTTAATACTGTCGGATCGATTTGATGCGTTTGAAGCTTCCACTTCTCAACGACTTGATCGTTTTGAAGCTTCGACATCTCAGCACCTTGAGCGTCTTGACACTAAGTTCGACTCGGTGCTTCATGGCATTGACTCTCTCACATCTATGTTTCGTGATCGCTTTGGGCATTGAGTTGGTTGACGTTGCTTTTAATGGTTTAATGTTGGTTGGTCGTGTGTCTTGTATGATATGTTTTCCGCTTTGGTTGTGTGGTGTAGCGTTTGCGTTTGATGTATTTTGAACTTTTCATTACTTAATGCATGTTTTGTTTCTCCTTCATTGTTTGTTTTGGCAAATGGATGTGCTTTAGTTGTTGGATTTTTTTTAGCTTTTTGATTATGCCAAAGGGGGAGAGTAATACTACTCATACATGTCTATTGGGTTTACAAATGCCATATAGCTAGGGGGAGCTATAAGATAGGGGGAGCATTGAGTAGAATTCATTGAAATAACATGTATTTAATTTGATAAGTTGTCATCATCAAAAAGGGGGAGATTGTTGCCTTTTTAACTAATGATTGCTTATCCGTTTTGATGATTAATCAACATATAACTTAAACACATGTAATTCGTTCATATCACTCTTGCACAATACACATATATCGTTTTGTACTAACATTTCAGGTGACAAGTTTAACGAGAAATGAAGTTGAAGAGTAGATAGGTTTACATTATTGTCATTAGGATTTAAATGTAACTTGAGCACTTAAATCTTGATGCATTGCATATCATGACTCTTTAGGATTCCATAGAAGTAGAACTAAACCTTCAAATTCCATACAAAACTTCTTTAGAAATCAATCAAACCATATCCAGGATTTCTGCGCTCAACCGGTCGACCGGTCGACCATCTGGTTCGACCGTTCAATCTAAAAAACTATTTTCTGAACCTTTTCGGTCGACCGAATTGTGTTCTGGTTTGACCGTTTCATTAGAGTAACTTAAGGTTTTTGGTCGACCGATCAACTGTTCATACGTGCTGGAAGACACGTGCCTTAGTGCAAACCGGTCGACCGAAAGTCCTTTTCTGTTCGACCGTTTGATTTCTATTTTTGTCTTCTTTTATGACCGTTATACTTGTCGTATTATACAACGGTCGTATACACATACTTTCACTTACCCTCAAATACATAGCTTACCGGTAGAACAATTCGTATTTACCGGTCGACCGTTTGTCCATTGATCTTTTGTATCATGCTTCCTGCTATCGGTCGATACCACCTTGGTTCGACCGAACACACTTTGTCTCTACCGAACATTTCACATCGGTCGACCATGTCCTAGTTTCATTCGACCGGTGCACTTAAGTTCCATCCCAGTTAGTTCGACCGTTCCTAGTTTGTCTGACCGTTTGACTACTATTCACGTTACCGGTCGACTGTTTCTTTCTTACCGGTCGACTGAACATTGACAGAATTGCTTCCCGAATTTCTGGTTTGTGTATCTTACACAAAACCCAATCAAATCATTCTCAAACGGCTAGAATACTTAAGAGGCTTATATATAGAGCTTAGATCATCTTTTCCAAGACACCAATCCAATCTCTAAGCTCTTGTTGTGCTAAAACCTTCCAAGTGCTCTTACTCTCTTTATTGCTCTCAACCACTCTCTTGATCAATCATTAAATTGCATTCATCATCAAATTCAAGTGCTCAAGAGTAGGTTACACAAAGTCTACTACAAATGAGTTGTACAAGCTTCCGGAGTGAAGCTCTTCTCGGGTTGTTAGAAGGAGGTCCAAGCTTGGCGAGGGTGTTCGCAAGCTTGAATTGTAAAGGCTCGATCTTTGCCCGAAAAGAAGATCAAATTAGTGAAGATCACGAAGTTGCTCAAGGAAGAGCAATTCGTAAGAGAGGACTAGGATATGGTACTTGGATCCAAACATTTATACATCCGGTGTTCGGTTTGCCTTTTCATCTCACTATTTTTATTGGTTATCTTGTTATTGCACAAATAGTTAGTAGTGAGTAATTAGTCTATAAACCCCCCCTTAAGACTAATGTTTAGGGCAATTAGATCCTACATTTGGTATCAGAGCCTTGTTAATTGCATATAAACAAATTAACATTTGTAGCAATGGCCCAACAACGTGAGGGATTCCACACCGGTAGACCTCCACTTTTTAATGGAACCAATTATGCTTATTGGAAGAAACGCATGATAATCTTCATTCAATCATATGATGTTAAACTATGGGTATTCTTTCAAATTCCATATACTCAAAACAAAGAGTTTGAACTCATGAGTGATGATGAACTAGCAATGGTTCAAATGAATGCAAAATTAATGAACATTCTCATGTGTGGATTAACCGAAGAGGAATATGGTAGAATTAATGCTTGTGATTATGCATATGAGGCATGGCATATGTTAGAAAGTCATTTTGAAGGACGATCATCCGTGAAAGAAACTAGGATAGATTCATTTATGCAAAAATATGAAATGTTTGCCATGAAACCCAATGAATCCATTAGCGAGATGCATACTCGCTTTACTCATATCACTAACTCATTGAAAAATCTTGGGAAGGTATTGATTGAAAGTGACAAGGTACGGAAGTTTCTTAGATCGTTGACATTGGAGTGGGAGAAGAAGACAACGGCAATCGAGGAGGCCAAAGATCTCTCAAAGCTAAAGATGGAGGATCTCATAGGAAGCCTCATGGCTTACGAGATTCAAATGGAGGAAAGAAGAGAGAAGGCGAAGGAGCGAGAGGGGTTAAGGAGAAAGGAGAAAACAATTGCTCTCAAAGCAACGTCGGATTTGGAAAGTATCGAAGACGATGACACCGATGATGATGTTGCATTTCTAACCCGCAACATCAAGAAGTTTCTCGCCAAAGGAAGGTTCACAAGAGGGAAAGGAGAATCATCCCGGACTTTCACGTGCTACGAATGCAACAAGACGGGGCACATGAAGAAGGATTGTCCACTCCTTAAGTCAAGAGATCGTGAACAACGAGAACCAAGAAGATTCCCTCCTAGAAGAGAAAGAGATGAGAGACCGAGGAGAATTAGGGAAGATAGACCTACAAGAAGAGATAAAGAAGAGAGGCCTAGAAGACGAGAACGTGATGATCACAAAAGAAGGGATCACCATGACAAAGATGGAAAGAAGGCTTTTAAAGCCACTTGGGATGATTCAAGCTCATCTACATCCTCCGACGCCGAATACTCTCAAGAGGAAGAAGCACACATGTGCTTTATGGCACACAATGAGGATTCGGATTCAAGCACCACTACATCCCCAAAGAGAAGCAATCAACCCCAAGTGGTGGAAATTGACGATGATGAGGTATCAATTCAAGAAACCCCTTCCTATGATGAGTTATTAGATGCCTTTCATGAACTTGCTGAAAGATATGAGATAATTTGTCATAAAAACAAATTAGGAAGAAAAGTGCATCTAGATTTATCTACTAAACATGAAAACTTACTTAAAGAGAATGAATTGCTTGCTAATGAGATAAACATGCTGAAATCTACAAGTAATTGTAACAACAACAAAGATCTTATTGCCAAGAATGAACAACTTACAAAAGATCTAGAGAAATTCACATTGGGTAGAAAAATCCTAGACATGCTTCTAGGAACCCAAACTCAATCTTTGACTAAGCATGGTTTGGGGTACATGGGTGGAAAACAAAAGAAAGCTACATCTTATTTTGTTAAACATAATAATTCATATGTTAAGAAAGTAAGTTTGTCAAATGTATGGGTACCTAAGACCTCTCAAGTTTGGGTACCAAAAGCTAACCCTCAAGGACCCAAACAAATTTGGGTACCAAAGTCTTCACTTGCTTCTTTGCATGTAGATCAAAGCAAGGAGAAAGGGCAAGTGGATACTCGATAGTGGGTGCTCAAGGCACATGACGGGAGACTCTCAAGTTCTATCAAATCTAAAGCCTAAGAAGGGAGGTGATGCATTGCATACATTGCATCACATGTCTTTCATTTAGATTAATTTTATATCAATAAATGCTACTAAGGTATGTGTTTAGTCTTATTTACAGAATACAGGGACCTGAATGCAAATTACTCATATCCCGAGCATAAATGCATGCAAGAGACTCATTGCTGTCATAAAGACCAAGTTCAAGATTATCGGGTTTCAAATGGAAATGCATCCAAGCATAAAAGCATTCAAGACCTAATTACAAAAAGGACAAGGACTTAAGCACAAAAGTAGACAAGGACTTAATTGCAAAAAGCCAAGGACCTAATTGCAAATTACGAGTAACTTTTATTATTATGGAGAAAATCTAAAGAAAAATCAATGTGGATCTCCAAATATATAAAGAAATAAAGTCGGAGCTCAAAAGAAAGGAAAGAATCAATCCAGACGCGCAAAGGATATTGAAATCATACCATAAACACACAGGAAAAATCCGAATTAAATCGGAGCTGTGAAATTTTTACCGGTTGCGTGTTGACGCGTGTACTTTCCTATTTTATACCTAAGTCCCTTGTATCGGCTATAAATAGCCCTGAAACGATGTTGTGATGGTCCTTAGCTTATGTTCTAGTTTTTATTCCTTAGTTTAATAAATTTCTGTTGTTTTATTTCTTGTTTTAGTTTTCTTTTGTAATTCCTCTAGGACCCCTTCTCCTCCTTTCCATCCATGAGTTTCTAACTCTTTCCAAAGGGTGGAGGTGACGGATTTAGGGTGAAGAGAAGAAGAATAAAAGTTATTATTTTAATTTCGTGTTAGTATATTTTGATTACTTGAGTTTCTGTTAAATCATTTCTCATGTAATGCTTTATATCTAATATGATTTATTATAAGTTTCTGAATTCTCTAATCTAAACTCAATACCTAAACCTCCACCCAAGGGAATTCACCATCTTTGTTCTTGCTTTAGTTTTATTTGTTCATGTTTCATGCTTTAGGAAATTAAAAATCAAAAATCTCAAAACCCAATTTATTTCTTCTCTCATTCTTCCCCTTAATCGAAAATCACACAAATAACAAGATATCTCCCTCCTTGTGTTCGACCCGTATTTGCCACGTCTTCATTGACGTCGTGCACTTGCGGTATAAACTTAATTCTCATCAGGAGGAACCGTCACATTTGGAGACAACGCTAAAGGTCAAATTGTCGGCATTGGTAATGTTGGCAATTCCTCTACTCCTCATACTGAAAATGTTTTGTTAGTAGAAGGGCTAAAACACAATTTGCTAAGCGTTAGTCAACTAGCGGATAAAAATTATATGGTTATCTTTGACAATTCAAATTGTTATATTGTCTCAAAACATAACATGAAAACTATATTTAAAGGTTGTAGATCTCATAATATTTATGTTGTGGATATTGTTCTCATTAGCAATCTAGCCTTAGAGACTTGTTTAGTTGCCTCAAATGACGAAGCTTGGTTATGGCATAACCGTTTGGGACATATTAGTATGTCACAATTACACAAATTATCCAAACTTGAATTAGTTAGAGGACTTCCTAAAATTGATTTCAAAAAGGATAAACTTTGTGATGCATGTCAATTTGGAAAACAATTTAAATCGTCTTTCAAATCTTTAAATGTTGTGTCAACTTCAAAACATCTTGAGCTTTTACATCTAGATCTTTTTGGTCCTTCAAGAACCGTTAGTTTAGGTGGTAAAAGATATGCCTTTGTGATTGTCGATAAATTTTCACGATTTACATGAGTTTTGTTTTTGGCCAATAAATATGATGCATTTGAAAGATTTAAAAGCTTTTGCAAACGTGTTCAAAGAGAAAATGATTTACATATCATTACTATCCGTAGCGATCATGGAGGAGAATTTGAAAATGAGTTATTTCAAAAGTTTTGTGAAAAACAAGGGATTCAACATAATTTTTCATTTCCTCGCACTCCCCAACAAAATGGGGTAGTTGAAAGGAAAAATAGAACTCTTCAAGAGATGGCAAGAACCATGCTTATGGAAAAAGGACCTCCAAAATATTTTTGGTGTGAAGCCGTAAATACTTCTTGTTATGTGTTAAACCGTGTTCTTATAAGACCTATTTTGAAGAAAACACCTTTTGAATTGTGACACAAACGTATTCCAAAAATCTCTTACTTTAAAGCTTTTGGGTCAAAATGTTTTGTCCTCAACACTAAAGATAACTTGGAAAATTTTGATGCAAAATCTGATGAGGCCATCTTTTTAGGATATTCCGATAGGAGTAAAGCTTATAGAGTCTATAACAAACGAACCTATTGTGTCGAGGAGTCTCTACACGTTAACTTTGATGAGTTGGCTTGTGTAGATAATTCCTCTCTTGATGATGACTATATGGATATAATTAGACATGTCTCATCTCAAGATGTCTCCCATGAGCCTCATCAAGATCCTCCAAGTTTTCCACAAGAAAACAAAGAGGAGCTTCCAAAGGATTGGACCTATAGAAAGGAACATCCAAAGGACCTTGTGATTGGAGATGTTTCTCAAGGTGTGACAACACAATCAAAGGCTCATGTAGTTTGTGATTCTTATGCTTTCATATCTAAATTAGAACCTAAGATAGTAGAACAAGCTTGTAATGATGAATTTTGGTTAATGGCTATGCATGAAGAGTTAAACCAATTCGTTCGAAATGACGTTTGGGAACTTGTTGAAAACCCCATTAATCAAACCGTTATTGGAACTAAATGGATCTTCCGAAATAAACTTGATGAAGATGGGAATGTAATTAGAAACAAAGCTAGACTCGTTGCTCAAGGCTACCGTCAAGAGGAGGAAATAGACTTTGATGAAACATATGCTCCCATGGCTCGTATGGAAGCTATTCGTATGCTTTTAGCTTCTGCTTCTTTTAAGGACATTAAACTTTTTCAAATGGATGTTAAAAGTGCTTTCCTAAATGGAATTATTTCTGAAGAAGTTTATGTCGCTCAACCCCCCGATTTTATAAATGAATCTTATCTGAACCATGTATTTAAACTCAAGAAGGCTCTTTATGGACTCAAACAAGCTCCTAGAGCTTGGTATGAGAGGTTGAAAAACTTCTTGATTAATAAAGGATTCGCAATGGGTAAAGTAGATACCACATTATTTGTTAAAACTCTTAATCATGATTTATTAGTGGTACAAATATATGTTGATGACATTATCTTTGGTGCAAGTAACCCGCGTCTATGCGAAGAATTTTCTAAGTCTATGCAGGGAGAGTTCGAGATGAGCCTTATTGATGAACTAAATTTCTTTCTCGGACTCCAAATAAAGCAAACTCAAGATGACAATTTCATACATCAAGCAAAGTACACAAATGAACTTCTCAAACGCTTTGAGCTTGAAACTAGCAAACCCCAAAAGACACCTATGAGTACAAGCGTAAAATTGGACAAAGACGAAAATGGCAAAGATGTGGACATCAAGAAGTATCGTGGTATGATCGGCTCTTTACTTTATCTTACTACAAGTCGTCCCGATATTATGTTTGTTGTATGTTTATGTGCACGTTTTCAAGCATGTCCAAAAAAACTCATTTGAATGCGTTAAAAAGAATTTTTCGTTATCTAAAGGGCACCTATGATTTTGGACTTTTCTACCCTAAGACTAGGACTTTCGATCTTGTTGCCTATAGCGACGCCGACTATGCCGGTTGTATTTTAGATCGTAAGAGTACTAGTGGCACTTGTCAATTTTTGGGTAAATCTCTTGTCTCTTGGTTTAGTAAGAAACAAAACAGTGTTGCATTATCAACAACCGAGGCTGAATATATCGCCGCCGGTTGTTCTTGTGCACAAGTCCTTTGGATGAGGCAAACCCTCAAGGACTTGCAACTTGAGTTTCAAATTACACCAATTTTTTGTGATAATACGAGTGCTATCAACCTTTCCAAAAATCCTATCTTGCATTCAAGAACTAAGCACAAAGAAGTTAGACATCATTTTCTTAGAGATCATGCAAATAAAGAAGACATTAAACTTATATTTGTTCCCACAAAAGATCAATTAGCGGATATATTCACCAAACCATTAAATGTTGATCAATTCAATCTCATTAGACTCAATCTAGGCATGTGTACCCTAAATGACATTTGAGTACGTTTTACTTGAGCCCATTTAACTATATTTGGTTCTAGTGTCTCTTGCTATTTGAAGCTTTTTCTGGTTTTTACTGTTGCACCGGTCAACCGGTATTGAGAATTGGTTTGACCGGTGATGAGTTGTGTCTTGATCGAAATCTTTTTGTTCAACTGACTGCCTGAGTGTGTTCGACCGGTATGTATTATTCGACCGACAGCAGTGATGATAAGTTTTCGACTTTGAGTTTTTGTTCGACCGCTCGCGTTTTCGGTGCGACCGTTTTTAATAGTTCGGTAGACCGGTATGTGTTGTTCGACCGATAGCAGGGATGATGAGTTTTGGACTTTGAGTTTTTGTTCGACCGCTTGTGTTTTCCGTGCGACCGCTTTTAATCGTTCGGTCAACCGGTATGTTTTGTTCGACCGATAGCAGGGACTTGTGTCTGCCTTGTTCTTCGGTCCAGTCGACCGAAATATGCTTTTGTCCGACCGTTCGCTTTGTCGACTTATGTTTTTACTTTATTTTTTAACCTTTCGGTCGACCGCAATATGGCTCGGTCGACCGGTCTGTCGATTTTTGCTGCATTTAGGGTAAAATCGAAATTTGTTCTTCACTTTTACCCATCTATCACTCAAACCCTAAGCCTTCCCCATCACGTTCCTCCTTCGATTTCGCATATTTCCTGCGGTAAAACTCAATTTTTTGCATTTTATCGCTTCTCATCATCTCCTCTTCACTTTGCACACATGTTTTTCCCAAAGTTTTTTTCTTCTCCTCCTTCACCATGACCGGGAAGAAAATGGCTATCCGCAAGAAACGCTTGGTTGCTCCCACAACTTCCACTGAAAAACGCACCAAAAAGGCCCACGATCGCTCCTCTACTACCCCCAATGTCCGTCATCCGCCCGCGCCTCCAACTCTTGCTTTCCACCCTATTGACGAGTTCGCCAAAAGCGATTGGGAGAAAAAGCTCTCGGCGGCTCCTTTCATTCCGAACCGTAGAGTTGAGGTAGCGGACTTTCGTGACTACTCTCTTAAATTTTGCTTCGATGCTAATGGCCTTACACATTGTCTCACAAATCTAGCTTCAAAACGTTATTATCCTTTCTTGGTTCAACAATTCTATTGTAATCTTCGTTTTGAACCAAATCACCACATTGCTCGTACCATGATTAATGGAGTTAGATATGAAATTGTCCCCGGAACTCTTGCTGAAGCTTTTGGCTTAGAGTTCTCGGGTGTTCATTTATATATTGATCATCCTCTTAGTGTTCTTGAAAACATCTCTCATGATGATATGGTTGCTGAATTATATGCCTTTCCACCTCCTTCCCAAAATGGTTTCATTATTCACAACTCCTCCTTGATGCATCCTTTCGCTCGAGTCTTGGCATATATCGTATCCTTCAATTTGCTCCCTAAACATGGTCATCATAACGAAATCTCATATACGAAGCTTGTTTGTATCTATTGCATTTACAAGAAAATTCCGGTTAATTGGCCTTTATTCATATTCCTCCATATGCACTTTAAGAAAGGGAGGTATCTCCCTTATCCCATGTTGCTCACCGCTCTCTTTGACCTTCTTAAAATTCGTGTTACCGATTGTCCATCGGCCACATACAAATATCCAATCTGCAAGACCACTCTATCAAAAATGAAAACCATTTCCTCATCTTCTCTTCCACCATCCTCTGAGGGAGATTCTGAGCAAGAAAATGAAGATGATGTGCCGGCCGATCCGCGTTGGATGCCCCAGCCATCTCAGCAGGAGGGTCACTTTTCTTGGGGAGAAGGCGACGAATATGCTTGGCAGGAGAGTCAGTGGAGATCCGCTTATACTGACTACACTCCGGATCATTCCTTTCAGCAGTTGTCGGATCGATTTGATGCGTTTGAAGCTTCCACTTCTCAACGACTTGATCGTTTTGAAGCTTCGACATCTCAGCACCCTGAGCGTCTTGACACTAAGTTCGACTCGGTGCTTCATGGCATTGACTCTCTCACATCTATGTTTCGTGATCGCTTTGGGCATTGAGTTGGTTGACGTTGCTTTTAATGGTTTAATGTTGGTTGGTCGTGTGTCTTGTATGATATGTTTTCCGCTTTGGTTGTGTGGTGTAGCGTTTGCGTTTGATGTATTTTGAACCTTTCATTACTTAATGCATGCTTTGTTTCTCCTTCATTGTTTGTTTTGGCAAATGGATGTGCTTTAGTTGTTGGATTTTTTTTAGCTTTTTGATTATGCCAAATGGGGAGAGTAATACTACTCATACATGTCTATTGGGTTTACAAATGCCATATAGCTAGGGGGAGCTATAAGATAGGGGGAGCATTGAGTAGAATTCATTGAAATAACATGTATTTAATTTGATAAGTTGTCATCATCAAAAAGGGGGAGATTGTTGCCTTTTTGGCTAATGATTGCTTATCCGTTTTGATGATTAATCAACATATAACTTAAACACATGTAATTCGTTCATATCACTCTTGCACAATACACATATATCATTTTGTACTAACATTTCAGGTGACAAGTTTAACGAGAAATGAAGTTGAAGAGTAGATATATTTACATTATTGTCATTAGGATTTAAATGTAACTTGAGCACTTAAATCTTGATGCATTGCATATCATGACTCTTTAGGATTCCATAGAAGTAGAACTAAACCTTCAAATTCCATACAAAACTTCTTTAGAAATCAATCAAACCATACCCAGGATTTCTGCACTCAACCGGTCGACCGGTCGACCATCTGGTTCGACCGTTCAATCTAAAAAACTATTTTCTGAACCTTTTCGGTCGACCGAACTGTGTTCTGGTTCGACCGTTTCATTAGAGTAACTTAAGGTTTTTGGTCGACCGACCAACTGTTCATACATGATGGAAGACACGTGCCTTAGTGCAAACCGGTCGTATGTCAAAACCTACACAACCTGATCTCCCACGACAGAAGGAATTGTTCCATCCCCTGTTTGCTGCCTATCCTGATAGATTAACAACGGAAAAGGCCCATCCTTCTAAGAGGAACTGCCAACTCTCACTCGTCAAGAATATCTGTTCCCGAGTCGATGAGAATGGAAATCCTATCCTATGTCGTTCGGAAGAGCAGTCTCGCTTGGCTTCTAATATAATATAAATATAAGCTTAGCTGTCGATGCGTGCATTCCAAGCTCGTGGTGCCTGCTTTAGGCCGTAAAGGGCTTTCTTCAGACGATACATCTTGTGCTCCTCCACGAAACCCTCGGCCCCTAAAGAAAACAAGCACTTCTTCCTCAAGAACACCATGGAGGAAAGCTGACTTGACATCTAGTTGGTATCATGATCATTTGAAAGAGAGGATCCAAAAGCAAAGGAAAGAGTGTGTGTGGCTGCCAGGGACGTCCCATTTCAGCTGGGGTAACGGGCTGTCCAGTTCTTCTCCTCCTTTTGGCTTGTCTAAGGCTGACAATCGGGAAAGCTAATGAGCTTCACTTAAGGAAAGAAAGTTGGCTCGACCATAGTCCGAAGGAGATGGAAGAAGATCAGCTCGACTATGCGACTGGAGTATACAGATGGAGGGTTGGTTGTTTGCAAGAATAGGGGCGTAAAGCAGCTCGACGCATATAATAAGGATCTAGTAAGTCTATGCCTTTTCAGTTATGATCGGGATCAAACTCAAGTAGCTAAGGACTTCACTCACATCCGGAGAGGACATAAAGACTGGAACCAAATTCCTCTGATATAAGCTTCAAATAAGGGCGAAAATAGCCATTTATTTCATTTACGGGGTTGGATCCACTTTTTAGATGGCGCGAGATAGTCAATCTGAGATGGCTTAGTAAGAAGTAACGGTCAATAGCCAAACCAAAAGCGGGAGATTCCTGAAAGAAGCTTATGGCAAGAAAGCTTGACGATTGGACTTTCCGGTGGCTGCAAAAGACGTTTATAAGGCCTCAACGGTGCCTCGTCTAGTCCCTACTCCTGTTGATGAGCCCAAACGAAGTCAGGCTCAAGCGCAACTCAGAACAAAGGAAGAGGAACGAAGTAGTGAGACTAAGCAGGAGAGGAACTCTGGTTACGGTCGTAGCTCGACGGAAGGTAACGAAGTTGGCTCGTTCAATCCTTTTGAACCGGTCCCCATTATTAGTGTGGAAACCCGCCTTAGAAGAAAGCCTTTAATCTACGTGAATGTGAATGAGATTTCTATTCTCGAACAAAAGTAAAAAATATATACGCGTGATTGCAGATTGAGAAATCGATCATTGACTCCAGGCTTTACGTGAATCATTTCCGGAGTGACTAAGGCTTCGCTTTCTACCACTCACTGGTTACCTGCTTGTGACCTGACTTTACTAGGGTGAAAGCATAGATGCTAAGCTAATGTGGCTCATGCACGCAGATGGCATCGGTAGAAGGTCATTAACAGCCGGTAATCGGTAATAAAGTCTTTACCCGAAGCCCCTAACTACCAAGTGCACAAAGGAAAGCGAATAAAAGAAGCGAGACCTTATCCGAGGAGCTAGAAGCAGCTCGACCAAATGCCTCTTCGAAACAATCTACGCAGGTTACTGGTACTATGGGAACTGAAGAGGTTGAAGATGGGTCAGAATGGAGGCAAGCTAAAGCCAAGAATCAAAATGGATCTCCAAGTGGAACTGTCTTGGAGAATCCCTCTACATCAACATCCAACCCTTTTGCGGCATTATCCATTGAAGCAGCAGGGAGTAAGCCTTCACCAGATGCAGAGGTTACAGTCCCTCCGGTTGTGCCACCTACTGTTACCACTAGGAAGCAGAACCATCGATCCAACAAACTTGCTCGAAGGCTTGAGACAATCTGGGCTATCGATCCGCAGTGATATAGCAGGTCAAGGGGACTATGCACTGGATACACTTGGGAAGGGTGATGGCAGAAACAAAAAAGGGGAAGGTGCTCAGAGCAAAGCCAGACGAGTGCCTTTGGGACAGAATGGAACTGCTGGGGTCTCCGTCCCAGCAGGAACCAAGTCAGATTCCTTTTTACCCTAGAATCTCAAATCCCAGTGATTATGATTCTTTGTTGGAATATTAGGGGTTTTAATTATAGGGGGAAGCAAGGAGATCTCATGGATCTGATGAGAATCAAGAACTATGGCATAGTTTGTATTCTTGAGAATCAAATCAAGGCTCCCACCCAAGATCGAGCAGGTGACTAGAAGATTGTGGAGAGGTTGCACATCGACTGATAACCTGGAGGTTGATCCTGGTGGAAGAATCCAGGTGATGTGGGACGAATCCAAGTTCCTTCTTAGTAAAGTAGCACAAAGTGATCAGGTGATCCACTTCAAAGCAAAATGCATTGATCTGGATTCTGACTTCCGTTTTTCTGTAGTATATGGTCACAACTCAGTCTGCGGGCTACAAGCTTTGAACTTGATTGAAGTATGTCTAGTGCTAAATACCTATTTCCCCAAAAAAAAAGGTGGGAAATCCGCTGATCATTCTTTCTGTTGGGGGGGAGTGGTCGTCGGTGGGTCATTCGCTGGATCGAGATCGTAATCAACCGCATTGCACGAACTGCATCATGGATAGAGATCGAGGTACCAATCGACTGCATCTCTTTCCGGCATCGGGATCGCCCGAGACAAAGAAACATACCCCAACATCAGCATAATCCATTTCAACCTATTCAATAAAGTAGGTGAGGGGAGTCCCCTCCGTACGCATCCACCCCTGGAGAAAGGTTTTGATCAACCAACCGCGCCCAATATCTATACCTCTCTCGATCCACCAATAGTGGGCATGCAGGATGGGGAAAGAAGATCAGACTCGGCACCGCCAGCGAATTCCCGAGATCGCATTATCAACTAGATGGGCATGCATGGAAAAAAGGAGTCGTTTATGGATAGTTTCTTAAATGCTCCACCACTTCTAAAAAAGCGGAAAGACATCGTGAGTAATGAGCGAGGAACCATTCTCCTCACCGGCTTAGTCAGTTAGGTTTCACCCGAGTGACGGGATGGCACCAAATAGAGAAAAGGGGATCTTTTAGTTAGGGGTTCGTTCAAGCACTGATGGTCGAGTAGTATTTCGTACTAAAGGCTCGTAAGAGATGAGGTGGAGAAGATAAAGAATGAGTGTATAGCTCAGGTTGATGAATTCGCAGGAAGATTTCAAAGCAATTGGTTAATTCTTCCGGTCAAAATCATTTTGCACTTTCCTTTCAACGATCTTTCACCGGCATCTGCTTTTTCGCTAGGAACTCAAAGGTGGGGGACATCGAACTATGGACGGAATGGGAACTGATTGCAGTGCGGGAGCGAACTCCATTTCGGAAAGGGCACAGGGCCCCTAGTCTGGAAAGCGAATCAAACCTGATGGTCCTACCTTAGAAGCCGGGAGAGGAGCAGAGGATACTCGACCAACAAAAGGGAGAGAAGCGGTTCTAAGTCGTAGAACGGGATACTATGTGTGTAGCAAGGCGAGTCCGTTTAGTCTCTTAATGCTAGTCTCATGCAGCCGAACTAGCACACCTATAAGTGAAAGAAAGTCATATTACCGAACTCAGATATGATCTATCTCGTTCCGACGGTTAGTCTACTCAAGGTTAGGGCTCTCCTCTCGCCTCTACTGCCCTTTCTTCCGGGTCAGGACAGAAAAGAGGAGCAAGTACGATAGAAGGACCCACTTGTGTGGATTGGGATAAGGAGTAGTCAACTTACTGTTAAACCCGTGGTGGCTCTGTTGCGTGGCTTGCCAGCAAAGAGGGTTCCAGAAAGCCATTTGTTCCTTTCAGCACGCCTTTGTCCTCGGTACCAGCGAGGTGTCAGTACTAGAATGCGAGACGAGAAAGCCCTCTTCATGGTTGGTGGCCCCTTCTTACTCCCTTCCTTAGCAACTTAACCTTGAAAAACACCCTTTAGCGTAGCTTGAAGAGGGACTGCATCTCGATCCGCAACTGCTACTGTAATTCCTTCTGCTGCTGGCGATGCTGGTAGTCATGATACCAGGTAGCCGTGATCCAAAGGTAAGGGGAGAGGCCGAGTATGAATGATTGTTTGCCGGTGAAAGAGATTTTTTAGCTATATCCAACCGAAGGAGAAGGGATGCACCTATAACTAACAGGCCTTAGAAATAATACCAACCATACCTCGCTAACCGTAGCCGATACCGCAACTCCGTTCGGGCTTCAGTTAAGGGAAAGACCCTCGCTGCCCAACCGGAGAGCGGACAGCTAATGCGTTCCACTTATTGAACATGGTGTATGGTCGGTCCGTGACCCCTCACATTTCCCAAGCTACTCGGCTTTTAAGCTAATGCGTTCCAGCGTGTCCTAACTTTGTCTTTGTAGAAATGTCCTACCAAAAGAAAGATTGGCAAGCGATCATCGCGCTTCCATTAGGTGTTCTTGGCTAGCAGTGAAAACAAGCTAGTCCAGGCAAGCAAGGAATAGGGCACACCGCTGCATTCTCTAGCAGCTCTGGAGCTAGTCGCTTCCGCCGGGTATTAATATTTCTAGCCCCATGGGAGTGAAAGCAAATGGGGGGTTGCCTTCGTGCCTTGAAATCACCTTAAACAGACCGTAGGACTAGTAAGGTCATATTAGGAAAATGGGGTTAATCGACTCTGGGGTGGAGATAGCTCAAGGCAGTTATAGAAAGAGTAAGCATTGGACTATTGGGATAGCCAATTCAAAGGTAGCCCGTTTCGAAAACTTGTCTGAAAATCGAATAGCAACTCCATTTTTGGAACCACAGATTAAGTGTGGCCCAAAAAAACAAGTCGGAAAGGATCACATGAGCCAAGCTCACCTCGATGTCTCCACCAAGGTAACGTCCACCTGCTTGAGATGGCCAAGTCAACGAAATTTTAGTGTGTTGCTTGTGACGCTCTCTTTACTCACTTGCCAATTGCATCGCCAATGAATTGGTCAAGTATTAAGCCAGTTGAGGTCCGTTTAAGGTAAAAGAGTCTCTCTTCGCCTGCACATACTCATTTGCTTTCCCTCCAGCCTCGCCGAGGGACGAACAAAGCAACATGATCCTCACAACCGATAGACCAAATATTGGGCATGTGTTATTCTGATCATTTTGCAAAAATCGGGTGAGCTTGTTTTATTTTGTTGGCGAGGTCGAGGTTATTCGTTACTCACAAGACCATGAAAAAAAGTCACTCATTTTTTACTTTACGGCAGGGCCCGCGAATTATGACCTTCGCCTGGAATGTGAGCAAATATATCATTTTGATTGCTTAAGCGTACTTTAGCAATCTTCCGTAGAGCGGAATTTGGTTTTTTTGGTGTCCTCGTCGAAACACGCGGGCGTACTCTTTGCTTCTGGGGGCATTGATTCAAAGATCGAGTACGGTCCATTCGCCGTTTTGATCCTCTACCATGACGAATCAATTGATTGGAGGTGGGCATCCATCG